>OU343224.1:297528411-297609377 GCA_910596185.1 Chrysanthemum makinoi
ACCATGGCTCTTGATACCATTTGTAACCTATTGGATTTCACAAACACATCAAACCATGATTATACTGGGCCTACACTATAAGTTTTAGAGAGAGAAAGTTTAGAGGTTTAGGGAACTTAGAGAGAGAAAGTAAAATCTTATTATGAGCTCCAACCCTCTACCTAGGGAGGTAGAGGGTATTTATAGTACCATACATAAAACGCCACCTACGGGCTGTGGATCAGGCATACAGTGGGTAAAGACCCGTCCGTCCTCCACGGTGTTACTTAACTAAATACTAACTAACATAAAATAACTACGACTATGAGCTTTCTAACGATTACATATACTTGAGGTGACCGACACTTTAACGACTGGATTTTCAAAATCCTAACAAGAGCATTGTTTACAATCCACCCTCAAATGTACACCCAAATCGCCTTAGCCTACCTTGTATGCACTCACCTTTAGTGCATTATTGTTATCATACTAAACCCTTAGTTCAATTATCTAGTTACTTGCATGGTTGCTAAGTCGAGTCATATCTTTTGTACACAGTTTTGGGACGATTGAGACTCATGGGTAAAGTAAAATTTTATGGAGTGACGGGAAAGAACGTTAAATTCAAATTCCCTTTATTTACGTAATAAAGTACTTCAAGTGTTTTGATCTTTTCAATTTGGGTCAAATTAGTGTTAATAAAAACTCAAGTGTAGGGATGCTCCTATAAATCCCTTATATTTTGATGTTATCATAGAGGATGTAGAGTAAAAGTGTATGCCACAAAAAAAAAATCGAAAAAAAAAGAGTTTAAAAAAAATCGAAAAAAGAGTGTTGGAAAAAAAAACATACGGGCTACCATCCCACATCTATCTTTATATTTATGTTTGTTTGTTTCAAAGTTATCTTGAGTTTAGTGAGTCTAGTCTTGGCTTAGCAACACCATTCTTTTCATGCTTGTAACATAAGATTTTTTATTTGCCACCACTAAATCGCCTATCCAACCAAACCCTTTGTTTCCCTACCGTAAGCCTAACGTTACAACCCTTTAAAAGACCTCTTAGATAGTTGTTCCTAGGTGCTTACGCCAAAGCGGTGGAGGTTTGATCTAGTCTCAAGCCTATGGTAATCTATGTACTTTGACCGTTTAATGAGTGCTTATCTTCCATTTCCATTTACTATATTTCATATACACCCGAGAGATGAGAGAATCCAAACACCCCTTGTGTGCTAATATATAATTTCCGTGCTTGTTATGACTATTGCGGTGCTTTTACTTGTTGTGAATTATGTTAAACCAATGCTTCATGCCCCCTAACTTATAAATTGATTGGCCAAAAGCACATTTGCTTGAGGACAAGCAAATACCAAGTGTAGGGATATTTGATAAGGAGTGATTTAAGCCCTTAATCGCCCACTTTTATATCCGTTACTGCTTAATTTTGTTCCTTTTCACTTTTTAGTTCTCTTGGAAGCAAAATGCTGGAATGATGCATATTTGGACGAAAAGGAGTGAATATATGAAGAAAATGGCTAAGTCAATATCAAGACACTCAAGCCGCTGGAATTGAAGGCACGGCCACAATCTATGGGCGACGGCCCTCTATACGTAATTAAATTTGTGACGACTCATTAGACTTTTTGCTAAAATACACCTGACGGCGTCTGGCTTTGAAGAGGAAGGGCGTCACGAAGACTTTTCTTCTCAGACGGCCTAGATACAGAATCAGACGACGTCACTACTAAAGCCCGACGGCGTCACAACCACAACGTGATGTCGTCCCAACTATTACTTGGCCAAGACGAAACCCTAATGACGGTGATCTGACGGCGTCCCAACTATAAGGCGACGCCGTCGCGAATGTAAAATTATATATAGAAATCGAATTTTTAAAATTTTAAGAGGTAGACTTGTGGAATAAAAACCTAAAACGACTTTAGTCCGGTTTGGACAGTATCTTAGAGTTCTCAAACCCTATTTTACATCAAGATAAGTGTTTTACTTCATTGATTTCATTATGTATTCGATTGAATGTGTGTATGCTGGCGTGTTTAACATGTCCGGCTAAATTTCTTGTGTGTTTGCTTAGATCTATGAAACCTAGTTATTAATTATTGATTGGTTGTCTCTTATCTTAATTGTAATTGGCTTAGGAGTGCATTAGGCCATCGTTGTGTTTGAATGCTTGAGTAATATTTGTGAACCTTAGATTATAAATAACGTAGCGGAATTGTAGGCTAAACATCCAAAGATAACCTTAGAGTTAGTTTATGAAACCTAGAGATTTCGTAGGCAATAACCTTAAGGTAGTCTCAAAGAGTTAGGGAAAAATGCATACCCTACGACCTTAGAAAACACAACGAGTTAAGAATAAGGACGTGACAATTCAACCACCAATAAAAGATAACTATGGAGTAATAGTATCTAGGTAGACACATTTTTAATCATCATACGAGCACACATCAATAGACATAAGACTACCAATAGTTTAGATAATTAGATAGTAAAGTAATCGGTAGAAGTACCAAACCCCCAAATCCAAACCCCGAGATTTTACCCTTAGCTTTCTAAAAAATATAAAAAGATAAAAAATAATCTTCCTCAACCTCAACCTTAGCGTAGTACACTTCTCACTAGCATTCCTATTCCCCTTGAGAACGATATCAATACCTGAGGCTTACCCAATACTACACTACAACGATTAGGTTCACTACCTAGGGTGTTGAAAAACTTGCTCGACGAAAAGGAAGTTCCTTTGAGCCCGAACGCGTTATACGCGCATCAGCTTAGCAATGCCATGCTTTACATGCTTGTAACATAAGATTTTTGACTTACCACCACTAAATATCCCCTATCCAACAAAACCCTTTACTTCCCTACCCTAAGCCTAACGTTACAACCCTTTTAAATACCTCTTAGATAGTTATTCCTAGGTACTTACGCCAAAGCGGTGGAGGTTTGATCTATTCTCAAGCTTATGGTAATCTATGTACTATGCTAGGTAATGAGTGTTTATCTTCCATTTCCATTCATATTACATTTCATATAAACCCGAGAGATGAGATAATCTAAACACCACTTATGAGATGCTAGTGTATAATTTTTATGCCTGTTATGACTATTGTGGCGCTTTTACTTGTTGTAGACTATTTTAAACCAATGCTTCATGCCCCCTAATGTATAAATTGATTGGTCAAAAGCACATTTTCTTGTGGACAAGCAAATACCAAGTGTAGGAATATTTGATAAGGATTTTAAACTTACGCTTTTAAGGGGTCATTTAAGCCCTAAATCAACATATTTTATATCCATTACTGCTTAAAATCGTTTCTTTTCACTTTTTAGGTCTTTTGGAAGCAAAATGCTGGAATGAAGCATATTTGGACGAAAAGGAGCGAAAACATGAAGAAAATAGCAAAGTCAAGATCGAAGAGACTCAAAGCCTGATCATTACACCTGACGGTGTCCCATCCAAAGGGCGATGTTGTCCCTCTATGAAGATTTGATCAAAAAGTGCACGCGACGGCTCAGCGGAATTTCTGGTCCTAAAACCTGATGGCGTCACGCCTAACTTCTGGAAGGCGTCACTCACACTTTTCACACCAGACGCCCAAGATCCAAGATTCAGACGACGTCCTGCATGAAGACTGACGGCATCACAACTCTCAAGTGACGTCGTCCCAACGATGACTTAGCCCAGACGAAACCCTAATGACGGCGACCTGACAGCGTCGTTAGCAAAAGGCGACGTCGTCGCGATTGTAAATCTATATATAGAATTCGACTTTCTATATTTTAGGAGGTAGAATTTTGGAGAGCAAATCCTAACTCAGTTGTAGTTCGACTTGGATAGTATTCTAGGGTCCCATACCCTATTTTACACATCAAGATAAGTTTGTTATTCCAATTTTTCATTATGTCTACCCCAAGTTCAATTGATTGTGTGTATGCTTGATTTTTTAACATGTTAGCTAAATTACTTGTGTGTTTGCTTAGATCTATGAAACCTAGTCATTGATTGTTGTTAGGTTGTCTCTTGTCTTAATTGATAGAAGCCTAGGAGTGCAACTAGGCTATCATTGTGTTTATTGTGTGAGTGTGCTTTAGGACAATAGGATATTCGGGGAAGATAGTATTATACTTGCCGATCCCGTGTATTCAATAGGAGAGATACATTCATAGAACTAGGGAATACGCACCCCTACGACTAATAGGACTACAATTCGTTTAGATAAAGGAAATGACAATTCAACCGACCAATAAAAGATAACTAGGGAGTAATAGTATCTAAGTGAACACATCTTTAATCACCATACGAGCACACCTCAATTAAGCATAAACTATCTGTAGTTAATTAGTTAAATTAGATAATTAGTAAAAGTAGAGAAATCGGTAGAAGTACCACCCCCAATCATATACCCCGAGATTTTACCCTTGCTTTAAAAAAACCATAAAAAGAATACAAAGAGTCATCCTCAACCTCACCTTCTCGTCATAAATATCTTTCTAGCATTCTTATTCCCCTAGAGAACGATATCAATCCCCAAGGCTTACCCCATACTACACTACAACGATTAGGTTAACTGCCTAGAGGGTTGAAAAACTTGCTCGTAGAAAAGGAGGTTTTCTCGACCCCGAACCCTGCTATCAGCAACATGAAGACATCAATTAGAAATGATAACCAACATCACGAAATAACAGTCACATCGTATATGCAAATTAGGAGAAATAAAGACGAAAGCATTTACACTTTGAAGCCTCAAACTCAGATCTGAAAAGCCAAATGACAATCGTATGAAGCACGATGACAGCCAAAACGGCTATCTCCAACGGCTTCCACCACTCCTCAGCTGTCTCATCGTTCGCTTGGTAAAAAGGGACATTTCATGACCAATATAGGAAAACAAAACCGTAAAACTATTTTAAAGTCTGTGAAAACAAATTAACCACGATACTTATTACGTCAATACTTTTATCAAACATGGTGCCAGCACTAATTCCACCTACTTCATCCAACCAATTACCAAAGAACATGGAAACAAAAAATATTGTAAGTCATCTTGTTCCCTAGCTGATTTTATACAATAACCATAACAAATAATACCTTGAACGATGACATCTTCTTGTCACCTTTTGATTCAAATTCACAAAGAAAAGCCCTTTCAAGTCCTCATCTTCCCTGTTACAAAAGATCGTAACACAATAGTAAGAAATTATTGAAATCCACAAATAAATGGTGTAGAAAATCTGAAATCTTACTAGTCTTACATGCCATTTAAGGACTAAACCCTGGGCTGTAACTCTTCCTCTCCGTATCTGTCATATGACACAACCTGAAAATGCGGAAGGCTTTTTTTAGAGGAAGAAGATAAATTAAAAAAATTAATTGCATTTATTATTCCTTACCACTTACTTGTCATGTTGTATAATGAAGAAATGATAGAAACCGAAACCACTTTTACCCCAACATTAATATGCATCGCACTCACCATAACTCACTAACTCCTTAAACCGAAGTGAGTTCACCCGTTTGTCGCCACTCCTTTTTAGAAGGATTCTAAAAGCCCCAAAGAAATCTGAAGGTTGCTAAAACCTATAACAAAATTCAGAACCCCAAGCTTTTCAAAGAAAAATGGACCAAAAATTAAACAATCTTAAAACAACTTACTAACAAATAGTCCGCCAAGTGAGTACTTATGTGGCTTCTTAGATGTATGAAAAAATATTTATTCAATATCGTCACAATGAACTTCAATATATATAATCGAGTAAGTCATACAATGATAATTACCTTCAAGCTGGTGTGGCAAGGAGGCTAGGGAGTAAGGCTTAGTAAATTCTGTTTTTTTCTTCTTGAGGTCATTTACCTTCTCTCGAGCCTTTACCATTTCTGTTGTTTGTATGAATCATGCACTGTTGTTTGTATGATCATGCATTGTCCATGAAAAAATAGGAAAACCATTTTGTAAAACTCTAATCTTACATGGCTATAGAAATAGGTTCAGTAACTATGAATACATCTTGATAGTTATAAACCTCATAGCTTAGAAGCGTGTAACTTACTTGTAAAATATCTTCGAAAACATCTTCAAAGGTGATGATGTCAATGCTTCACCATCTTTAACACTATCTTTTTGTTGTACATCCATCTTTGGAGTCTTGTCAATAGCAACTATATAATTTGATTCTTCTTCAAGCCTTGGCAATAACGGTTCATGTGCTTCCGAATATCTATTCACCTTTTTGCAGCTATCTTTTGTGAATCGCCATTAGGAAGCTGGCACAATCCTGACGGATGAAATTTGTAGCTGGAATGGCTAAAATAAGGCAGCAAGGTATACCTGCAGTGATCAATGACATGGTCAATTACCCAACTGGTTGCCCTCTGTCACATTATCACATTGGCCATAAAACAGAAATTTGGTCCTGTTTAGAAAGTTTAGTAAGGAGCTTACCGAATTATCAATAAAAAAGAGGTTCTAGTTATAACTTACATTTCCGTCTTATAGGCTTGAAAGTATGAAAAGCTAATAAGCTCAAATTTAATGCTTGTGATCTTATCAACCTGGCCAAATAGCGGGCTCAATACTCCCATGTTTCTAACAGGTTCAGACCCTACACAAAAAAAATCAATCAATATAGAAACATGTAATAATCAATAAACCATTATCCATCCATTTGCTAACCATAGTATAGCAAGCAACAATTGTGAGAACCAATGTTATAATACACATGAAATATAATAATCAAGAGAACCGACATTAAAGCTACATATCTTATTAAATGTAATTGAAAAAAAAATCCACCGGCCAAAAAAACCCTCAAAAGTCAAAACTAAAACCTTAACTCTTCTATTTTGATTAAGTATAATTGCAGGTCATGTTTAATATTCCAGCCAAAAAAAGCGAAAATTGAAACCACGCGTCTTCTATTTTGATGATATGAGATGGTTGTGTGAGAGAGAATGCTAGAAACTTTGAGATTATCCAAGAATGAATGGTTTGATAAAAAAAACAATATCTGTAAACTTTTATCTGAATGGTTTCATCTGTTTTGGGTGAGATGGTAACTTCCGGATAATGAGGCGGTGCAGTTGGCGGTGGAACACGGTAGAAGCGGTATATCTTTCACATATTGTACGTGATGTTTAGCAATGAAGTGATGGACAACACTATTTGGGCCAAGTTTTTCCGCTCTTTGAGCTTACTGCAGAAATTAATTTTCTAATAGGCAGAAAGGAGTATTTTATTCCGTTTGGGCACCAACGCCTTGCCAAATGATTTATATATATATCTATACATTATATATAAGAGGAGGCATGCCACATATAATGTCACTTGGCATCCCATAATGCCATGTCATTATTCCATGTCATCATTGTATTTATGTGGCATTTTTTTAATGACATGTGGCATTTTTTTTAAATTTATTTTTAATTTTGTTTTTTTTTAATTTTTTAATTTTAAAATTCGTTTTTAAATTTTTTAATTTTAAAATTCGGTTTGTATTTGAGTATTTTAAATTTTAATTCGGTTTAATTAAAAAGAAGACATATATTGGATTTGAAATTGGGTCATTCCTAAGTTATGTAAACAACTTACCACTAGAGTAAATTATTTTTTGATTTATATGTTCGAAATCAATACAAATAAGGACATACTAAAAAATTCTGCAGTTTATAATTTAGGAATGTATATTATGAAGATAACAATTTAAAAAAAAGATGATATATATTACCTTACAAGATATTATACCTTATATATTTTTAACCTATTTTTTGTGTATAAATACACCCTATTATATTCTAGATACACCGTTATACCTTTTGTATGTATTATGTATTATGAAGTCAGTCGTTATACCTTTTGTTCATTGTAAAAAATGATGTAATCCATAGTGTTTTTAGGAACTTTGAATCAAGATATAAAAAACTAATAATTATGTTTGTGGTTTACGGATGTGATTGCAGTGTGTGTTTGCAAAGATGTGTGTGATAATTTTGTTTGTGGTTTATGGATGTGATAATTAAACTTGAAGATGCTCAGACTTTTATAGGTATGTGTAAATGTTGATAAAGTTGCAACAAGATTGCGAAGCCTATCAAAAGTGGTGGTTCTTCCATCATTGCATCCTATAACAGCAGGCAAGCAAGCCCGCCAAGGTGCATACAAGTGTGATGAACACGAAATCATTTACCAGGTTGTGCCAAGGTGATTGACGATATACATTCAACAAATTCATTAAAACAAAATAAAAAAAATATTTATTTATGATATACTCATGTAGTAATATCTTTTCCGACATGATTTAAGGTCATTGTCGTGGTCATTGACGAGAGAGATAAGTTGCACCAGTCCTTTAGGAAAACCAGTCCTCTCGCACATCGTAACCAAAAGAAAGCTTGTCCAGGTCCTCTTTGCATATCATAACCGGACCTCGAGGTCCGATCCCCGTAGCATCATAACCGCCCCGCAGCAGAAAGCCCACTTGAGCTCCAACCGTGGTATTCCGTCAGAGGTACAATGGAAACACCTCGTGGAGCGGACCACGCCCTGTCAAATGATTAGTTGTCAACATGAATAATGAACACTAGAAGGAAATATCAAATTGGACAAAATTTTAAGGGTTGCTTGGGCACCAAAGATAAACATCTAGGTCACTTCATCTTTGTTAAATTCATACCGTCAAATTCACATGCATATAATATCAGGTTTGGAGTGGTGGCAATTTATGTCGGCCAAAGTTGATATAACCTAACCCAATTACGCCTTTAGTTACTCATGCCAAAAACCCCCGACTCAACGAGCTTATTCCCACGTAACCTGTTGATCTAAACTAGGTGGTCAAATGGGTTGTAAACGGTTTGGCGGTGTTTATATTTTTACTTCTCTAATTTTAATATTGAATAACTTGGCGGTCGACAGTTTATCAATACTCCGACCTATTTATCCACAACCCCACCCACACATGACCTGTTTATTAAACTGTTAGTGGGTTGACCGTTTACGACTGAACCTTTTAGCCCAAACCCTGACAGATTAATATTTGTGTCAGGAATTTCCACCCCTAGGTTAAGCATATACAAATTATATCAGAAGGATTCTTTAAAACTGTGGAACACCATAGGCATCATCATATGTGTTCTCGTCCGCAGATAATGGCCGAAGCTTCTTTGTCATTATGCGCGAAAGAAAGTAAAGGCGCAATGGCTGCTGTGTAAGTTGGTAAAAAATCAATTCCATTACAACATTGTAACAAGAAAAAAACATAAACATAATCAGATTAATAATGTTGTACCCGCCACCTCTTGTCATTTTCAGATGTTTCTTTAATTGCTCAAGCTTCTACCTCACGGCCATGGTCAAATAGTTCTTTTCCATGACCTGAAGAGATTCAAGGTGGTCGTTGTATAATTTCTTTTCATAGTCATAAGTTGCCCCTGAAAACCACAAGGATTTCATCCAAGATCAGGTATGGTCTTTAAATATTGATTTATTAAATGTTTGTCTTTTTCGTTTGTGTAGAAATAATGTGTAGACAATACATGCTCATAGACTATTTATTAAATGCTTATGTTAATGTTTAGTATTTGAATGGGTATAACTAGACCGGGCTACTTGGTTATATTGGCTTCAATAGTTAAAAGGATTTTGATTCTGGGTACTTCATATAGGGGACATATGGTTGTGATTTTTTTCTAGAGCTGTTAAGTTGTTTTATGAATGGGATGTTTGGCATTGCAAATAAAAGCTTATATGCATCAAAATTTTCAACTGATTTTGGTTTAATGGTTTACATGTACATGATCATGGTGGTATATTCACTAGGATGTTCCCAAACTGCAAAAATGTATATCTATTATAGGTTAGATTGCGATGCCCATCAAGATGTGCTTAAGATAAGTGTAGTTGTTTTGCAGAGTTTGAAGCATGTGCACCTGATGTTAGATAAAAGATAAATAAATCCATACGAAAGGAGTTTCTGTTGTAAGACTAGGTGTCCCCTCTCCTACTAAGCTATCTTTTTGAGTGATTTGTTATAGTATTGTGGCAAATACCCGTATGACGATTTACTTGAATTTGACTCATGTTCTCTTTTCGTGTTCATTAACACAGATATAATAATCTAAAAGTTGCTTATAGACAAGTCCTATAAACTCAGGTAAGTTTTTTTTATAATGCTTAAATGTTAATGAATGATGTACTAATTATGTTAAATTATTGAATTCAGTTACCACATGTTGGAGTTGTTACGTTAGCTCTTGAAAATGATTCAAATGGATCAATATTCAGAATTTTTCCTTCACTTTTAATTTATGTACTGAAAACCTAGAACAATCTGGTTTTGTTGTAATGCAAGAAAATATGTGATCAACGGGCAATGGTTCTATTGCTCGTGTTAGAACAGAAGCATGTTGTAAAAAAATATTACTAAAATAATAATATGGATTTCTGAATAAAACTAAGGTTGTATTCATTATTTGATGACTTTGAGTGGCTTATGAACCTGTTATGACCCATTTTCATTTTAGCCAATGTTTAGTTGACCCATTTTAGTCAATTAAATGGGTTAAAATGTGCAATTTATTCAATGTTTCCCTTTTAATGGGGTTGGTTTTAACGTCTTACAATAGATTCACCTCTCAAGTCCTTAGTGCTACCTCCATTCTTCGTTACATAAAGAATTCCGGGATCTTTCCCAGCTCCCCACCGGTGGTCCCACCATCCAAATCTACGGTCTTTGATTCAAGTCCGGTCTATTAGGTATTTATTTTTTCTAGAATATTTGCACGAGTCAGATGTGTCAAAATCGAGTTAATATGATTCAAATAATATTATTATCAATAAAGATTCAATTATCTACAAGGTAACACATGGGTGTTTACGATTGCTTATTAGAGTGCTTATTTGTTTATATATAAAGTAGATAAGCAGCTTTGAGCATTTTGATAACGGTACTTATCCGTCTATATGAGAGTAAATAAGCACTTAGTTACTGGTAGTTTGTGTCTGTATGTAGTAACTAAGCACTTAAAAATAGATAGTTGTCACCAGCATTCTTAAGCAAATAAGCAATTTCAGATAAGCAACCTTTGAAGAATTTTCATATTTAGTTTAATGTTTTTATTTAGCCATTTGATTGGTAGTTATAGTACTTTTAACAGTTTGATCCTTAAATGCATTGTTATTGTGTTTTAACCAAGCAAAACTTGACAGCAAGTGGACCAAGGCCTAATCCCCAAGGGTCATACCATTATGGTATGGTTAACTTCACTTGAACCATAAGGCTCGCGAACTCTACTCCTATTATAAATGGCAAGCGAGATATCGCTATCAACCGTGTGTCGCTTATACCGCCAGACACACCTATAAAGAAATGGGTAAACTGTGTTGATATTATCTTAAAAGTTTTATATTACAATTCTCAGCAAGATCATTCAAAATGAAACCATCTCAACTAACAATGAGATAGTAATCATTTGTTTGTGGTAATAAAAAAGATGCAAAATGAACCAATCTCAACATGATCATTCAAAAAAATATAATAAAAGAGATATCATAGTTTTAATAATCTCAGCATTATTAGGATTAAGTCATTAACACGCTCCTACTGCATTTCATGTATGCATTAAACCTAGAAAGCATAATGAGAAGAAATAGAACATATCAATATAAATTAGTGATTAGTAAAGATGTATGCCGCTTCCCGGTTTCAAACTTACTGCTCTAGCAAAAGGGGTACAATCTGATTCCTACTGTAGTTGATAGTTGTGTTTAAGAAAAAGCTTATATTTTGAAAGGTCGATTACATTTAGTTCTTCTGAACTAAACATATTACGTGGATATTGAAAGGTAAATTAGAAAATGACCAACTTCACACCTTTAGGCAATCTTGTTCTGAGCTCGCGCCGGCAAAAGACCGAGCCACTTCCTCCCTCTTCATTTAGTCCTCATCACCTGAAAAACAGTTAAACATGCATATCGGATCTATGATAATTTATCTGAGTGCAACAAAGATTATCTATCACGCTGCATAGCAAGCTCAAGATCACTTATTCGGCCAATATACCCTCCAATATGAAAGAACTTAAGGTGCTCATGACGGTGAGGAGCAAAGATGCCTTACTTTCTTCTTTGGATCGGTGATTCCCAAAGTAGTTGCAAAAAGACCGATAACGTGGTAACAATTTTTTGATAAAGTTACACTATTTACATAGGAAAATACATAATAATATTATAGTTAGGTAGCCAATAAATAGATATCAAGCATACCAAAAAATCGTATAATTCTCCTTGGGTGTTGACATGGTATTGCCGATTATTTTAAGATCTCAAATGTGTTTTCCATTGGAACCATTTCCGATAGCCCCAATGGTGGTGGTGGTTACCTTCAAACTTCCGTCATGGCTGCTGATTTCTGAGCATTTGCTACACTTGTTTTTGAAAATTTAGAAGATACCGTGCAATCTTGGCACATTGATGCACAATTTTTCTTTGTCGTTGTAAGCTCCCTCTGCTTTTAGTATTTTATTTATTTATTTTTAACAATAGTAATGCTGTGATTCGAAAATCGCCAAATGAACCCTCTTGACATGGACCTATACTATTCGACGATTTTATAAATTTATGACAAAGCGACCCATTTTTCCACAAGTCACATAAATTCACTTTTGGTGATCAAAGTGAGTTCTCAATGTCGCAAAAGTGATTTCTCACGACAAAAAGTAAACATCTTAGAAATGGAAGTGACTTCGACACATAAAGTCATTTTGCAAAAAGAAAGTGGATTTGATAACATGTATCCAATTGTGTTTGTCTCACTAAGAAAAGCTATTATTGATAATGAGTTTGATACTAAAAAACTCGGTTAAATGGACAGGATAGATGGAGGGCCATGGTCTGCAGCCTAGCGTAACAAGCTACAACTTAAGAGACGGGATATCCCGCTTACGTTCAAGTATACCCAAGATCATGGACAACATTGTATGTACCACTAGACAATGTTGGTATGTGGAACATAAGATCTCAGAAAGGAATTTTGTTGCTAAACTGCTCTTCATAGTTTGCCTTCCTCCTCTAGCTTGTGCCGACTTGACCTCAGATAAAGAAGCTCTTCTTGCGTTTGTTGATGTTGTACCCCATGGTCCAAAGCTCAACTGGAACAACAATACAGCTGTATGTACATCTTGGGTAGGCATAAATTGGTTGATCTTTGACTCGATTCCTTAAAAAATATTGTTTGCCGCATTCCATCATCTTTGTTCTCTAATATTTTCATGTATGCTATGTTCTCAGAGTGTGTTTGAGGAAGTCGAAACTGTACCTACATCTACTATATTTGAAGGACCATAAGAGCCGCCGTATGCTAAATCCAATCCTACAGATATACCAGAAGACTCTTCATTTATGAATTTCTTTAGTGTAATGCATGTCGTGATCATCTAAAATTTCTTTTGCAAAGATTGTGTTTAAATATTTTTATTGATATAAGTCAACTTTATGACTGCAGAACACCATGAATTTGGGACATAATTCTTCCAACTCAACCAGTTCTGGCCAACCTTACTGGTATGTGCTAAAACACATACCTTTTCTATATCAAAATAGACCCAAAATAACCAAGAAAGAGCCGTTTATTGCTAATATTTGTGGTTTTCTAGAGTTTGTGCTTGTGTACCAGTAACGATATGTAAAACACGCAAAAAGGAACCAAATCACATAAACCGAGCACGAGAGATTAAGAGAGCTTAAGCCGAGCCGGAAGATCAAAATTGAGCATTTATGAAGATTTTATTCTCCGAGGATGATTTTTGGAATATTTGATCAAAGTTTGAAGAAATATCAGAAATAGTCCCTGAACTTTCAAAGAAATGACAGAAAACACCCTTGAAGATTCAGAAATTTCAAATTCAATCCTTGGTCTATTGAAGAATGACAAGTTCAGCCCTTGAAGACAATTTCGATTTACATCTATGGTCCCTCAAAAATCCGAAAATACAACTTTGGTCCTTTGAATATATCTTGGATCACAATGTTACTCCTAGTCCAATATCTAATCCAATCCTTTATATTATCCAATCCAACCGCCCAAATTCATCCCACCCGTCCAATAAACAACCCAACCAATACCCTATATACCTCCCAACCCAATACCACTTAAACCCGTTACCAAACCCGAAATCAACCCTTATGCCCCAAACCTATTTGAAATACTATAAATAAACCAAACGCCCCAAACAAATGCTTTAACCCCCGTTCTTCCCACACCCAAACACACCATGTTAACACCAATCCCAAACACAAATCCTCGTACTAGCATCTTATCCATCTTCTAGAACCTCAAGTGTCGATAAAGTGCCACGTGGACAAATGGAGCAATTCTATTAGACGCGACACCTCAATGGGTGAAATGGAGCTCTTTGATTGGTTAAGGTGACAATGGATTGATGGTGGCTCAAAATGGCTTCTAGGCTCTTCTTATCAAGAATCCAAGACCTGCTCAAGGCTATAAATAGACCTCTTGGCTCACAAAGGAAATAGTGCAATTCCTAGTTTTCCTTTTAGCTTATTGTCATTTTATTTCAGTAGTTTCTTAAATGTTTTCTTAAGCTTTTGTTGTACTCTCAATTTCTTGTAATCCTTCTTCAGTTTTAATAAAAGTTCCAAGTTTTTGGTTTTTATCTTGCAATTCCTATTTAAAGTAATCAATAAGCTCTATATGGAATAATGGAATAAGCCCATTTCAGCTTATTATAGCTTTGGTGAGTTTATCTTGCACCCTCACTGTCCTTTTCATTCACTTACATTCACAAATATAATCGGTCAAAGAAAGTCAACTGAGGTGGTGATTTTGGTTCTAAATGAATAAGGGTTGATTGAGATGATGGATCTGGGTTGATGTGATGTTATATGGGTTAGGTTAGTGGTCCTTTTGTCGGTTTGCAAGCCATTGTATCGGACTTCTTGTAAGTCTCATTTGTAGCTTATTAAACAAGAAAGTAGCCATTCTCATTATATCTGTATAATAATCAATATTGCTGTCATACATAGCTTCATTTTGATGCATTGAATCTTTTTTGTAGTTAGAATAATCTTATCTTTGTTATTTGGTTAAAATAAATTGCATATCTGTCTTGAAGGGGTGTTTGGATTGCTTGATTTATCTAAGTTATAGTGTTAGTCACTGGTTGGATTCTATTGCATTAGTCTTTAGTAGTATAGTTATACTTATTTTAGGAGTTCATTTGCATAAAAATGGTTTAAAAGTCAAAAATCATAAGTCCACTGTCTTTAGCTCAAAACTGTAAAATCGCTAACTAAAATCATTACATATAGGTTTAGAACTTGATAAACTTGCTTGCTTAAAGTGTATTTCATCAAGATGCATCATTGTCAGTTCAAAATTTGCATCTAAATCTCAAGAAAGTCAAACTTTACAAAAGTCAAAAGGTGTCAAAAGCAGTTTTTATGTAACTTGCGTGCTAGCTTGCAAAGTGTTCATTTTAAAAAGCTTAGAGTCTCATATTTGGCACAATTGCAGTTTGCTAGGTGGTCTATAGTCCCACATATCTGTTTTTGACTCAGGCTTTTCTGAGAAGCTTGTGCATAAGCTCAAACATAAGACTTGTTTACTGTTTTGGCATAAACCATCAGTTAGCTTAAATCTAGTGAATCTGCTTATTTAAGGTTAGGAGTAGTTGGATTTAGCTGATATTAGCTTATTTGAGTATAATCTAGTTTCTCAGAGAATATGGGTGGCTTAATTTGTTGTTTTGCTTATTTATGTTGCTTATTTAGAATCCAATTACACTGACAGCCTTCTATTATCTTACACATAAGCATCATATTTCATATTTTTCATATAATTAGATTAACTTTTTAGAATTTTCCTGAGATTTTCATAAATTTTGGTCACTGTTTAGTATTTTTCTAAATTTAAAATAGTTTTTAATCACTTTTTATTAGCTTTAATTGCAAATAATTAAGAAAAAGTTCCAAAAAAATAATTTTTCAATTTTATCAGTTTAAGAAAAATATAAAAAGCATAAAAAAGATTTTTCCTTATTTTTCCCTTTTTATTTGGTATTTTTCACTATTTAAATTAGATTAAAATAGTTTTAAATTAGTAGAAAATAGGAAATTAATCAGAAAAATAAAAAAATAGTTTTGAAAATTCTCTTAGGATATTTTAGATTTTATAAGAATAGTTTCATATTTTTCTCTTTGATTTTTATAATTTTTAGTATTTTAAATTAGTTTTAAAAGTTAAAAATTAGTTTTTAATTTTAATAAAATCCAGAGAAATCCAAAAAAATAGTTTTAACTCTTAAATAGTTTTCACATTGCATTTCTAGAGTAAAAATAATTTTAGGCATTTTTAGGTTATAATTTAGACATAGTTGTATTTTAATTACGTTTTATAAATTACGTTTTAGTTAATTTGCACTTAGGATTTCCCATAAAATAGATTCCCTTAATTACTTTCCCTATTCCCGTAGTTTAATAAAATCAAAATAAAACAAATCAAAACATCGAGCATTAAATTCCAAACCAAAAACGACGTTGGCAATTCACCTCGGGAAACGATTCGGTTGACTAATCCGTATACACCGATCACACACTGGATTTGATTTATTATTCTTTTCCTAAAGGAATTTGAATCTATCTTCGTGATTATTTTTGATATCGATATTGAGGTTTTAATCCATACACACACCCTTAAGCCTTCATTATCAAATGAATCGTGTCCAGCCGCTTTAAGTTTCTTATTGCGGTTAGTCATTCACAAGTGGCTAGCTTGTGTGAGTAAACTTGACGGTTTTGGAAACCGTGAATCAAATTTTTACCACGCGGAGGTTGTGTCACGACAATATCGCTTTGAGGTTTGACGATTATTAGTGACTCGAGATCCTTCATTCGTGAAGTTACTATTTTTCTATAAAATAAAAAGTAAAAAATATTTTCCTTTTTTCTTTTGTATATATATATATCATATTAAAAAATACAAAAAGATTTTCTCTTGTGTTTTTGCTAATAAATAGAAGACATCAATTATATAACATTCTCAACGGAGGTGTTATCATTAATAAGTTCCCGAACTAAAGATCAAAAACTTGCCTTTGTGTCGCCTGTGGATTTATTTATTTCTATCGGATAAACAAACTGTGTGGTGGGTATAAGGACGGCCTGACATTAAATTGCGGCCGAAGAAGCGGGTTTTAATAAGCTTCACTGAACCTAAAAGCTTCTCGCCGCTTTGTGCTTGTCTTATAGAGGTGATTTATTCACTTGGGATTATTGGTTAAGTTCACTGTTTTCAATACCGCTCGCTTTAATTGTTTTTGAGCTGGCGGTGCATGCGACTCGCTCTAATAACTACACGACCGATACGCGAAGCCGCTACAATTCCGCTGGCGAAATAGACGTGCTCCCTTAGTCGAACCCGAGATTCGAACTAATCAAGACCCGCCCATCATCGAAATGGCGGAGGACAACCGATCTATGCTAGAGCAACTCCAAGCACCCACCGAGGGTTATGGAAAAGCCATCGTCGTCCGGCAATCGCTACGATAACTTTGAGCTTAAACACGGATTGATAAATTTGGTTTCGTCAAGCCAATTTTACGGATTCGAGAGAGACGATCCTCACTCTCATATCCGACGATTCAACAAGCTCACGTCTACGATCAAGTACCGTAACGCTCCGGAAGAGGCTATCAAGCTACTCCTCTTTCCATTTTCACCGAGGGCCCGGATTTGGCTCGAAAATTACCCCTCGACGATAACCACATGGGAGAATTTAGTATCAAAATTGCGGAACGAATTCTTCCCACCGTCTAAAACAACAAGCCTTAAAAATGAAATAACAAAATTCACACAAAGATTTGATGAATCATTTAGTGAGGCATGGGACCGAGTCAAAGATTTGCTTAGGCAATGTCCCCATCATGGTTTTTCTAAGTTGCACCAACTTGATACGTTTTATAACGGTTTGAATGAAACTGATCAAGACTCTCTCAATGCCGCCGCTGGTGGTAATTTGTTGACCGATCAACGAGATGCCTTGTCCATTATTGAGAACAAATCTAAAGTTCGTACCTCACGTAGCAAATCGGTTGCCGCCGAGTGAATGATACACCATCGCCCTCGCCTCACGGAAATACGCCTAGCACCGATGCTAAGATTGATAAGCTTACGGATATGATCCGTGCTTTGGTTAAGATTAATTCTTCCCCACCCGCCAAGTCAAAGCGTGGAAACGACTTGTACTACTTGTGGTGGTCCGCATGCCTACTACAATTGTACCGCCACCGATGGTAATCCTTTCGATGCTAATGCGTGAACCGAGGTAACCAATACCGTTCTCAAGTTGAACCAAACCCTCGTGTTAGTAATCAAATGGTACCTCCGGGATTTTCTCAATCAAATAATCGACTCGCTTTAATCGAATCAAGTTCGTGGACCAAATGTTCAAAACCAATTCAAGGCTCCACCAAATCAATACCCGAATCAAGGAGTCAATTACAATCAAGGATATCAAGCTTCAAGCTATCAAGCTCCGCTTTTTCCCTCTAATGAATTCTAATTACGCTCGTAACAATAATGCTACCATCCAAACCATGAAAACCCAGATTTCAAGTTTGAGAAACAAGTTTCAATCTTCATTAACTAGACAAAGCAATGAGTTTAGGAACGAAATTCACTTAACAACAAATTGATGCTTCGTAATAAACTTGAAAGTATGTTGAATGTCAGTTTGTGCCAAGTGAGTCAACCCTCGGTTCCTGCTTTCCAAAGTAACACCATTCCAAACCCGGGGAGAAATGAAATCCGCTTCCATTCGAGATGATGGCCCTCGATGACTACTTCTCTCCTGAGGAATGTAGCACGAGAGACCGAGGTGACAAAGGACCTGGTAATTCCTCTTGATAATGGAAAAGCCAACCACGCCCAACCTCTCGTTGCCCAAGTTCCTTCTATCTCTCTATAATGCCGAAGTTCCAACCTTACACGTGCAAGTCTGTTCAATCACGGTTCGATAAAATGAAAGTTGTTTCCGGAACCAAGTTCAAACTTACGACCGATATGATTGAAGTCTGAAATGATTTATGAAGAGAAATTGGAACAAATTTCAAAGATTTCACCCGAGCCTACACCGCTTAATTCTTCCTCGAACCAAGCCCCGAGAAGCTTGGTGATCCCGGAAATTTCTCCTTCCTTGCGCTTAAATGATATTAAGGAATGTAATGCCCTAACCGATTCAAGTGCAAGCATAAGTCTCATGCCTCTTGCGATATATCATGAGCTTGGATTGAAGACTCTTATACCCACTGTATGACTATCGAATTAGCTAATCGAACAATTGCTCACACGGTTGGTGTAGTCAACGATGTTATGGTACGAGTGGATAAATTCCATTTTTCCGTGGATTTCGCCGTAGTTGATATAGAGGTCGATGCCCGAGTCCCTCTCACTTTAGGAAGACCATTCTTGAGAACCGCGAAAGTCATTGTGGATCATTACCAAGGAACGTTGACGATAAGAAAAGGAAATGAAAAAATAGTGTTCTATGCCAAAAACGCCAAAACCTCCACCGATGATCATTCGATTCATAGCATCGATGTGATTGATTTCTCTAAGTGGCAATCCCACTTTACCGTCTAATCCGATTATGACCGACTCTTTCCCGCCTCTCACTACGGAAAGTGACCCTATTTGGGAAGAGATCGAGGCCTTTCTTAATGATGATTCAGCCCGCTGAGATTGATGATGCTACTTTTGACCCGAGGGGACATTCTTTTCTTGAAAAATTGTTATATAACGACCCATCTTCTACCCTGACGATCCAATGATGTTGATAAGTTGAAGAAAGTTGAGCCTAAAACGCCTCGAATTGATCTTTCAAGGTTTACGATCAAGAGTATGTCGACAATACAAGTTGAGACCGAAAAAGAAACAAGAAATGGAGTCTACAACGGTAGTGGTGGAAACTGCTAGCTCTAAGAGCACACCACTTGTCCCACCTCCAATTTCTAAGAAAATCAACCTTCCTTTGAGTGGCAATCCCACTCCTTCTTCTAAAATCATGGAACCTTATTTTGAGACATCTTTCATCCGTAATCTTTCAAACGACATTCACGAATCCCTTGTTCGAATTCGATTCTAAATATACTCAAAATTTTGAAAATCAACTCTTTGACGAAGAAAGTGAGAAGTTCACCAATGAACTTGCTCCTACCGACTCAATTTTCTCTCGAGGATAAAGAATAATGATGATCCATTTTTTCCAAAGAAAGATAAGGAAGTGAAGTTGTCGACAGATGAACTTATTGATCCCGAGGTCCAATATTATTTTTAACCGAGAGTGAATCCTCTCCTCGTGAGGATTTTCACATAGATGACACTTTGATCTCCTTCCTCTCCGAAGATAAGATTTTCAACCCCGGGATACACATTGAAAAGTTTTATGCTAAAAATATCATTCGAGATAAGGATCCTCTCTTGGATGCCTTCGTTGATGAACCTTTGAGTAACACCTTTCTATACCATGAGCTCCCGACTTCTTTGGAGTATTCTTTTATCGATCCTTCATCCTTTCGTCCACCCGCAAAACCACCGGATGATGGATCCTTCTTACATGATATGCCTTATCCACCCATTTTCTTCTCCACCCAACCCACCCAGCCTCATTCTTTCGGGAATGAGGACACCGCTTTTGACCCTCGGTATCTCTACCATTTTCTTCCCCTGTGGACAAATGAATTGGGACGAAGTCAGCTAGACTCGTTTAAGAAAAACAGTAGCGCTTCGTGGGAGGCACCCCATGCTTATCCATCTATCTTCTTTCTATTTTCTAATAAGTGACGTGAAGGGGTCTGCCTCTTCGATTTCTCGTGTTTGGTTGTTTGTGATGTTGTGTGTAGGATTTTCATGATATGAAGACTCTCATGCTCGAAGTTTGTCATTTTCTCTACTCGAGTTTCATGATCGATGCTGATGGAAATCCGATATCCTAATCTTATCGACTAACGTTTATCTTCTAGCATACCTTATAAACGGCTTTTAGATTTTCGTTGATACCCTTGCTTTAAACATTGAGGACAATGTTTCGTTCTAGTCTGGGGTAGGGTAATCTTCGATTTGATTTGACCGCACTTGCTTATTACTGTTGTGTTTCTCTCAGAACCCGCTTTTCCTTAAAAATGAAAAATTGTGCAAAAATGAGAAAATTTAAAATTTTTGTAAGCTTTTGTTAAGTATTTTTGATTGAAAATTTTGCTAGTCTCTTAGATAAGAAGCTATAAAATGCGAATTCTAGCTCACAAGGCCAAGATTTTGCAAGTTTCCCCGAGTGACTTTAAATATGCATAACTTGATTTCATTAGACGAAGCATTTGCTAAGTTAATATATGTTTTGACACCTTGATTGACTTTCCGCTGGTGAGAGTAGGAATAGAATTCTGACTTGACCGGGCGTGTTGAGCCCTAGCTTGTTCCCTTAACCATAGATAATCTATAATTATCGGCTAAGCATCTGGATCTCATTATTTGGGATTTTAAATTTGCAGAGATCGAGAAATGATAGAGTTACTTATGAGTTTAGATGCTAAGCGTGGAGTAGTTGGTTCTCTTTAGAGCCCATCGAAGGTACTTATGGATTTTTGTTCCCACAAAATTGTTTCACCCCATATTTGTCTAATGAATAATTAGAGATGTCGAGTTTTTGGCGATAGTTAGTTCTTTATCTTCTTAAAAGAATCTTTGTTTTAAAAATTGGGTACACATCAAGGATCCGTAATAAATGAGCAATAAGTAATAAGTGATAAAGTAATAAGTAAAGTTATGAGCTGCGTGTTGAGATCGGACCCTTGGATCTTTAGCGGGATTGAGTGAGGTCTTAGCCTAGCCATAGGGATCCTCATTTCATGAAGCCTATAGTCTTGGAATTACCCCGTGAAGCTCTGTAGTTCATAGCTCATATAAATTAAAGTATAAGTGAAAAAAAAAAAAATGAAAATGAAAAAATGAAAAAGTCAAAAGTATAAATGAATAAAAATTCCTTGATGTGGACCTCATTTTGGGACAATGGTTCTTGAGAGAAGATGGATAACTAATTATCGACTTAGCTTTATATCTTTATCGGAATAAAAGTTATCGAAACGAGAAATTTGAAGAAATTCAATTCTCACAAAAATAAAAAAAATCTAGAGGAAAATAGGAAAATGGGAACAAAAGGTATTTACACAAGTAACTTCCATGGGTAGTGTTAGCATCTAGAGTCATATGTAACAATGATTTCGATTTTACGCTTAGTTTGAGACTTGTGAAAAATCGATCGATGTATTCTATCCGTATGGTCACTTCACGCTGTGTTGTGTTTCTTACTCCGTGATCCTAACGTGTCGCTTGAAAAATGTTGGAGTTATTGATCGACATGAAAGTTCAACAAACCGTCATTCATAACCGGAATGTGCTTAACCGTAATATCTATATGTGAATTAAAAGGTAAACGTATGCTTTTAGAATTAAGGCTTTCTTAATCTCTTTTGAGGAATCTTGCTACTTCTTCATAGGTTTAGTAGAAAGAGATTGAAATCCTTGGTTTTTGAAGCGTGAGTTGATTGATTGCTGAGGACACTACAATGGTCTCGTCTGGGGTATTTTGGTATGTGCTAAAACACATACCTTTTCTATATCAAAATAGACCCAAAATAACCAAGAAAGAGCCGTTTATTGCTAATATTTGTGGTTTTCTTGAGTTTGTGCTTGTGCAGGTACGGATATGTAAAACACGCAAAAGGAACCAAATCGTACATAAATCCGAAGCACGAGAGATTAAGAGAGCTTAAGCCGAGCCGGAAGATCAAAATTGAGCATTTATGAAGATTTTATTCTCCGAGGATGATTTTTGGAAGATTTGATCAAAGTTTGAAGAAATGTCAGAAATAGTCCCTGAACTTTCAAAGAAATGACAGAAAACACCCTTGAAGATTCAGAAATTGCAAATTCAATCCTTGGTCTATTGAAGAATGACAAGTTCAGCCCTTGGAAGACAATTTCAGATTTACATCTATGGTCCCTCAAAAATCCGAAAATACAACTTTGGTCCTTTGAATATATCTTGGATCACAATGTTACTCCTAGTCCAATATCTAATCCAATCCTTTATATTATCCAATCCACAATCCGGCCCAAATTCATCCCACCCGGTCCAATAAACAACCCAACCAATACCCGGTATACCTCCCAACCCGAATACCACTTAAACCCGTTACCAAACCCGAGTCAACCCCTTATGCCCGGTCAAACCTATTTGAAATACTATTAAATAAACCAAACGCGCCCCAAACAGTGCTTTAACCTTCCCCTGTCTTCCCCACACCCAAACACCACCATGTTAACACCAATCCCAAACACAAATCCTCGTACTAGCATCTTATCCATCTTCTAGAACCTCTGATGTGTCAGATAAAGTGCCACGTGGACAAATGGAGCAATTCTATTGGACTTACACCTCAATGGGTGAAATGGAGCTCTTTGATTGGTTAAGGTGACAATGGATTGATTGTGTGGCTCAAAATGGCTTCTAGGCTCTTCTTATCAAGAATCCAAGACCTGCTCAAGGCTATAAATAGACCTCTTGGCTCACAAAGGAAATAGTGCAATTCCTAGTTTTCCTTTTAGCTTATTGTCATTTTATTTCAGTAGTTTCTTAAATGTTTTCTTAAGCTTTTGTTGTACTCTCAATTTCTTGTAATCCTTCTTCAGTTTTAATAAAAGTTCCAAGTTTTTGGTTTTTATCTTGCAATTCCTATTTAAAGTAATCAATAAGCTCTATATGGAATAATGGAATAAGCCCATTTCAGCTTATTATAGCTTTGGTGAGTTTATCTTGCACCCTCACTGTCCTTTTCATTCACTTACATTCACAAATATAATCGGTCAAAGAAAGTCAGCTGTGTGGTGATTTTGGTCTAAATGAATAAGGGTTGATTGAGATGATGGATTTGGGTTGATGTGATGTTATATGGGTTAGGTTAGTGGTCCTTTTGTCGGTTTGCAAGCCATTGTGGCTGGACTTCTTGTAAGTCTCATTTGTAGCTTATTAAACAAGAGTGCTTTCATTCTCATTATATCCGTTATAATAATCAATATCACTTTGTCATACATAGCTTCATTTTGATGCATTGAATCTGTGTTGTAGTTAGAATGATCTTATCTTTGTTATTTGGTTAAAATAAATTGCATATCCTGCCTTGAAGGGGTGTTTGATTGCTTGATTTATCTAAGTTATAGTGTTAGTCACTGGTTGGATTCTATTGCATTAGTCTTTAGTAGTATAGTTATACTTATTTTAGGAGTTCATTTGCATAAAAATGGTTTAGAAGTCAAAAATCATAAGTCCACTGTCTTTAGCTCAAAACTGTAAAATCGCTTAACTAAAATCATTACATATAGGTTTAGAACTTGATAAACTTGCTTGCTTAAAGTGTATTTCATCAAGATGCATCATTGTCAGTTCAAAATTTGCATCTAAATCTCAAGAAAGTCAAACTTTACAAAAGTCAAAAGGTGTCAAAAGCGCTTTTAATGTAACTTGCAGCTTGCAAAGTGTTCATTTTAAACAGTTAGAGTCTCATATTTGGCACAATTGCAGTTTGCTAGGTGGTCTATAGTCCCACATATCTGTTTTTGACTCAGGCTTTTCTGAGAAGCTTGTGCATAAGCTCAAACATAAGACTTGTTTACTGTTTTGGCATAAACCATCAGTTAGCTTAAATCTAGTGAATCTGCTTATTTAAGGTTAGGAGTAGTTGGATTTAGCTGATATTAGCTTATTTGAGTATAATCTAGTTTCTGTAGAATATGGGTGGCTTAATTTGTTGTTTTGCTTATTTATAAGTGCTTATTTAGAATCCAATTACACTGCAGCTCTATTATTTTACACATAAGCATCACATTTTATATTTTTCATAAAATTAGATTAACTTTTTAGAATTTTCCTGAGATTTTCATAAATTTTGGTCACTGTTTAGTATTTTTCTAGATTTAAAATAGTTTTTAATCACTTTTTATTAGCTTTAATTGCAAATAATTAAGAAAAAGTTCCAAAAAAATAATTTTTCAATTTTCTCAGTTTAAGAAAAATATAAAAAGCATAAAAAAGATTTTTCCTTATTTTTCCCCTTTTATTTGGTATTTTTCACTATTTAAATTAGATTAAAATAGTTTTAAATTAGTAGAAAATAGGAAATTAATCAGAAAAATAAAAAAATAGTTTTGAAAATTCTCTTAGGATATTTTAGATTTTATAAGAATAGTTTCATATTTTTCTCTTTGATTTTTATAATTTTTAGTATTTTAAATTAGTTTTAAAAGTTAAAAATTAGTTTTTAATTTTAATAAAATCCAGAGAAATCCAAAAAAATAGTTTTAATTCTTAAATATTTTTCACATTGCATTTCTAGAGTAAAAATAATTTTAGGCATTTTTAGGTTATAATTTAGACATAGTTGTATTTTAATTACGTTTTATAAATTACGTTTTAGTTAATTTGCACTTAGGATTTCCCGTAAAATAGATTCCCTTAATTACTTTCCCTATTCCCGTAGTTTAATAAAATCAAAATAAAACAAATCAAAACATCGAGCATTAAATTCCAAACCAAAAACGACAAGTATAATTCACGCTCGTTGGGAAACGATTCTGGTTGACTAATCCGTATACACGATCACACACGGGATTTGATTTATTATTCTTTTCCTAAAGGAATTTGAATCTATCTTCGTGATTATTTTTGATATCGATATTGAGGTTTTAATCCATACACACACCCTTAAGCCTTCATTATCAGAGAATCAGTGTCTGAGCCGTTTTAAGTTTCTTACGGTTAGTCATTCACAAGTGGCTAGCTTGTGTGAGTAAACTTGACGTGTTTTGGAAACTGTGAATCACCATAACTCTTCCAATTCAACAAGTTCTGTACAACCTTACCATAATTCTACAACCATTCCTGTATCTTCTCGTGTTACACCTTCCCCTGTGCTCAATGGTCTGACAAACCAAATTTCGTCATCCACCTCTTCAATGCCACTCCATGAAAATCCTGACCCGGTTAATAGCAGAAATGGGGTCACCAATCTTATCAAACCCCTTTCCTTCTATACACCCTCTTCAGCCTCATCATCTCCAGTGATTAGATTATGGGGGAATTTGATAAATCCCAACAAAACTTCAATATCATTACATGGAAATTCATTTATCATTCGGCTAACTAGGACTAAACTAATATTAACAAATCATGTCAATTTATTACTACTTTTAATCTTCTTATTGTTTGTTGCAGCTTTGACTGTTTTCTATGGAGGTCATTACAAAAGAAGGATGATAATGGCGTTTCCTTATGCAATGCATATTTTTTTGTTTAATTGTTGATCTTACATATGTGTGGGTAAGGGCTTAAGAGATTGAAGAAATCACAACCTAAAAAGGCTTACTACGAGAACCATTAGACACTTAAAAGTCAGCGGATGCTAGTATCAAGCAAGCAAAGCTATTGATTTGCTCACCCATAATAAGGAATAAGCTATGGAAAGGTTGTCCAAAACCAGAAAAGCCATAGAGGTTAGTCGAATGTGATCAATAACCTTTTTCCTTTCATTTTGGTAATTTACCTATTGTGTATTATTGGTTAAATGTCAGGCTAAAATACTAAAGGTGTGTAACCATCACGACAATGTTTATCGGTCCTCATTGTAACAACATTAACTTACAGATTACATGAGTAATTGTATCCTAATCACAAATCGAATATGACAAATAATCACATACAACATATGTCATAATGTCAAGATCTCTAATCACAACTCGAAATGACAAATGGGTTTATCGCAGAACATGTTACAATGGGCTTGATAGAAAGTAAAAAGGGTCGATAGTCCGGGTTGGCCTCAAACGGTTTTATTATTAAATCGAGACTAATGCGCATCACAAAGAGGACTATATTCTTTACCACTTCCATATGCCCTGAAACAACCTCCATTTGCCCTGAATACAATTGGCCTAATGTTGCTAGCAGAGTCAAAATCCTTCGTGTTTGATGTCGCCCAACTACTTGAATTGTTTGTCGCATAAACTCTTTTAGGACTCTATGAACTTCCATGTGAATATATATCCTATTTGAATTGATTGACCATTGAGAATGATTATAGATGTGTTTACTAAGAATTACATGAAATTTATTAGCATTAATAGGATGTCTGATTATGTAGATGCTTCTATTTGTGCTGTATCTATTTGAAAACAGGTCAAACGGTTACTAACAATGCAACTGTTCAAACGGGATAAGGGTAAAAAGTCATGTAATGTGTCCTACATCATTTTTTCCAGAGATATTACATTATTATTCGAGTAGTTGATAGTTTAAAATATTTATAAAATGGTGACGGTTTGAACCAACCTAACCCGTCGAACAACCAGTTATAACTAAACATTAGATTTAAGCTATTCCAAACAACCTGCATATCCCAAATAATAGGCTAAACCAAACAGCCCCCCTAAGACTAGATAATAGGACAATAGGCTAAACCAATTACGTACTAGCTGATTCAGGTAATAAACACCATAAGTTAAGTTATATATTTAACAACATTCAAGTGAAAAAACGACATTATGAGTCTTTTTGAAATGGTATGTCATCTACATATTTGTTGAAACTAATTATTTTTTACCAAAAGTGCTTGGATGCATGCTTTTAGAGTTCGCAAAACAATTATGTGACATGTTTATGAGTTATCTCATATGACCCATTAGAGATGACCATAATTGAACTTGACGCAGTCATATTTTTTTCCTCTCATTATTTTGCCACTACGCAAGACTTTGACCATGGAATAGTTTCGGGTATAATGGCTTTACTATGACATGCCAAATCCAATTTTTAGCTGAGTTTGTAGTTAATCAGAGGAAGTATATCATAAATATGAGCTTGAAGATACATCTATTTTAGGACATGACATGGGACTAAAAGACTGATAATGTATTGGATTGAGCTTAACTCAAGAGTGGGTAGTATCGGATCTTATGGGTAGATAGTTGTGATCGATTTGGACTATGTGGTCCATATGGAAGTCAGAGCATCACCAAGCATCCTTCCCTGACTTGTATCAAAGGCTTTGAACCAAAAATCCCAAAAGAATGGGATGCATCTGATTGGTCGAGTGGATGTCCAAACTTTGCCATTAAGGAACAGTAAGAGCGAAAACAAAAATGGCATGTACTCTACGTTTTTAGTTGTCACCACTAATCTCTACATCATTAAAGAATTACGAGTAGTTAATTACTATATAATTACATTATTCCAACCAACGTGACAACCATGAGTGCACTAACTTCTCACTATTAATTAAGTCTCTTTTTAAAAATATTCTTTTATGTATATTGATTAAAAACCAAGAGATATCGTAATTGTCAATATATGAGTTCAATGTATATGACTACGGTCCTCATGAACTTGCAGGTTTGTAAATATCTTTGTTAGTTTGGGTTTCAATTGTTGAGTATTATGTTGTTTCTTTTCTTTTCATATTTTATTGTAACATTCGCTTGATCACTCGACACAATGGCCTACAACAACCAAGAACAACATGATTATGCTGATTCGTTTGAACCTGGCTACCGCTTTTGTCCAACCGACGTAAAGCTCATTGTTTACTACTTGAAACCAAAGATTGATACAGGAAGACGGCACCCCAAATGCCCCGATATTATGAAGTCAATATATATGACTACGGTCCTGATGAACTTCTACTGTGTTAGTAAATATCTTTGTTAGTTTGGGTTTCAATTGTTGAGTATTATGTTGTTTATTTTTTTTCTTGAACGGCAAATATTTTATTAAGATTATCAAGAAGTTAGAATAGCATTTTACAATGAGTTCATACAAGTAATCATTATCTTGCTATACATTTTTCAAGTTTAAGTAAACCAAAGCGATAGCAACCTTTTTGATTATATTCCGTATAGTTATTTAGTTCTATGTTATAATTGCAGTCTTATCGACGAGTAATCATGGTTGTAGTCAGCCAACACTTCACGATTTGATAACATAACAATGGCTCCCCCAGCTCCTAAATGTTTAAAGTATAAATAAAGGATTGTTATGGTGAGATGCAAATATCGATTTTCAAGACATTAACAATTTGTGCAGAAATATTTGTTGTTTATGACTGAACTTTTGAAGCTCTTTTATGCAGTTGGTGATTTCAGTTTTCTTCTGTATTTATTTCAGATGGCATCGTCGATGATGTCACTCCCGCCTGTCTCTCCGTCCACTACTCTGACCTGCTCTTGCAAGAACCGATTCCATGATTAAAGAAACATGATTAAAGAAACATGGATGGATGAAGATCCAAGAGAAGCTATATTGAAAAGTATGTTGATGTCGTTAAAAAAGATCCAAAATACGTAGCTCGACCTTATGCTGTGACTCAACCAAACACTATTCTATCTGAATCGATTTTGAAGATGAAGGCAAGTGATGTTGTTAAGGCCCCTCTTCACGATATAATCTTCCAGGTAAACACTCTTGAGTTTAAAGACCTTGTGTTAGTAATTTATTTATTTTTAATTATTATTATTATTATTTTTTTTTTTTTGGTTGTAAACAGAGTCATGGTTTTGCCTTTTGGTTAATAACACAATGACATATATTTTGCAATGTGTTTTTTACGTCACTTAAGGACATCCAGAGGTTCTATTTTCCGAACAATATCAAGATAAAAATCTTGAGATTATTTTCTATGTCTGTATTTGGCAATGAGTTTTTTTACATTTATTTCCTGCAAGTAACTAATAGCTGCCAGTTTAATATCAAGATCTTTTTCTTTCGGCTAAATAAAGTGAATTTTGTGTTGCTTACTAGATTTGCAGTAGATGTTTATCCAAGGGTCGGTTCCCAAGTATCGTCTGTCATCCCCGTCACACTGGTGTCATGGTTGGAATGGGACAAAAAGATGCATATGTTGGTGCCGGACGGGCTCAGTCCAAGAGAGGTATTTTGACTTTAAAGCCATGTCTTTTGCAATGTGTTTTTTTACGTTACTTAAGGACATCCCGAGGTTCTATTTTCCAAACAATATCAAGATAAAAATCTTGAGATTATTTTCTTTTTCTGTATTTGGCAATGTGTTGTTTTACATTTATTTTATGCATGTAACAAATAGCTGCCAATTTCATATCAATATCTTTTTCTTTTAGCTAAATAAAGTGAATTTTGTGTTGCTTGCTGGATTTGCAGGAGATGATAATCCAAGGGTCGTGGTTCCCAAGTATCTTCGTTGTCCCCGCCACACCGGTGTCATGGTTGGAATGGGACAAAAAATTGCCTATGTTGGTGATGAACGGGGCTCACTCCAAGAGAGGTATTTTGACTTTAAAGTACCGATCACAAGCATAATTTTATCGAAACTGGGATGACATGGAGAGGATTTGGCATCATACTTTCTACAATGAGCTTTATGTTGCACCAGAAGAGCATCCCGCTCTTTTGACTGAAGCTCATTTGAACCTTAAGGCTAATCGTGAAAAGATGACTCGATTCATTTTTGAGACGTTCCACACCCGCTATATATATGCTGCCATCCAGGATGTTCTATCTCTTTATGCCAGTGGACATACAACTGGTAAGCTTTTCATATGCTTTTAAGAGTATAAATTACATATTTGTGTGTTTTTTTGTTACATATAAGTAGATTACCATACTAATTCATCGGTTCACATTATTGTTGTAGCTATAAATGTTGTAGCTATACCCCAACATTCACAGACAGGTTTACCGAATTCGTATACATATGCCACGCACCCGATGGTTGAGCGTAAAGGGCTAAATGGGCTGGTAGTCAAGTTCCTAAATTCATATTGATTGATTTTGGTGCTTATGTGCTTTAAAAATATAAGAGGTACTAATTTACTTATTTTGAAGTGTTTGTTTACTCTAAAATAAGCACGTGATCAACTCTATCCAACCATTTAAATTTGTTTATCTGTTATAAAAGATAAGCTAATAAACACTTGATGTAAGCGAAGTATCATTAAGGCCAGTTAGCTTTGGCTATCGATTTTCATCAATTTGTTTTAGAAACATTCACATCTTGCTTACACAGTATTGGTAACATGCTTTGTTGTATTTTACTGTCCTAATTTCTCATTGACTTTAAAAATGTGTTAGAGTTGAATTTCCATGCTGTTATATACATACTCAGTAATCAGTATGAAGTACAAATGGGTGTGTTTGGGTAACCTTATGTGTCCTATAATGCATCTTCCAGGAGTCCCTGCAGAGCAATCTGAAAACATGCTTTTCACACCCCTTAATAAGCGGATAAATTCTTCTACCATTCTTTGAACATACACTAGGTAGTTAGTTTAAAAGCGACTTTACCATTGTGGGAAGTATGATGTCTAAGCATCATGGTCTCTTTGTTTCTTATTCTATATTTCTGATGTAATTGGATTTTGTTTCAGGTAAGGAGGGTGCAATTTGATTCATATAACCGTGATGGTCGTATTCACCAACAAGAATTAGAAGAGGCACTTCATGGTCATAGGATATGGTTTGGGAGGTGGAAGGAAAAAAAGCGATGAAATCAGTCGATTCAAATCGTAGTGGTACTATTGATAGTGCCATTGAAATGTAGAAGTTGGTGAAATTTGCTGAAAAACATTTGCATACGAAGATATATGAATCATGAGTGAAGTACATAGATGGTTTGTTTTCTTACTCAATTTAAATCAATGAATATTAAATAGAGAAAGTGGTTGGGTAGTGAGCGTACTCAATCGCATGGTAGTCAATGTCGACAAAGTTAATGTTACAAGATTTTATTCATATTTTTCACACCATTCAAGTGGATCATATTTAGATTGCATCAAACAAACTGTATCTCTCCATTGTGAATGAGGAGAAAATAGGACAACTAGCATGTACCAAAAATTTCTTATGTTAATAGTAATTAAATTGCTTTCAGTAGCAATTGATTAATCTTTTTATACGATTTTGTGCTATTGCATTCTATGTGCGCTTTCACAAGTTTACGATATGATGTTTTTCTAATAGACTCGGGAACCAAAGATAGTATTCGATTTTGCTCATTATATCTCATGTATAAACACGATAAAAGGTTAGTCAAGGCCTCATATTACAAGAAAAAAGGTACATCTGATAAAATTTATGCAGAACATCAGGTTAGTTAAGGCCTTACATTGCAACAAAAAAGTTACCAGTTGCAAAAAAAGGTTAATCTGCGAATATAAGTTACTATATATGTTTTATGTACCCAAGTTATAATTCAAATATATTGATAATGTCATATGAACTAAACTATTATTAAATGTGTAAGTTGATTACAAAGTACAGGCCTACCATGATACTCTTTGTTATGTTTGTACTATATATTTGTTCCACAAAATCCTAAAAATAAAACCAAAGTCATACCCGTCCATCGGACGGTTTTGATACTAGTATATATATATATATATATATATATATATATATATATATATATATATATATATATATATATATATATATATATATAATATTAAAATTCCATATGTTTTGCTTTTGTTGTTTGTAGTTTAGTTTTTAATTTGAAATTTACAAATAGATACTATAACTTTTATAAATTACTATAACTTGATATTGTAATTTGGTGGTCCTTAGTATAACAGTTGTTGTATGTAAAAACTTTATTACCTTTTATACACACACACACACAATAATACACAATACACACACATATATATATATATATATATATATATATATATATATATATATATATATATATATATATATATATATATAGAGTTAGGATCAAATAAGAAGATTGCTTAAAATAAGAAGGAATAAGAAGAACTATAACCTCAAATCCGGATGTAACCGACCTCCAAATTAGATGCATCCCTATAATCTTAGATGCATTATAACGCACCATAGTGTGTTTTCTACCTTTAACTCGATGCATATAATCGATATTATATGCATTTCATGATTTCTCTTGTTTTTGTTCCTCGCACATGCGAAATCGGAAAATCAATTTGCACCATCTATACATCAAATTAACTTTCCAAACTCAAGATGTTGCATCTATATGAATAGAAATGCATCTAATGCAAGTTGTTGCATCTCAAATAACGTTTTGGTCACTTCTCACCACTTCTTATTTTAAGTTATTTCTCAATTTAGATCCTTACATATATATATATATATATATATATATATATATATATATATATATATATATATATATATATATATATATATATATATAGATAGATAAAGTGATTTTTAAATTATCATATAAGTTATTTTTATAACTTTAGTGATAAAAGAAGTTAATGTGTTTTTACATATCGAAATAAACCAGTAGGTCAACTTAGCCCTGACACTTTTGATTTAAATCTATTGGTAAATATTTTAACTCAAACCCATTTGTTCCGAATCTTTAAAAAATTGTGGGTAAACTTAACTCGAAAGTTTTTAAGTAAAACCGATTGTCTATATTTTGACCTGTAAACATGTATCATAGACAAAATTGAGTTATTGACATAAATAAAAGTTTGATCATATGAAGGTAAACAAGAGTTAAAATAGGGGTGGCAGTTCAGTCATGTTCGGGTTGACCTATTCGGGTTTGTGAGTTGGCGGGTTAGTGTAACCTTCACCATACACGACCCATTTATTAATCGTGTCAAGAAATTCAACTCTAACCGATATTTGCATAACATGTGTAACTCGTTTGTGACATGTTGAAGTAAATAGGTTAATCGGTGAAAAGTATTGGTGGTTTGTTGTTCAACTAGCTTAAATCTAAAAAATTTATAATTATTTAATAGCATATGAATAACTATATAACAATTTTAATAAGGGATATGATATGTACACTAATCAAAATGATCCACACACATCAAATAATTATACTTAGACTGTTTTTCCCTTTTAGGTTTTTTAACCCCATATTTATTGAACCTACAGTCTTTTAATTACTACTCCGTATTTTTTTGGTCACTCTCTCGCAACCACCAATATATGTTCTTCACTTTCCGCACCGATCATTTCAACCTTCGCATCCTTAATCCATCAAGTATTTTGGCTCTTAATTCATGTTTATATTGCGTTATTTTGATCTAAGCTGGCAAATTTGCTAAGGTGTCGTTTGTTTTTTTCCCAATAAGCATTTTTTTCTCTCTTTTCACTTCTTCTGTCTGCAGGAGGGCAGATGTTTATGTTTGTTTTTCGAGACATGAGCATATTCAGCTTTATTTCGCTTATTTCCTCTACTAAATTTCAGGCATTATATTTCACTTTTTACCTCTTCTTTCACAAACCCTACATCTCTTTCTTAATATCGATTTTTAAACGTTTTCGTCAGTTTATATACGTTTTCGTCTGTTTTTTACGTTTTCGTCCGCTTTTATATGCTTTCGACCTTTTTTATGTTTTCATGATTTTTTTCGAGTGATGCCATTCCCTCTGTTTTTTACGTTTTGGATCCATTTCCTTACGCTTCAAGCTCGATGACGCTTTTTACATTTATGATCGCTTTTTACATTTTCGTCCCTTTTTTACACTCGTTTGATTTCGCGTTGATCCATAAGGTTTCTTTTATGTTTTTCTGCTTTTTACATTTTCATTCATTTTTACATTTTGATGCTTTCATCGACGTTTTCGCTTCTTTATATGCGTTTTTTTAAGTCGATACTTTTTACGCGTACCTTTTTACATTATCGTCTGCGTTATGTTTTTTTAGGTTTCGACCGCTTACCTTTTGTTTTATGTTTTCCATGTTTTTACGTTTTTACGCTTTTTATATTTCATCCGAAAGTTTCATATGCGCATCCGTTTTCTGACGCTTTTGTCCCCTTTCTTACGTAAGAAAGCGTACAATCATGTACAAGAACTCACGAATCATATGAAAATGAGCGAAAACGTAAAAAACGTAAAACGTAAAACAACAGACGAAAACGTAAGAAAATGGATGAAAACGTAAAATACAAACGAAACGTAAGAAAATAGACGAAAACGTAAAAAAACATACGAAAACCTAAACAGCAGACGAAAACGTAAATAAACGGTCAAAACGTAACAAAATGACAAAAGGATTTATACTCTCAAATCACAAAACAATAGTTAAAAAAAGGAAATAAGTACTTCAATAGCACAAAATACAAACAGTCTTTTACTATGCAGTTGAAGACTTTAGATGTGCTTCTTTTTTGCAGACATGGTTTGCAGATAAAGAGATAAAAGCTCTTAGAAACAAATGACACCAAGCGTAAAGATCAATATTAACTTGTAGTGGAAAAACATGTGTATTTACTCAGTGATCGCTAATTGGATTGCACTTTGTTTGATCTTTTCCAACACCCAGAATAAAGACACAATGAAGAACATCAAATTACATATGAAAAAATCTAACTCAATAACCAAAGTTAAAAAGAACTACAGATATTTCCTACCAAGTACCAACCTACCACATGTATGATTATGACTAGGTACGACAATCTTCCTTCTTTACTTTTTTTTGTTGCACATAACAGACCATGTTACAGTTTTATCACAAGTTCAATAAAAACAAAAAAAACAAATGGAATCGACAACTAAAGAACGTAAATTCGAACAAAATTAGGAAAAGATATATCTCAACAACTTGAAAAGAATCAAATATGTTACGGTAGGTGGATAACCGAATTGATAAAGTGAACATGGGTGGAATTGAAGTGGTTGGGAAGAAATGAATGAGAGGCCAACAGGGGAAATGATCTGGTCAAGTAGAAAGGAAGAAAGGTAAATTAATTGGAGTGAGGGTATAAAAGTCTATACACAATTATTTTATGTGTGCGGATCAAAATGATTCTTGTACATATCACTTCCCTTTTAATAGTATCGTTATAATCGTAATTTAATATCATATTTAGCACATAAATAAATAAATTGAATCTTAATCCAACATACAGTCGAAGTTATATATTTTAAATTTTTATATGTTAACATACTTAAACGGGTTCGCGGATTGACCTGTTTAATACTTGCTCGAACCAAACATGACCCATTTATTAGACGGATTTGACTGGTTGACCTGTTTTTTTACCCAAAAATGTTTATTCTTAAATGACCCATTTATTAAACGGATTTGACTGGTTGACCTGTTTTTTTACCCAAAAATGTTTATTCTTAATCAATCCTTTTTAACTTCGTGTCGGTTCGTATCGATTGTAATGTCGTGTCAAGAGTCGCCACCACTAAGTTAGAATAACTAGAACTTGTAATCATAATTAAAGTGTCGGTCCTTAGTTATTGTAATAGGTTGCTAATTCTATAAGGCTTGTAAATTAGTATTAAGCCTATGGGCCTAAGTTTATGTTTAAACATGTAAAAAGAAGGTTCTAGGGGCGTTGCCTTAGTTCCATCTCCTATATAAACACTTGTAACCTCACATAGTGAGGTGTTGGTTCTATGATATTTCACTTTTCTAATAATATATCATCGAGTTTCTATATAAACTTGCATAATAACAAGGTAACATAAGTATAAGGCCACCTACTAATAATAAAAAAATGCTAAATATTCTTACATTTTCATCCTACAAAGTGTCATACTAATAGGATCTTGCCAAGTGGCAGAACTGATGGTTTCAATGCAGAAAGAAAATGAGTGGAAAAAAATTATATAATATTATCAGACAGAAAAGGATTGTAGATGAAATCAGGTAGGGTAGAAGAAAGATAGTAAATAATACATGTGTTTGTTTGTTGCCAACACAAGTGGCACACAAAAAGAAAAAGGGTACGGAGTACGGATGCACTAAAATAAAAAAAAATTGGCATTATGCAGGGGTGTATTTGTAATATAATGAATCTATCTCTATATATATGATATCAACTGAGGCAAAATGAAATGAAGAAAAAAAAAAGCCTAACTAATGGAAGGCTATGTATTGTTGATCGATGTTCTTTTTATACTTATTTATATCATTAATTAAAACTAATATTGTGCAGGCTATAATGATTTGTATCGACACCAATAGCTGGATGGGTAGCTACGAATCACCTAGGTTTAAGGATCAAGTTGATGCTATTGACCTTTGTTGTATCGAAAAATTGAAGGTATTCGATATTTAGTTAGTTTTTTTACTTGTTATTATTAATTGACCCTTTTTTTGGCCATAGTCTCATCCGGAGCCTGTCGTGGTCATAGGTGGAACGAGTGACAGATGTGTTACTCATCTTTGTCATCATACCAGAAGGATTGGGCGAATCATCAGATCCCTTCATTGTAAATAGCTTCTTCAATTCATTAATAGTTCACTCTTTGTATCAATGTATGTATAAATTGTAATGATAAAGTCTATTGTTGTTGTTACTCAGATGCAAATATAAGTGGTCAACTGTTGTTAGTAGAGGCTGTCGCGGATGCTTATGACGTTTGGTTCGGCTGCTATGGCAAAGAACTAGGCGTACATCTGCCGAAAAGGATTGTTTTGTTTGCTGTAGGGTACGTATGTCTTTTTGTGTATGCTAATATTAATTCACTAATGCAACTTTTTAATGTAAAATTTATGTGTCTGTTTGTTTTTTGCCTTTCAGTCCTGTATATGATGAGATGCATGAGGTGCGGCTTTTAGGAGAAGTGTTGAAAGAAAGGAATTTAGCTTGTGATGTTGTCAGCTTTGGTGACCCGGACAATGATAAGAATGAACTTTTTGACACCTTGATTGATGTTGCATATAATAATGGCAACTGCAACCTTCTTCATGTTCCACCTGAATCTTCTGTCCATGACGTATCGAGGTTTTGTAATAATATGGTTGCCTAATTTTTTTTATGTATTTATTACTTGGCTTATCATATACTCCCTCCGTGTCATAATAATTGTCCACTTTAACTTTTTGAGTCTTTCTTATTCAACTTTGACCAATAATATTTTCATTTGTGTTATATAATACTTGATGAAAATTATACCAAATGAAAATAGATTTAAAACCCAATCTATTCGTATATTTTTCATCAAGTATTATATTGCACAAATAAAATTATTTATGGTCAAATTTGGATAAAAAAGACTTAAAAAGTCAAAGTGGACAATTATTTTGGGACGGAGGTAATATCTTCTAAACATTTGCTATCAGGTCTCAAATTATCCGAAGCGGTTCATCACCACTTGAAAGACTTTCGGTGCAACAGAAGAGGCCGAATACAAAGGCTGTTGCAAGCTTTCCTAAAAGTGATAATCCACACGATCATCGAGCCAAAATTAACGCATTATCTCAATTGGTTATAGACCTGAAACAATATAATGTAAAGCCAAACTCGCAGCCTGAAACATTAGATGAGAAGATTGAAAGACTGAAACGAGAGTTAGAATCATTGATTATGCAGAAGAATAAACAAGTTCCCCCTTGAATTGTTGGTGCTCAATTGTTGATGTCTTATGTTTTGCTGATTTGTATTATTTTTATCAGTTCGTCCAATGCTGAATTGTTAAAAGATAGTCTTTTAGGGGGTGTTTGGCTAGGCTTATTTATCATAAGCCGATTTGGGCTTATTTTTATTAAGCTCCGATTTTGTGGCTTATTTTGAGACTTGTCGGCTTATTTAAGTTTCTTATGATATGATAAACTTATAAAGTTTGAAGTCTCAAAATAAGTCGTAAAATTGGGGCTTATAAAAATAAGCAATTTCATGAAGCTGGCTTATTTTTATAAGCTCAATTTTACGCATTTTGAGACTTTTGCTTATTTAAGTTTATTATGATATGATAAACTTATAAAAGCCGACAAGTCTCAAAATAAGCCACAAAATTAGAGCTTATAAAAAATAAGCCCAAATCGGCTTATGATAAATAAGCTTAGCCAAACAGGGCCTTAAAATACATCTATACGACTATACCTTCATTAAATCAAGAAAAATAAGGATTACGTGTCAAAATTTTAGACATAACAAGTAGGCTTCTTCTGACGTGTACGCTTGTCCCTGAATCTCCCCTTCTCACGTTAATGAAACTACTTTTAATGAACCACCCTTCCCTTCCATCACTGGAAACTGCTTCTTGTAACAGTTATAAATTTATAATCAACGTCTTCAAAATCAACCCTAAATGAATTACAATTATTGTTTTTATGATATTATTGTTGAATCTCATAAGTGAATAAACATGAGTTTGGGTAAGTTTTAAGGTTTTAGTTTTCCAATATTCTATTTTTAATTGTTTTAACATTTTTATTTGTCGATTCGCTGTAAATAAAATCAAAAGATTCTAATAAAACAAATATAATTATATGATTTTTGATATGTAAATTATACATATCAAGTATTTGATGAAATGTATGATTGATTTGGTTTCTGAATTTCCTTTTTTTTAGTGCATCTTAGTTGGATGGTTTTCAGAATGGATTATATGCTACAAGGATACATACATCATGTGGATTGAAAGATTAAGCTGACAATCCCAAACCCATATTGACTCTTTTGTGCATGATATTAATCATATTCATATCTAATAGATATAAAGGAGAAATTAGGAAATATGGGCTTGAGTATGACATAATTTAGTTGGTGATGCAGGTTTTACTGACCAGGTCTTAATATTTATAGTGTATCGCTATACCTATGGTCTACCCTAATGCACTAACGGACAGTGTACCCAGTCGTGTGTAGTGTAGTAAATGGTAAAGCCGAGGTTGTCCCAAGAGCTATGTATGTCGGATAATTACTAAGTCTAATTGTCACAGAATATAAATGGTTTGATAGGGTTTTAATTAATTAAACTACGAATGCAGAATATAAAGGCAATTAAATGGTAGAAGGGAAATCAATAGAGGAATAGTGGTGCTAACCTAGTTAATCCTCCTAACTAGTAATGTTTACGTTTACCTACTTCCAATTACTTGTGTGGGGTCAAATTCGAGGACAAAGATTTGGTCAATTCGCCCTAACCTATCAGCAAAGATGCCACCACAGGAGAAATCAGGCGCACCGTTATAAACTCTGTTGTTCCCGGTCCCCTAAGCCGAGTCATTAAGTACCGCTACATGCTAGATTCTAAATAGTGAGTGTCCGGCCGTTAGGAACTTAGACACTACACCCCCAATTCTTAAGTTCATCCAAACGATAGGTGATCGGTTGGTCAAATCGCACAAGTAGAAAGGGTCGCCGGTTGGTCATATCTTACCCTTCCGTCTCGGCTCACCTAGAGTCAGCTTGGTCATATCTCCTAGGCAATTGGCCTCTACCGCCATTCAAAACTACCGAACCCGGGGTGACTACCAAAGAACTATGCATGCATACACTTAGAAATAATTGTACGGAAGTAAAGGTAAACGCAAACAAAACAATTAAGGAATCATAACTAGGCTAGCACCAAAGGGTGCTTAGCCACTCATATTAATCATGCACATCAATTCAATATTCAAAGGTACGAAATACATGAATTTAAAGTAAAAGAAATAATAAACGCTAAAGCTTATCGTAAAGGTGTGACTTCTCCCTGCCGAAACAACTTCATTATGCTTCCCTAGACCTTCCTTGAGTATTTTCCACGCCTCAGAGTATTGTGTGTGGAATGGGATTATTAGAAATGCCGGAATTGTGGGATATTTATAGGTTGGTCCGGGTTACGGCGTAACCAATAGATGAGTTACGCCGTAACCTTCTCGCTCGTAAAAGCACTAGATTCTAGTTACGACGTAACCTTATAAGTGGTTACGCCATAGTCTTCAATAAACCGGTTACGCCGTAAGTGATGCAAGAGTTACTGGCGTAAGTATCAGCGGCGTGGAACCTCTTTTGACCTAATGGAGTTACGCCGTAATCTTTGGAAGGAGTTACCGTAATCTCTTGATGAGTTAAACTTCAGGGTCACGCAATAGTTACGCTGTAATGTGAGAGACGAGTTATGCCGTAACCTCTTCAAAATAAGCATATTGTGATAAATCTATAGTAACGTTTTTCCATTTCCAAGCCCCTTTAGCTCCAATGCTCGCAATTTACCTGAAGTGTAAAACAATGGAAAACAAGCGTAAATCCATATAAATGATATAAATAACGAGCATTAACGGTGGAAATTGACACTTAATATTCGTGACTATTTGATGTTATCAAATATCCCCACTTGAACTCTACTTGCCCTCAAGTAGACCTTATTAGATAGATTTCTAAAAAGATATCTCCCAAAACCTGGAAAATATGAGTTTACAAATCCCTTATGCTAGAATAAAATAAAGCCTAACACCTCATGAAGGGGAACAAACACTCAAATCTCTCAACTATTCTAAGTGTCAATTTCGTGGTGATCACTCAATCGCATACGCCATTGCATGTATTCTATCATAAGCTTGGCGGTTACACAAATCTCCACCAATCGGAGTTAAGGGCTAAACAATTCTCGAAGGCAATATGGGTAGACACGACAAAGGTTATGGGTGACTCGTCATTACTAACATGTCACGGCAAGTGGACAAAATCAATGATACATGACCAAATCCATTGCCAAGACACCAAAGATTGCTCACGTGATCACCTAGACATGCTTCATGACTAAAGGGTAGGATAAGACATGGGATGTATAATTGGTGTAAAATGAAAAACAAGCGGGTAGTCTATATCTATAACTAAGTCATCACCACTTACCGTCCACCAAAGTTCAAGCTTAGAAGTCTAGAGACCGGATCATGAAATGCAAGGTAGATGTGTCATTAGAGGACGTCGTGATGGGCACACTACCTTTTCTTCTTCAGTTGGTACTACTCCAACTCCAATCTTCAAATGTGACCGAGGTGGCCTCCTCGATACTAAACAATAAAGCTCATACTATAGTGCTTATAACATTGCACTTTACAAAATTATAACTACCCTTTTTTTTCTTTTTTTTTCGATTTTTTTTTTGAATCATAACTGATAACATAACATCCCCCCACTTGATATGAACAAAGGGAATTCGGGGGGTCTTCAATGATCTTCATAATTGTTGTCGATGAAAGCGTGATTTCCAAACCTTCCACTCGAACCTTGAACTTAGGCAAATGATGACTTCCCAATTACAAATAAAGACTACTGTGGTAGGCTAAGGTGTAAGTGGTGTAACTAAAACAAAATATTGGGGTGACAAAATGAAAGGAATGGCTCAGAAAGGTGTATCTAGGGGTATCTTGCACTAAAGGGGAGTGCAACAAAAGGGTTTCACATGGGGTCAAAAAGTCGAGGTGACTAATCGATAGACTCACAATGGTTGGTCGTTTGAGTGATAATCCTATATATCGCCTTCTAAAACTGAAAAGTCCAAATACATCGAGCTAACTCCACATACCTCGTCTATGGTCTCGAAATGATGCAAAGGCCAAGTTCTAAAGTTTACAAGCTACTTAGGCAAGACACTCATAATTTGGTGGATTTGGGTAAAATATAGGAAACGGATAAGGCTAATCTCACCATGTAATATCAAGGGTTGTATGTGCTCCGCTAAGGTCTAATCTAGTTAGGTTCGGAAAAACATGTCAAAATATAAAAATGGCATAATTTTTCAAAATAAACTAGAAAAATGAGGGAGAAATAAAGTTCAAGAGATAACTCTACTCCCGTCCCCCCACTTGAATTGTACAAAGTCCCCTTTGTACTAGGCATTAAAATAAAGGTGAAGAGAAAGGTAGAATTAGAGCGAGAACTTCCCTGAAATTTGCTCCAAAAAAGAAGGCGACCCACGAGAAAGGATCGTGCCTTCGTTAAAGCGTCATGAGCAAACTTCAATCCCTGAAATTACAATACCGACATGCATAATTCTAAAAAAATAAAATGAAAAACAAACCTAACTCACTTTCGTAGGAATCACAGTTGCATTTAGCGAATGCAACAAGCCTTTTAAACCACTTGGTGTCCCAAGTGGACGAGTGAAGTCTCGTGAGGGTTTACGGGGAACACACCACAAAGTTCATTTAAAAACTAATACAAGGTTACTGTGTTTTAAAATGAAAGAATTAAAGTAGAGGAGAGTTACGTCGTAACTCCAATAAGAGAGTTACGTCGTAACTTGCAAAACCCTGGTATGAGCTGAGAAGCGAATGGTTACTGGTAACCACCGAGATGGTATTATGCGCCGTAGTTGGTAATGCGTCAAGAATTCTACTGCTAAAATGTTGGTTACGGCGTAATCACTAAGATGAGTTACGCCAACTCGTTGATCAGCAAGCTGCAAAGCAGTAATTACTTCATTGTCTCCTGCAAAAACGGTTAGAAAACACAAAACCCAACAGAAAGGAAATAAAAACAAAAGAAAGGGATAATTCGGGTTGTCTCCCGAAAGAGCACTTTTCTTTATTAACGAGTCTTCAAGTTAGACTCAGAGCCGCGGGGCTCCTATGGAGGCCTTTGAGCATCCCCAACTTCCTCAATATCTTTCGTCGAATAAGGCTGGTCCCAAACATGTGGCGAAACATACCGAGTCATGGCGCATCTTTTTCGCAAAAAATTAGCTTGTGCCCACTCAAACTAAAACTCGGCCTTTTCTCCTCATCAATTTTATCATACCCAAACTTTACTTGTAACCAATTCTCAAATGAGATCCTCTCGTACCCTACATTGCTCCTTTTTATCTTCGCCAAAACATGCCCACTCCTTACGTTTGAGCCATTTAGGTTCAGGGTATTCTCCTCCATCGCAGATCTTGCGATTTGGGTTGCATGTAGGCCATGCTATGGTGTAATCGTCGTGCATCATGGCTGGTTCACAAAAATGAATTGTCCGGTCAATATCAGAGAACCATTCGCTAAAAACATTATGTTGTTGTAACCACTTTTGTTTGATATCCTCATCTTTTTCCCAGCACCACCAGACTTTTGCAGCTTTATCAATCCTTCGAATGAAACACTCCCCCCTCCTCCATTACATCCTTTTTGGAAAGGGGAACATGTGGGAAATATCACTCTGGTTTCCTCAACCAAAGGAGCACAACAGTGAACTCTTCCTTTTACAATGTAACTGGGTACGGAAAACGGGGTTTCTTCCTCATCATCTTCATTGTCACTAGATTCGGAGTCCTTCAAATGTCTAAAATCCGAAGGTGGAAATCTATCGGAGTCATCTAGTTCCATCTTTGGTGGTTCCTTTATAACAATTTCGTCAGGCTCGAGGCTCAAGGTTTTATCTAACTTGAATTCCACTATATCTCCATAGACTCCTCCGTCAGAAGCGTGCTAACGCCAAGCGAATGGCAAACCAAGAATCAAATGTTCCTTTTGCCTTTTTATACCATCTACTACCACAAACTCGGGGCGGGAAAGTAAATTTATCGACTTTAACACACCTCGTAATACCTAACGGGTAATCATAGTTTCGAGAGTGGATGCAATCTTTAAATCTGTTTCCCAAAGGTGGACAATCCGCAGTTTTAGGAATATGGATAGAGGCATGATGTTTACACTAGACCCAAAATCAACTATCCCCAAAATATCAATATTATCGTAGACGGAATAATGGCTAACCCTATAGCACTAATATCCTTAACAAAGAATAAACTCGTTCCTAACACGGGCCTACTACGGGTATGGTTCGCCGGAACTCGAGGGAAGTAGTTACGGCGTAACTCTTTCTGTTGGTCGATATTCATGAGTTCTAATTTGTCGATTATACATTCCTCAATCACCTCCTGAGAATCATTGGTGAAAACAGCATTGAATTCCTCCTTACGCTTGGCTTCGTTAAGTTCGATCCCATCAATCTCCGTACTGAGTTTTCCAATCATTACTTCAAGATTTTTTAGGGTTTCATCGTGACTTGAAAGATTTTTATTACTGTTTTCCTGGAAACCCTTCAACCAAATATTTTGTTCTTCTTGTTTCTGGGCCGAAGTTTCCAGGAATTTATTAATTGTATCCTCAAGATTGGGCCTCCTTTATCCATTAGGCCCACGATTGTAATTTCCCCGATAACTGTTATTATTTCGACTATCTCTGTAAAAAGGTCGATTCTCCCCATATTTAGCTTCTTCGATACCCTCTTCGTCCATATGAGGACAATTTTTTGTAAGATGTCTTCCTCCACAGCTTTCACACCCCACTTGAATGGCATGAACGGTTTCCCTGACTTTCAGCATATCTCGACTGAGGCTTTCAATTTTACTAGCGATTATTGCGACAGAATTCACGAAACTTCCACCTTGGTTTCTTTTACTTCCGCCGTCTTGCCATTTTTGAGAATGGTCCGCCATTTTTGAATGGCTTCAATTGCCGTAGTAGGAGTCATATTCAGGATAGGTCCTTGATAATCCAAAGATCGTCTCCGTAGTTACATTTATTCCTTTGTAGAAAATATTGACCTTCTACTAGTTATTAAGATCATTGGTAGGACACTTATAAAGAAGATCGTTGTATCACGTCCCAAGCTTGATACGAGTTTCGTCAGTCTTCTTGTTTGAAATTGTGGATCTCCAAGAGTTGATTAGAAATCTTTGATGGTGGGCAATATCTTTGGATAAAGTGGTTCTTAAGCTTAGCGCCCAGCGCCAGTATTAAGCGCCTGGCAATCTTTCGATCCATCTTCTTGTCGCTCCAGTTAGAGTCATAGGAAGACCCCGGCATAACAGCATCATGAGACACTTTAATGTTGAAAAGGATAGCGATGTATAGGACATTTTCAACGTTTCATATGCGTCTTCGATCCCTTGATGAGTGTCTAAATACTCATCATTTTTTGTACCATCTAGACGCGAAAACACCGAAAACACTCGAAATGCATCAAAATGATGAAAATATCACAAACAAGTGTTTTATGTGTTTTAAATGCAAAAATATCAAAATCGGATGAAAACATTATTAAGTTTGCATAATTGGCGCTTTTAGTCCCCAAGTTTCAAAAGTTGTCAAATTCAGTCCCTGGTAATTCAAAAACTTGTAAAATGTCATTTAAGGTCCATGGGATTCAAAATTTGTCAAAATAAACCCTTTAAAGTTTAAAAATCACGATTTACAACTTTAGTCCCTGAACTTTGAAAAATGTCATATTTAGTCCTTGGTTAATTTAAAAAGTGAAAATTATCAAAAATAAACCTTGTACTATTAATAAATGACAAAATTGGTCCTTATAGTGAACTTTTGGAAAATTACATATTTGGTCCCTCAAGTTTCAAACTTGTGGTTTTGGTCCTTGGACATTTAAAATGGAAAATAATTACATGTATGGTCCTTGGTTTATCATATTTGGCATAATAGGTCCTTGGAATAACTTTGGTATAATGACAGGTTTGGTCCTTCAAATTGGCAGAATTACACATTTGGTCCTTGGGCTTGTATTACTACTAAACCAAACGGACCTTATATATATTAAACCAAACCACCAAGCCCAAAACCCAACCCGCCCAAAATTTAAAAGCAGAATACACGCCACCATATAGCACCCTCTCCTACCCGCCTGCACAGAAACCGAGGTGGTTTCACCACTCACCACCACTTTCCACCTTTCAAACTTATCCCCCAACATATATCTAATCCCTAACACCTCCATATCCTCCCAAACCGCATTAATTGCGAGAAACCCACCCAAAGACTTTTTATTTCAAAATGCCATTTGATGGCTAAGATGTATTTGACCCATCCAAAGGCTGATATTATTGATGAGAAAGATCAAGTGGGACCTGGTCACAGATTCGTGAAAGATCAATATAAATGGAAAAGAAGCAAGAGAAGGCCGAGTAGTGCGGTTTAGTTTAGTAAATGTCTTTTTAGTTAAAATTTACTTTTTCGGTGTTTATTTAAGCTTACAAGTATTTTGTTATGTAATATCGGATGTATTATAAACCTTTCTCGAGATCAATTTCGAGTTTGAGCTTGATTTCAAGTTTGTGCAATTTTTAATTTCAAAAATCTCAATAAGGTCGAATGTTGTTTGTAATTGTTGTATTGTATTCAAAAGATCATATAAGCTTTTTCTAAAAGCTTTTCTAAGCTTTTAGAATCATTACAAATCAGTTTAGAGTTGAAACAGAAAAATTCACAAAAATCAATAAAAAATAGTGAGAAAAATAAAAAATGCCATGGAAAGGATGCCAGAGATTGAAGCAAGGTTGAATTTGGATATCTTTTGGGTATAGAGCTTTGTGGAAAGCCATAGGGTGTGATCTCAGTTCTCGTTTTCGTTTTGTGTGTAAACTCACTTTGTAAGCTATTCCTTTGAAATTTGCAATTCATAGTATAAGTGCTTAAATGTTGCTAATTCCAGTTTTAACCTGTTTCATTATAGTCTATATAAGTTAATTTATAGCTTTTATGAGTTGAAAAGTTGTTTTAGCACTATAAGCTTCAAAACTGCCTAATAAAGGGGTGTTTGGATTTATTGTCAAAACTGTGTTTAAGGTAATTCACACTGATCCGCGCCAAACCGTCAAGTTTTCTCACACAAGCCGGCCACTTGTGAATGGCCGGCCGTAAGAAACTTAAACGGCGGCTCAACACGAACTCAATGAAGATCACGGGAGTATAGTGTTTCCCGGTCGTTATGTCCCGTGAGTATGCAATGGATCACCAAACGTATAGTGATCGAGAAATTTGAAACGTAAAAAGGGATTGTGATAATTATAACTACAGAACAAGCCTATAATTACAAAGGCTTAAATGAAAATTAAAGAAAATTAAAAAGATAAAAAATATTAAATAAACGCTATCACTATTTGCAAAATGATGTTTTTGATTTTTTCTGTTTTATAAAAGCAATTAAAAACTACGTTACGTACAATGAAAATGTGAAAATAAAGCAATATAAATCCTAAAAATATGAAAATGATATTTTTACAATCCTAAAGATAAAAGAAAATTTATAGAAAAAGAAAATTATTTTTATAACTAATTAATTAATTATTATTAATTAAAAACTAATTTAAACTATTTAATAATGACCTAAAATACAAGAAAATATGAAATAAAGCTAGAAAAATAAAATTATGACTTGGAAAAATCTAAAATGACAAAAAAGAATTTTCAAAACTATTTTTGTATTTTTCTGATTATTTTTGTATTTTCTAGGAATTAAAAACTATTTAAAACTACTTAAATTGCTTAAAAATACAAATCTAACTAAGAAAAATCTAGAAAAATATTTTTTTGTCTTTTTATATTTATCTTAACTTAAGAAAAATGAAAAATTATTTTTTTGAAACTTTTCTTAATTTTTTGTATTAAATGCTAATTAAAAACTGCTAAAAATTGATTTAAATCAAGAAAAATAGCAGACTAACTTGGAAAAATCTGAAAAATTCAATATAAGTCTAAAATAATATTAGGAAGCTAGGAAAAATGGAAAAACAGATGGTTGTGTACAAGAAATAGCAACTGCTATGATAAGTGCTTATAAATAAGCACTTATTTTAAGCAAATAAGCACCAAAAGGTACCAACTGATAACAGAAGCTAAATTAGGCTACAAGTACTTGAAAACAACTTATTTCAACTATCCTAGACCACTGAAATTCAAAATGCTCAGATTTGATGTTTTGGCTAATAAGCTAAAAACAGCTGTGAGGGGTCTACTTTGAGCTAGAAAATAAGCCACCAAATAAGTAAAAGAAAAGCAATATTGGCAACCTAAACTAGACCTGGCTAAGTGCTTAAGAACCAAAGATGAGACCAAAGTGAGCTATAATGAGCTTGTTACAAGCTTGCTATAACAAAACCTTGCACACTCAGTTATCTTGAGTGTGTGTATGGCGGTCTAACCCCATTTTGACAAGCACTTCAGGAGCTTATAAAAATTTCACAAAATTATACAAAAATGCTAATAAGAAATTAGACCAACATGAGATTTTAAAACAACAAGTTTCACTGAATTTTATCCAGAAATGAATCCAAGAAAATTCCTCTCAGTTTGGCTTAAAACCACTTTTTCAATTTTGACTTTTGAAAGCAAAGATGAAATGTTGACTTTGGTGAGGTTTAAGCTCAATTTGAGGACTGATAATGATGTATTATGATAAAACAAACTTAATGCAAACAATGTTTATGAGTTTTAAACACAAAACAAGATTTTGTTTTTCCAAAACTTCAACAGATATGCAATTAAGACAGTGGAACTGAGATTTTGACTTTACAGGTTAGCAGGCACAAGTTTAAGACAGGTATGAGTCTCAAATGACCAAAGAGATGCAAACCAACTAATTTCAACAACTGCTTAGCCCTCTAACACAATTATGTTACAAAATCCAAACACCCTATAAACCACGATTTGCAAGTTAAATGAATTAAAAACGAACCAATGTCATAAATGATCAAACTAAGTTAAATTAACCTAAATACAGCTATTTAAACAGGTTTGAGCTTATTAATACTACAAAGACAGATTTAGCAAAGCAACTTGAAAATAACTTACAAAGTGTCCTTAGCCACTATGGCTTGAAACTTGTGAAACCAGAACCACTACCTATTCTAAACCAACCCAAATAACTATAATTCAACCCAATTCCACTCTGATCACCCATTTTCATTTCATACCCATTTGTGCTCCCAGTTGACTTTCTTTGACCAAAGTCCAATTTTGATAGAAACTTAAATGTGAGCTTATCAAAAGCTCTAAGTAGCTGATAAAGCTTATTAGAAGCCGAGAACTGAGCTTTTGAAGCTTAAATGTTGGAAACTTAAACTGAAATATTAAACAGTGAACTCAAAAGTATGAATTTGAGCTAAGCTTTGAAAATGATGCTTAAAGTAGATTATCTCGATAATTTAACTTGAGTTTGATACAAAACAACAAAATATTACAGAAATTACACTTAACTAAATCTTTTAAGCTAAAAACGACATTAGTGAAAATTAAAAACTACAAGACTCCCTTTCTCTTGCTCCTCTTGCTTTCTTTTATAATCCAAACTCTTTCTCTCACTTCTCTGATTAATTCCCATCATTTTCTCAGCCATTGGATTGATAAAAATGATCTTGGCCATGAATCAATTTTGGCGCCAAACTAGTTTATCCTTTGGAATCGGAAGGTTGAGTGAGGGGGGAAAGTGAATTTAATGCATCTTGGATGTTAGTTGAGGGGGGAACAAGGTTGAGTGGAGGTGAGGAGGGATGGGAGTTAGCTTGGTTGAGGAGAAGGCCAGGGATGAGACTTTGGCCAAGCTGGGGTGTTTGACTATTTGGATTGACCGGGGTTTAATAATGAAGGGGTCCAAAATGCTATTTGTGGGGGTCCAAGGGGTTTTGACCAGGGCCAAAAGGTGTTAAAGGCTTTTAATGACAAGGACCTCTATTGTCATTTCTGAAAATTGAAGGACCAAAGCTGCCAATTTGCAAAGTTGCTCTAAAGGACCAAAAGTGACAAGCTTCCATACTACAAGGACCAAACTTGACATTTTCCAATTTTCAAGGGCCATTACTTGCCAAATTTCAAACTTGAAGGACTAATTTTGTAATTTCTCAAAACTTTTGATATTTTTCACCAAAGGACTAATTTTGACAACTTTTGATTTTAAAAGGACCTTTGGTGATTTTTCTTTTGAAATTTTGTGATCGGGACTATTTCGACAATTTTAAAAACTTGGGGACTGACTGCCAATTATGCAAACTTTGCTCATTTTTCATCTGATTTTTAAACATTTTGCATCTGAAACATATAAAATGCAATTTTGGAATATTTTCAGTATTTGATGCATTCGAGCATTTTAAAGCGTTTTGTAGTTCAGATTGATCTAAAATGATGAGTATTTACACACTCATCAATCCCCCACACTAAACTATTGCTAGTCCCTAGCAATCTTTTGAAAAAACTTAATGGATTTGAATCTCTTTACCAAAAGCCATTACTTCTGGAGAAGCCAAATGTTTCAGATTCAAGTAAGAACCATGGTACACCGATAACCATGTGATTTTGAGCAAACCACCAGCTTCCAACGGTTTTGATTTGTCTTTACCGTAAGCCGCTTGCTTCGGACTAGCCAACTCTTAGATAAATTATCAGTATTATCTTTGGTGAGCTGATTACCAATTATGGATTTTCCATCGCTTTACCACAAGCCATAAACTTGCGGGCTAGCCAACTCTTCACTTTTTAGGATATGGTGAGGTGAATACCATACAATTTTGGGCAAATTGCAAGCCGTCAACGGATTTGAGATATCTTTACCAAGAGCCGTTTGCTCCAGGATTAGCCAATCCTTTTGTTTATTAGACAAGCGGATCGATAACCAATTGAGTAAGTGTAGAACACTTACTCCAAAAAAATTTTGGCCAAAACGGGAATTAGGCAAGGTATAATTACATGATAAAATTCGTGAGAATTCCCACTTAGAAATGAATATTGCCCTCAATATTCAAAGTACCGGCGGTTATGCCGAAACAAAGAACGTAAAAGGGAAATACTACGGCCATTATTTGAAAGAAGGTTTTTTTTTTTTCAAACTTTATATATATACACAACATGTGGAGCAACTCCCCCACACTAGGGTGGTAGAAAGATAGAAAGAAGTTAGAAATATGGGTGAAAACCCATATGGCATGCTACTGTTTTTGATTCCCGAGTCGCTAGCTTGACTCGACCCCGGATTCATTTGTTCATGGGGAAAGTAACGTGGAAAACCAATCTCGATCGGACTTTCGTTCACAATGTTAATAAACATATGAACATCAGAAAGTTCCACACCGATGAGATATAACCGCGGTATTGTTAATGGTAGAAACTATAAGGATGATATCGGTCAAAGATGGTGTCCTCATTCCCGAAAGAGAAAAAGGGAAAGAGCAACCACACCATCTGTGAAGAATGGAATAAAGACGCATTATGAGAATGCAAGTCCATTCCTCATCGAAGAAGCAAATCACCATTTTGACATTTTTAAGCTTAGATGGTGATTGTCAAGAAGATGTCCGGTAGGGAGGGTGGGAAACGGTTCTTCAATCAACAGATTTTCCGTAAAAAGGATGTCCCTCCTGATCAAAGTAAGTATTATCAATTCCCGTTGGAATTGACTCATCACTAAGAAAGGCATCGACTTCATTCCAAAAGTTGTCATCTTCCTCATCAGGAGTGAGAGAAGGGATGGAAGAGTCGGGAATAAGACTAGAAGTTGATGGATCATTTTTGAGCAATTCATCAATGGGTGGAATGTATCCCATTGGATCACAAATATCATCATCCAATTCAGATGAAACTGAAGAGAGTTTGGTTTCATCCATAGAGTTAACAAACTCGATGCGACAACCGATTCGGAGGTGGGACAAGTGGTGTGCTCTTAGAGCTAGCAGTTTCCACCACTTCCGATGAAGTCTCCGATTCTAGATCATCATCATCAAGAACACTCTTGACTTTCCTGGTACAGCTTTCAAACCATTTGTTTGAACCAGGGGTGATTTTCAAAGCTTTTAATTCAAAGACGCGTTTTGTGACTCCTCTTAACCGTGAAATTTGAGAGTGTTGCATTGAATCTTTGATTTTGATCAATTGTGGCAACACTCTGTTTGGACAGATGGAGTTCGTTAATATTTAACGTGAGCTCTTCGTTGTCAACCGTATGGTCAACTCTTCAAAGAAACACATCAATCGAGCACGACTTGTTCTCAAGAAAGCTCTCCCTAAGATGAGGGGAACTCTAGGATCGCGATCAAAGTCTACTACAACAAAGTCAGTAGAAAGTGAAACTTTCCCACTTTCACGACATCCTCGGCTATCCCAGTGGACGAAGTTATGGTACGGTCCGCTAGCTCGAGTGTCATACAAGTGGATGAAAGTTTAGGAAGAGACAGTTTCTTCCATACCGAGAGTGGCATGAGGTTAATGCTAGCGCCAAGATCGGCCAAGGCGAAGCATTGAACCATTCCCAAGAAATCACACGGGATTAGAATCGCAGGGTCTTCAAGCTTTTGGGAAGCTTCTTGAGAAGGACCGGGCCGAGCATTGCTCATTGAGAGGATTTTTAGCCATCTCAGATAGCTTATCTTTGTTGGTCAGTAAGCCTTTAAGCGTGGATCAAATTTAGGCATTAGAACGAGAGCATCAACGAAGCTTATATCAAAGTGTAGCTCATTGAAGATTTGGAAAATTTTTTCCATTTGCTCTTTGTTTTTGTCTTTGAGCTTCTCATCATTCATTCTTGATGGGTAAGGAAGATGACTAGACTTTTGAGCCGGGATGGAAGTGTTTTCGGCTCGAATTTGTCTTCGAACTTCGGGTTCCGGACTTAAAGCTTGGACTACCGAAGGTGGGACGTGTGCGGTACTTCGTGGGCTTGAGAATTGCACCTTGTCCGTTGTATCCTTGGTAACTTGACTCAATGCTACAGGAGGAAGGGGCATTGGAGTCGAAGGTCCATTGTGCGTCTTACCACTATGAGTGGTGACGGCTTTCAACTCGGCATTGGGATTAGGAATTGTATTGCTTGGGAGTCCTCCAGAAGATGATGAAGCTTTGTTCATATTCATGTTCATGAAACCGCTCATCGATTCTTCAACTCATTTGTCTGCCGAGACAATGTGGTATCAATTTCCTTTCTTAGCTCCACTCTCATGTTATTGATCTGAGTTTGCATTGAACGCATGTTTGACTCAGTAATTTTCATGAAGTCATTTGGCATGGGAGCTTGAGGAGGTTGTTGATAACTTTGATGATTAGGAGCTTGATATGGTTGGTTGAAATTGTTCCGGTTTTGATTGAAATTTTGAGAGTTATTGAAGTTGTGTCCTTGATTCTGAACAAAGCGATTTTGATTGCCATGGTTTTGCACAGGAGGAAAACCAGGTGGTGTCATACCGCTAGGTGCACGGTAGTGAGGATCATCTTGTGGTCGGTATTGATTGTGGTTTACCGAGCTCACGGGAGCTTGGTAAAGGAAGCATCGGTTGCTTGACAATCATAATGTGGACCACTACAAGTTTCACACACCTTGTTTACGGCTTTGATTGGTTCCGGCTTATGAATTTCGCTTTTGATCTCCTTAACATCCTTAATCATACAACGGATGGCGTCCGTTAGAGCAGCTATCGGAGCGGCTAACTCAGAAGAGTTACTGGATGAAGAAGCAAGAGTGTTCGGAATATTGACTTTGTTGCGAGAAATAGGAACTTTTGATTTTTGCTCGCAAATCTCAATCACGTCTTTAGGTCTACGATTCAAGATATTGCTACCGCTGCGCATTCAAGGAATCTTGATCGTTACCGTTCAACCCATTGTAAAAGATATTGACTTGTTGAAGTTCCGTGAATTCATGATGGGGGCATTTTCTGAGGAGATCTTTGAATCTCTCCCATGCCTCTCCAAAGTTTTCATCGAAATTTTGACGAAATCCAGAAATTTCATTTTTAAGATTAGTCGTCTTTGATGGAGGGAAGAAATAATTGACAAACTTTTGAACAAGATCCTCCCAAGTTTCGATGGATCGAGGGGTTTCTTTTTCCAGCCAAATCCCGTCAGCCCCTCAAGTGAGAATGGAAATAGCATCAACTTGATCACTTGTTGTGGCACATCTTTGAAATTGATCGCTTCGCGGTCAACTTGTTAAACCAACGGATGTGTGCATACGTCTTCTCGATCAAACCCGCGGAATTGATTCGTAGACACAAGTTGGATCAAATGTGTCCTCAATTCAAAGTGATCGAATTGATATCGGGTAAAACGATGGCATCTCCATAACCCTTGGTGGGTGCTTGGAGCATCTCTGCCATAGTTCGTTCGTCGCCATATTGTTGCTTGAGCTGAATAGTACGAATCTCGGGTTCGACTATTTGGGCAAAGACGCCTACTTGAAGCGTCGTCTAGGAATTTCGCTAGATCACGCAAAGGACTCAATGATCTAGAAGAACGAAAAGCATGCACTAGATTTAACTCTAAAAGATCTCAGAGTTAAGGAAAGGAATTATGAAATTGGTGAAAATGGGGTAAGAAGAATCTTTTTGGGTTTTATGTTTTGACAAGTAGATATAACAACAAATCCAATTAAAACAAAATCGAGGCAAAACAACGGTGAACTTAAACCAATAATCACAAGATGAATGGCTTCTTTGAAAAAGGTACACCACTCATGAGGGACACAAAGGCAAGTTTTAAATCTTTGGTTCGGGAACTTATTATGGTCGTACTTCTCCCGCTAGGTAGTACTTGCATTGGTTTGCGTGGTAATCTTTTATGTTGTTATTTATTTAAAGAAAACGACAAATCTTTTTGTATTTTTATTTTTTAATACATATATAGAAACAAAAGAAAAAATATTTTTGTGTTTTATATCGCTTTTGGATGTTTTGGTTTTTGGATTTTTATAAGAAAAATATATATATATATATATATATATATATATATATATATATATATATATATATATATATATATATATATATATATATATATATATATATATATATATATATATATATATATATATATATAGATAGATAGATGGATGGTATGAACAAAGAGTGAGTATTCAAACAACTAATCTGCTAAACGGAAGATAATCAAAGACAACTCCGTATTAAAATTTGATCCGCCTTAAAACCGTCAAGTTTTCTCACACAAGCCGCCACTTGCGGAATTCAATGACCGTAAGAAACTTAAAACGGCTCGACACGAACTCAATGAAGATCTGTATAGTTTCCCCGGTCGTTATGTCCCAGCGAGCTATGCAATGGATCACCAAACGTATAGTGATCGAGAAATTTGAACAGAAAAAGGGATTGTGATAATTATAACTACAGAACAAGCCTATAATTACAAAGGCTTAAATGCATATTAAAGAAAATTAAAAAGATAAAAAATATTAAATAAACGCTATCACTATTTGCAAAATGATGTTTTTGACTTTTCTGTTTTATAAAACTGAATTAAAAACTACGCGCACGCATAATTTAAAATGTGAAAATAAAGCAATATAAATCCTAAAAATATGAAAATGATATTTTTACAATCCTAAAGATAAAAGAAAATTTATAGAAAAATAAAATTATTTTTATAACTAATTAATTAATTATTATTAATTAAAAACTAATTTAAACTATTTAATAATGACCTAAAATACAAGAAAATATGAAATAAAGCTAGAAAAATAAAATTATGACTTGGAAAAATCTAAAATGACAAAAAAGAATTTTCAAAACTATTTTTGTATTTTTCTAATTATTTTTGTATTTTCTATGAATTAAAACTATTTAAAACTACTTAAATTGCTTAAAAATACAAATTTAACTAAGAAAAATCTAGAAAAATATTTTTTGTCTTTTTATATTTATCTTAACTTAAGAAAAATGAAAAATTATTTTTTTGAAACTTTTCTTAATTTTTTGTATTAAATGCTAATTAAAAACTGCTAAAAATTGATTTAAATCAAGAAAAATAGCAGACTAACTTGGAAAAATCTGAAAAATTCAAGATAAGTCTAAAATAATATTAGGAAGCTAGGAAAGATGGAAAACAGATGGTTGTGTACAAGAAATAGCAACTGCTATGATAAGTGCTTATAAATAAGCACTTATTTTAAGCAAATAAGCACCAAAAGGTACCAACTGATAACAGAAGCTAAATTAGGCTACAAGTACTTGAAAACAACTTATTTCAACTATCCTAGACCACTGAAATTCAAAATGCTCAGATTTGATGTTTTGGCTAATAAGCTAAAAACAGCTGTGAGGGGTCTACTTTGAGCTAGAAAATAAGCCACCAAATAAGTAAGAAACTGAAAAGCAATATTGGCAACCTAAACTAGACCTGGCTAAGTGCTTAAGAACCAAAGATGAGACCAAAGTGAGCTATAATGAGCTTGTTACAAGCTTCAACAAAACACCGCACACTCAGTATCAATCGAAAGTGCATGCAGGCTTAACCCCATTTTGACAAGCACTTCAGGAGCTTATAAAAATTTCACAAAATTATACAAAAATGCTAATAAGAAATTAGACCAACATGAGATTTTAAAACAAAAAGTTTCACTGAATTTTATCCAGAAATGAATCCAAGAAAATTCTCTCGGTTTGGCTTAAAACCACTTTTTCAATTTTGACTTTTGAAAGCAAAGATGAAATGTTGACTTTGGTGAGGTTTAAGCTCAATTTGAGGACTGATAATGATGTATTATGATAAAACAAACTTAATGCAAACAATGTTTATGAGTTTTAAACACAAAACAAGATTTTGTTTTTCCAAAACTTCAACAGATATGCAATTAAGACGAGGAACTGAGATTTTGACTTTACAGGTTAGCAGGCACAAGTTTAAGACATGTATGAGTCTCAAATGACCAAAGAGATGCAAACCAACTAATTTCAACAACTGCTTAGCCCTCTAACACAATTATGCTACAAAATCCAAACACACCTATAAACCACTGATTTGAAGTTAAATGAATTAAACACCGAACCAACATCATAAATGATCAAACTAAGTTAAATTAACCTAAATACAGCTATTTAAACAGGTTTGAGCTTATTAATACTATTAAAGACATTTAGCAAAGCAACTTGAAAATAACTTACAAAGTGTCCTTAGCCACTATGGCTTGAAACTTGTGAAACCGTGAACCACTACCTATTCTAAACCAACCCAAATAACTATAATTCAACCCAATTCCAGCTCTGCATCACCCATTTCCATTTCATACCCATTTGTGTTCTGCCTGATTTTCTTTTCTTTGACCAAAGTCCAATTTTTGCTAGAAACTTAAATGTGAGCTTATCAAAAGCTCTAAGTAGCTGATAAAAGCTTATTAGAACTGAGAATGAAGCTTTGAAGCTTAAATGTTGGAAACTTAAACTGAAATATTAAACAGTGAACTCAAAAGTATGAATTTGAGCTAAGCTTTGAAAATGATGCTTAAAGTAGATTATCTCGATAATTTAACTTGAGTTTGATACAAAACAACAAAATATTACAGAAATTACACTTAACTAAATCTTTTAAGCTAAAAACGACATTAGTGAAAATTAAAAACTACAAGACTCCCTTTCTCTTGCTCCTCTTGCTTTCTTTTATAATCCAAACTCTTTCTCTCACTTCTCTGATTAATTCCCATCATTTTCTCAGCCATTGGATTGATAGAAATGATCTTGGCCATTGAATCGATTTTGGCCAAAACTAGTTTATCCAGCTGGAAGGTTGAGTGAGGGGAAAGTGCATTTAATGCATCTTGGATGTTAGTTGAGGTGGGGAACAAGGTTGAGTGGAGGTGAGAGGGGGATGGGAGTTAGCTTGGTTGCAAGAGAAGGCTGAAGGATGAGACTTTGGCGCCAACTGGGGTGTTTGACTATTTGGATTGATCGGGGTTTAATAATGAAGGGGTCCAAAATGCTATTTGACAGGGGGTCCAAGGGGTTTTGACCAGCCAAAAGGTGTTAAAGGCTTTTAATGACAAGGACCTCTATTGTCATTTCTGAAAATTGAAGGACCAAAGTCGCCAATTTGCAAAGTTGCTCTAAAGGACCAAAAGTGACAAGCTTCCATACTACAAGGACCAAACTTGTCATTTTCCAATTTTCAGGCCATTTGCCAAATTTCAAACTTGAAGGACTAATTTTGTAATTTCTCAAAACTTTTGATATTTTCACCAAAGGACTAATTTTGACAACTTTTGATTTTAAAAGGACCTTTGGTGATTTTTCTTTTGAAATTTTGTGATCAGGGACTATTTCTGACAATTTTAGAAACTTGGGGACCTGAACGCCAATTATGCAAACTTTGCTCATTTTTCATCTGATTTTAAACATTTTGCATCTGAAACATATAAAATGCAATTTTGGAATATTTTCAGTATTTTGATGCATTTCTGAGCATTTTTAAACGTTTTGCAGTTCAGATTGACCCAAAAATGATGAGTATTTACACACTTATCACACACCATTGTTCTTATTTGATACATGTTATATTAGGTAATTATAGTTCAGTCAAACCAATAAAACCATTGCTTATTAGCAAAAAGTCAAAATAGTTTCTTATCTCAATTTGTAGTTCACTGTTAAGATTTAGGAATGTAAATCTCATCATATCAGCTTATAATTTAGTACTCTAGCTTAAATCTATCTTATTACAGCTTAATATAACTTATTCATTACATAGAATCAAATCAAAGTTCACAAAAGTCAAATATCCATTTCTGTCTACAAAAGTCAAAATAGTGAAAAATGATTTTTGCAAAACTTTGTTGATGTCTCAGTTATTAACCCTTGGTCATGAGCTAGTGATATTTTGGGATTTCTTAGTTAAGTTGGTCTAGTTTAATATTATCAGTTTTGTTTTCCTTTATTCAAGCTCCAATAAGCTTTTATCCTCCAATGCTATGATATGCCCCCGGCTATTACACAATCAAAGATACAACCGAGTGTAATGGCATATTACAACTTGTTCACAAGCTTCATTCAAGCTGTGAGGAGTCTGATTTTGGTTCTTGTGTAGTTAGCCAGGTCTACTTTAAGTCCCAACTTATGTTTTTCCTTTTAGCTTATTAGATTGGCTTATGCACTAGCTTAAAGTAAGTACATCACCTGTTTTCATTAATAGTCCAATAAGCTCAAATCCAATTTAAGCTTCTTTAGTGATCTATAGTACTGTTAAATAGTCAAGATATACTTAATTTAGCATTACCTAGCTTCTGTGTTCATTTGGTACTCTGTGGTGGCTTTTGGCTTATTTTGAAGTGTTTATTAATATGCTACACTCGTACCTCATTTTCTTACACATAAGCATATGTTTTTATATTTTTCTTAGACTTAGAATAATATTTTAGTATTTTCCTGAATTGTTCAGATTTTTCCATCAATTGCTTAGTATTTTTCTTTATTTTAAATAGTTTTTAAGTCTTTTTAAATAGCTTTTAATACAAATAAATCGGAAAAAGCTTAAAAAATATGTTTTCAATTTTCATAGATTAAGATAAATATAATAGTCATAAAAAATATTTTTCCATAATTTTCTTGGTTTAAATAGTATTTTCTAGCATTTTAATTAGTTTTAAATAGTATTAAATTAATAATAAATACATAAAAAGTTTAAAAAATATATTTTCAGTTTTAAAATAAGTTTTATCATATTTTAGATTTTTCTAAGTTATAATTTTATTTTTCCAGGTTATTTTTATATTTTCTTGTATTTAAGTGTCTTTTAAATAGTTTTTAATTAATAATAATTAAATAAATAGTTTTAAAAATAATTTTCTTTTTTTAATAATTTTATTTTATTATTAGTATTGTAAAATGTCATTTTCATATTTGTAGGCATTTTATTTCTTAAAACTCACGTTTTATTTTTGACGTTCACGTAATTTTATTTAATCGTCGCGTTTTAGGTTTTAAACGTTCATCATTTTAAAAATAGTGATAGCGTTTATTTAATATATTTTATCTTTTTAATTTCCTTTAATTTGCATTTAAGCCCCTGTAATTTATAAATCTTTTCTTTAGGTATAAATATCTCAAAATCCTTACCTGATCACTATCCTTAGTGATTATTCGACATCTGAAGTTGTTTAACACCAATTCATCCTCCGTGAGACTTAACGACCCGGAACTCTATATTCCTCACGATCTTAAATTGCATTTGGTGTTTGACCTGTTGTTTTGAGTTTCTTCACGGTTAGCTTATCATTCATAAGTAAGCCAGTGAGATAACTGACCGGCTTTGCACCGATCATCCCTTTCTCAAAAAGGGTTAGCCAAGCTAAGCCCTCATAAATTGGTCTTTAATCTTGAAACGAATATCCGCTCCGATTGCTGGTCTTACGAGACCCGGACCTTAATCAGCTCTATTCAACGCCAAGTATTCCTCAAGAGTGAGGTCATCGATGTTAACCACTTCCATGGTACCTGAAAACTTGAAATATGATCATGAGAAAAGTTGAAATATGATATGAAAGACTTAATATTAATCCTAATATAGCTCCCACGGGCGCCAAAAATTTGATGCGAGTTTTCTTGACAAGGTCTTAATATTTATAGTGTCTCACTATACCTATTGTCTACCCTAATGCACTAACGGCACGGGCATGTATCGTGTGTAGTGTAGTAAATGGTAAAGCCGAGGTGCCCCAAGAGCTATGTATGTCGGATAATTACTAAGTCTAATTGTCACAGAATATAAATGGTTTGATAGGGTTTTAATTAATTAAACTATGAATGCGAAATATAAAGGCAATTAAATGGTAGAAGGGAAATCAATAGAGGAATAGTGGTGCTAACCTAGTTAATCCTCCTAACTAGTAATGTTTATGTCTACTTACTTCCAATTACTTCAGGTGGGGTCAAATTCGATAGGACAACATTTGGTCAATTCGCCTCTAACCTATCGCAAAGATGCCACCACGGAGAAATCAAAGCACCGCCATAAGTCCTTGTTCCGGTCCCTAGCCGAGTCATTAAGTACCGCTACATGCTAGATTCTAAATAGTGAGTGCCCGACCGTTAGGAACTTAGACACTACACCCCCAATTCTTAAGTTCATCCAAACGGTAGGTGATCAATTGGTTAAATAGCACAAGTAAAAGGGTCGCCAGTTGGTCATATCTTACCCTTCCTGTCTCTCGCTCACCTAGGGTCAGTTGGTCATATCTCCTAGGCAATTGGCCTCTACCGCCATTCAAAACTACCGAACCAGGGTGACTACCAAAGAACTATGCATGCATACACTTAGAAATAATTGTACGAAGTAAAGGTAAACGTAAACAAAACAATTAAGGAATCATAACTAGGCTAGCACCAAAGGGTGCTTAGACGCTCATATTAATCATGCACATCAATTCAATATTCAAAGGTATGAAATACATGAATTGAAAGTAAAAGAAATAATAAACGCTAAAGCTTATCGTAATGGTGTGACTTCTCCCCTGGAAACAGCTCCGTATGCTTCCCTAGACCTTCCTTGAGTATTTTCCCACGCTCTCAGAGTATTATGTGTGGAATGGGATGATTAGAAATTCGGAATTCGTGGGTATTTATAGGCCAGTTCGGGTTACGGTATTAACCAAATAATAGATGAGTTACGCGTAACCTTCTATTCAATCGTAAAAGCACTAGATCTGCTTGTTACGACGTAACCTTATAAGTGGTTACGCCGTAGTATTCAATAAACCTGGTTACGTCATAAGTGATGCAGTAGTTACGGCGTAAGTATCAGCGGCGTGGAACCTCTTTTGACCTAATGGAGTTACGTCTTTGGAAGGAGTTACCGCCACCATCTCTTGATGAGTTGGACTCTAGGGTCACGCAATAGTTACGGCGTAATGTAAGAGACGAGTTACGCCGTAATCTCTTCAAAATAAGCACTTGTGATAAATCCTTAGTAACGTTTCCATTTCCGCGTCTCTTTAGCTCCAATGCGCGCAATTTACCTGAAAGTGTAAAACAATGGAAAACAAGCGTAAATCCATATAAATGATATAAATAACGAGCATTAACGGGGGAAATTGACACTTAATAGTCAGGACTATTTGATGTTATCTGTTGGGGAATGAGCTAAGAAAGCAAGGGTTCCAGTTCTATCTTTTTGTTTTATTGTTTTACAAAAGCATGTTAGTGAATAATTTTCCAGTTTTAATAGTTCTTGATGGACATAAAAAATTATGCATAGGAGAAGAAACTTTTTTTCTATATATTTAGAACTAGTTATAATACCAGTGCACGCACGAGGTTTTTTCTAAGATTTTAATTATGTATTATTATCGATTATTTTTTTTGTTCACAGGATATAGCAACAGCTAAAAAGATGTATTCTATCAAATTCTTATCTTTCATTAGCCAATTTATACACACCATATGCTACATACATCATGCTATAATTACATTTCTTGAATCAACACCAAATCACCTACCTGATTTTGCGGATGCTAATATTGATACCACTTTTAAGGAAAACAAAGGAATTTACATGCTGGACATCATGGATTTTACGATCCAGCCTTCATATTCTGTTTCTGGATGCTTGTTTGTTCTTGGACTTCGTTGTACGTATCCTGCTTAGTTTTTTTAGTATGCTTTATCGATATCTTGCTTATACAGTTTAGGAACATGTTTCAAAGTCGTTTTGTTGGCTATATTGATCGATCGCATCTCTTTGGACTTTCCTCTGTTACGCTGGTATGAATTTGGCTTTGGGTTTAATATGTTTGCTGCATAGATGAATATATAGTTAAAGTTGAAATTAGCTTGTACTGATTCTGTTAGGCAGAACATAGCTTGTCTTGAGGAATGAATGAGCATCACATTAACCACTTTTTGATTCCACTCTGTTACAATCCTACAAACCTCTTATGCTACCTGATACATTTGAGACATTTTCCCATTTGCCAAAAATGTTATCAGGGACTGCATCAAAAAAAATTCAATTCCTCCTTTTGTGTTGGTTTTTTCACCTCCTTTTGCTGATTAAACTTGCTCATCCCCATAATACTCCAAGCTACCATTTTGAAATCAATTACAGAAAATGATGTGTAAAATTACCTCAATGGGTGCAGTTGTCTCATCACTTGCTTCTTCATCGTCTATTTCCCACAGGAATCTTGCATATGCTCCAAGAATATCATTGCAAATAGTAAACTTGAATCAAACTGTATGCCATTTCTAAGACCATTACTGCAAACATTTTTTCAAGATTTGCAATAGTCTTTACTACAATATTGGTATAAACGCTTCTATCAAATGCGCAGTTTGAAAAGTATATCCATATCCATTAATGACTTTATTAGGCAAAGATTTGATTATTATTGAAGCTGCCATAATTGTTGATTAAACATAAATGTGACGAGGCAAAGGAATTTGTAGTTGTTGCTTTAATGTTATCAATAACATACAAAATTCAGAACATACATCTTCCTCGAAGTCACTGTGAAAAACATCTGCCATCTCTCCTTCTTTTACATAATTTGTATCATTTGCTTCTTGAAAAATAACACATATATCATCTTGTCTTCTTCCCATATTCATATAATGTCAAATCAATAGTTATTCGTCAAACTAAAAAAACCCATAGTTCCTTAGAAAAAACAAACGTAGGGTTACTTGTAAGAGTGTTTGCTGAAGAGGGTGTATGGGATTGCATAGTGTAATGCTTATTATTTCGTTTTTTTAAAAGAAATAACAACTTGCTTGAATTACTAACTGCTTATTAACTTATTTGCTAATTTTTCTGGGGAAATTAGCACATGTGGAGGTGATTATTCTAATGTGCTTAATACCTATGCACATTGGCAAAAAAAATATGCAATTCCACGCACCTTCGGATTCTTTCAAATTTCCAAAGACTTGGTGACTATACGAACCACTATAAATGTTGCATAATCTATACATTATTAAGAAAATTATCATAGTCTCGATATCTTGTAACTAATTAACTAAAAGTTAGTACCTTTACGTGAGTAACTTAATTTCCATGTAAAAAAATTATACAAAATTTTCACAAATTAAACCAAAACAATTACAAAAAAGTACCTCTTTTAAAGCATGTTGATTACGTAATTTATCATCTTAAATCCCATCATTCACCATACCTACAAATAATAAAAAGAGATTAGGAGATTTTTCTACTTTTAATGATCTATGAAGAATCGTATGGAATAAATATATTGGTTTGTCAGTTGAGTATATATAAAGGTACGGTTGCTTAGATTTAGTAGCTTATGCAAACTCAGATTTATAGAGACCAATCAAAGAATTCATATTATACATTAACCTAAATACCAACTAAAAACACTTGAACAAATCCAATGTTCTTAATATTCGAAAGTGACATCAACCAATTCAATATGTATATACGTACATAGGTAATACGTAGTATCACTTATATTATATAAAAGTTGATAAAGATCTTTCTACAAAGATGTAAAAAGAAACCTGTAGATTTTTGGAAATTTGTTGGCTGTTGTTGAATGAGAAATCGTATGATGCATTTGATGGAATAAAAAAAGTGGAGAATATATATATATATATATATATATATATATATATATTATACTAGATTTATATTCCAGCCAATGTAGCTGGAATTCTAGCGGCAAATAATTATGATATGCGATATCGGTCAGTTGTTTTAAATGACATCAATCCAAGTGTACTTTAACATGTATTAAAGAACATATAAAATATTTATTAAAACTAAAAATATATATTACGTCATGAGGATCTAACAATGGCTCTCGTCGTGATAAAATTTCTTATACACGTCATATGAGGTGTTGAATCTCTGACCAACTATTTGATTGGCCTCACTTTGTAGTTATCATCCATCAATGCAGTATTTGACCCAATCAAAAAACCAAACCTAAGAAACTTAACACAAATATATACACCGGTTGTATAATGTATTTTGACAAAATTATTTCGTAAAACTTTGTATATCTTTAAAATTAATGTCGGGAACAATCAATGATTAAAGCACCAATCAATCACCATCATTATAGCAATATTTGGAAACAGATTTGTATTTAGCGTATTTAATCGCAGAACGAAACAAAAATGAACTCGCGACTATATAAAATCGATTAACTTTGTGATTGTAACATTCAAGTTATTACACATATTCTGCAATTCAACTATATATAAATGTCAAAAATATTTTTAAAATCATATATCATATATATTTCAATATTTAATAACCAGATCGAGCATGAGCACACACTATGAAGTAACATAACAATAAAAAAAAAAGTTGTAATATGGTACCTTATAAAATAAAATATGTTGATAAAATTTTAGAAATTATTAGTGTTGAGATTAAATAAATTGTATATATATATATATATATATATATTGAGAAATTATATTAGTAAAAGTTGTCAAAATGTGTCATGATTTCTTTGAAATTAGGTGTGAATTGTTATGGTAGAACAGTTTCAGTAGGGAATGACAAATTTTGAATTTTATATAGAAATTTTAGTTTGAGAGGAATTTTAGAAATTTAACATTACTTCACTTTTAAATTTCAAAACATGGATACACGTTTGTATGTATAATAATAAAAAGTTGTATCAACTTTCCAACATTGAATGTACTAATCTGTTTTCATTTAATATTAGTTTGAATTTTTAATGGTAATTATATATACATATTGTTAAAGACGAGTACCGTAAGTATAGCAACGGATTTGAAATCGTTTAGTGATAAAAAATGTTTATGGGTTATAAAGCGAAAATAATACAGTTTGAAGATTTTGGTATAAACATAATGTTTTGAAACCCTGCCCATCCTAAAAGTGGTTCAACCTGGTTGAATCGCTTTGGTCGAAAAATGAATCGATGAACGGGTCAACCCGACGGTTGGTTGAACAGGTGAATTAAACCGGTCAACCACGTTTGAAGCATCCCGGTCAACCGCTTTCGATGTGTATTAATAGTTTCAAATATATCTTTTCAACATTTCATTTTAGTTTCAACTTTTGCTTTTGTTTTTTCTTTATATATAGATATGTGGATACCCATGACGATTAACTCAGAGAAATAGATCTCGATGAGGCTCGATACCCCTTTGTATCGGGTTTCAAGGGTCCTCTTGTTCATTTTCGATTACTTTTATTTTAATAGTCGAACGGGCTTAAACCGGTTCCCGGTTGAACCCAGCAGTCCGTCCGGTTTTCAAAACTATATGTACCATCAAATTGTTACTGTATGAAACTTTGTGTGTTTTATTAATTTATAATTTGTATAATAACGTACTTTTCATTTTGGGTGTTTTAAAATAACATTAATTAGTGTGTTTAATTATTTTATATTATGGATTTTGTTGTAGCTTGTTTAAATTGTATATTGTGAAAATATTATTGTACATTTTAGTATGGGGTGTTTTAATTGTTTCTATTTAATTTGGTGAATATGCTTTTAGTTGGCTGTACAATGAATAAATCAATGTACTTTTAAGTAATGGGTGTTTTAATAAGATTATTACTACATTATACATTTCTCTCATATTTGACTTTCAATTTTCAACTTTCAATTTTCACTTTCACCTTTGGACCATTTTCTATTTTATATAGTAAAGATATAACAGGAGTCATTTGGCATTAATGTCACCTCAATGCCCAGTAATTGTTTTCATGCCACATAAGCATTTTTGTGCCAACTAAGCAATTAATTGTTAATTTTCTTTTTTAATTCTTTTCGATTTTAAACGCTTTGAAAATTGTTTATAAAAAGTCCCTTGCGTTTGAACCTTGGTTAGTTTTGATAAATAACTTTGCTAAGGCAACAAGTTATTTTGATAATTATGTTGCATACTATAATATATAAATGGCTAGAATTTTATTAGAATCATAAGAATAAAATTCTTTTAATGTTTTATATTTCATTGTATATCACAAAACATAATTATAAAATCCCTCACAACAAATTAATATAATGGTTCATATTTTTCATATAAACATTGGATTATCCTTTCCTCACAATCCATCTAATGATGTTTTGTTTTTCTTCATCACAGGTTTGTAAGAAAAGGTGTATTATGTTCGTGTATTCCACCATCAAGGCAAGTTATGCAAAACCCACAGTTCATGAACATGACTGGCGCCTTAGTAGTGCCATGATGCAATTGTGTTTATTTATTTTTAGGTATTATGTATACTGAAAGTTCATCATGGAACCCGGAGAATTCAATTTCAATTGTCATAAGCAGGTATGCATCTTTTTCTTAAAAGCCTAATGATTTTTTAATGATGAAATTCTATTTATTTAATTTTATTAGGTATTATGTTTATCGAGAAGTTCGTGCTTCTTCTAAAACAAAAGAACTACATGAAGAACATGTATTATCTGCTCATATGGTTATCATATCGATACTGCGTTTGAACAGGAATTGCAAGGGGTAAGAGCTAATGACTTCATCTTTTTTTTGACAAATTGACTTGGTTTTATAAGATCTTTCTGTATGCCATTATTTAATTCGTTAATCCACTTTCATTACAAATCTCAAAAAATTATTTTTTCTAATGGTTTCATGGTGAAAGCTTTTACAATCCATACATACCTTAGACTCTAGACGGAAGCTGTAACTATGCTTCAACGGATCTTGCTGCCCTATGGTTGGTTCTTTTTATATTTGTATACTTTTTGATATTATCCATTAGTGATAGAGCAAAATTATCTTGCCTTATAAATCTAAATATGCAAATGCAATTCTTTTTATAACTATTAGCACCAACATGTATCGAAATATATAAGCTTAGGTCCACATTTTACACTCTTGTGCGAGTTCTTGAACTTAATACTAAATTAGAATCCAATATTGGTATGTTTGAACATAAGTTGAATGGCCGGAGGATGTAGATATGGCTATGGGTTTGTTGATTGATGTGCTAAGGCGAGTTAGTGCTGCTAATAGGTTCATGAAGGATGGGCTGTGTCACCAGCAAAGAGATTATCCTCTCGGTCACAAGGTATTATGCGCATGTGTATTTGTGTTTTTTAGTTATTTCTGCAAGTATGGATGATGCATATGTTTGTTTGTATGACCATGGTATATTGGTTTTTGTGCGTTTAGCCTAGTTAAGGATGCTGAAAGTACTATCTCGATACTTGGGGTATTATACAGGTTCAAGAGAAGAAAGTGAAGAACACTGCAACCATATGGATCTTTCAAAGTTGCCGGAAAGAGCAGCATTGGAAATTCAAGAGTTTCTTCTAGCGATGCTGCTTATTCTTCATAAAGTTGGTATGTCAAACAGTCAATGCAGGGTAAACCGTCCTCCAAAATGATTTAATTGAGTCTGGATTTAGTACGACACCTTTAAATTTGGGGGTTTATTGTGTTTTGATTACGTTAAAAGGTCTTCTAAAGATTAGATTTTGATTGATGGCGTGCTTAATTCCCCGATCTTGCTCCTTTCTTCTTTCTTAATGGTTGTTTTATTTGTATTTTTTGAGAGAGAAAATGTACATCATAGAATTTGAATATGGATCATACAAGTCACAAAGGGTCGACGGCGAAACCACTTGGTGGATTATGTGCGTTAGCAACCTTTGACCGTGCAATCATGCATAGATTAAAGGTATTTATTTCTTAAATTTATGTCGATTATTTTATATATTGGATCAATACGTACTCTTAATTGAACTTGCAGGCCATATGCGTATTGTTGGGACTAAAATGTATGGACCTTTATTTTTAGGATCAGAAATATGTACTTCCCAACGTTCCTTAATTTTAGAGTCTTAAGGTGACAACATTATTTGATCTTAATATTCTGGTGTAAATCAACAAGTTTCTTATTTTTGGTTATTTAAGCTCACATCAGCAATGAATTACAAGTTTATAACACTATCCACGGATGCCTAATGGCTTTATAAACTACACCGAATACGTAATATTTTAGTAATTTATGCATTAGCTAGATTGTATCTTCTAGCGTGTATCTATCCACGTAGAGAGTTGCACTCACTTATGGAGCTTGGAAGAATCTCACTTTTTATGGGTGTCAATAGATGTGACCAATTGGGTGGGTTAGGCGGGTTAGGTTGCGGGTCAAAATAGGTTCATGTTGAATCAAACTATTTTGCTCCGTTTACTTTGAGTTGAGTGAGTTTATCGATTGAACTAAAAAAAATGTGCTTCAAATCAGGTTATTGATCTAACATCCATGCTAATAGTGTTGTTCGCGATGTCCGGATTTTTTATCCACTAATTGGTATGTCTTATACCTATGTATTAAAAGTTTCGAGAAAAGCATATGATTGACTCAAAAAGTTGGTATTGTGACCATTTGTAGTTCAACTTTTTCATTTTGAGTTAAAAAAACTATAAAATTTTCATAGTATTTCAAGGCGTGTAACTCCATTTGTACCTTTTAATATATCAAAGACTGCATTGTAGACTACTGTTGGTGGCTGCAATAGCGTTTGTACCCTCAAAGTGTCGGAAAGAAAAGTAGTTATTGGTGTTCGCATGTTTCCGTACAACTTTTCTGTTTGCTATTCATGTTGCTTAATTGAAGCTTAGTTATTCATGTTGCTTAGTTATTTGGTAGTTGAGAGTATTCATTAAATTTTGCTCGTTTTATTCTTCATTGCAACCTTGACCATATCTTACAAAAGGATGATACATTTACGAGCCATGTAAAGAACTTTTTAAGCACCGTATGGTGTTCTGCATGTTTCCACACACCTTTCACACTGCTTTAATTCTTATGCTACTAATGGAACTAGGTGTAGAATTATGCGTTCAACACAACCTTTTAGCGACTTCAGGTTATCACACATTATATGAATGGTATAGATCGGTAGCCCGAGCATTTTCCTGACCCCACAAGTCTTCGGACCCATATAGAGCAATGGACTTTTGGCCTTTATCCAGCCTGTATCAAATATCTCATGTTGGCTTTTGATATTCCAGAGGTTGTTGAACTTTTTATTTTTCTTTTTCTAAGATATCTTTTTTTTCTTAGGGAAATTCATCAAGACAGCCACATTGCTAACGGTTCTCAACTCTTTAAAAAAGTTGCTTTTACAAAAAATAAATTCTGAAATCCTTTGAAAGAGTCAAGTCCTAATAAGTCAAATTTTGCAAAGTTCATTTTTTTCAAAAGCTTAGTGCATAGCCAAATACTAAACCTCAAGTTGGAAGAAGTAACACGAGTACTCCGTTGCAAGTACCGCCCTTAGTTCTGCGGAAATAGAACAACATGTGGTGCTGGTATTTACAAAGAGTGTAACATTATGGGTTGATAAGCTATCAATTGTGTATGGTTTATAGGTTGGAAATAGGAAAACTTTGTTCACGGTAGCCACCCTTAGGAACATGTTTTACTGCATGATGGTATGAAATAATAGTGTTTTATGATCAACAACAAATGGTATGTACATTACCTAATATCCCTCGAGTCTCACATCTAAGGCGTTAACCTCCACTTTGTAGTCGTCACATACAGGCCAGTACCATTGTACCATTTTGCATGATGCATAATTTAGTTAGTCACATACTGGAACTAATTCCCAAAGTCGTAATCTTGATCTGCACACCAGCTCACAAGTAAAAAGTGAGTATTTGGGACTACTTACTCTTACTGTCTTGATATGGGAAACAAAATGAACTCATTACCTCATTCCTATTACCTAAACTTTACATGCAGATGAGACTTCAAGTAAAGAGGGGTGTACGTGATTACTTATTCTTTCTGATTTGCTGCAAACCAGAACTAGAAGTGGCCACCAAACTCCACAAAGTGAGTGCAATTTTCTGCAATTGTCATATGCAATATATTCCCTTCTGCAAAGGGGAACATCAATGTTGTGCCTTGATGGAATGAATTATCTGAATGTGGCAAAGAAGGGGTATCTATTAAACCAAAAATGGGGGATGCATTGTGTGGAAAACTAGAAGGGGGGGGGGGTTGAATAGTTTTACCAATTTAAAACTTCCTTTTAAATATTTAGATCGACTTATGTCAATCCATTTGATTGTTTTGTTGGACGTTGATAGATGGATATATAAACGTGAAATGAAATATAAAGAGTAAGAAGCACATCACCACAACACAAGTTATTTATAGTGGTTCGGCTACAAGGACAACTTCCTTGCCCTACTCCACTCCCCGAGTCACCTACTCGAGAGTTCGTAAACACTACACCAACTCCTTTTTGGGAGAAGCCTTCACAGGCGCTAAGCAACCTTTTCGGTACAAAGCTAAATACCGAGTTCTTTCACACCAAGGCGAACCACACCTAACACAACGTCGCCTACCCTTTATACGGTGCTAGGCTAACCACCGAGTTCTTTCACACCCTAGGAGAACTAATCCTATCACAACAAGCCTACCCTTTATTAGGTACTAGGCTAAGCACCTTAGTTCTTTCACACCTTAGGTGTACTACACCTTCACGACACAACACCTAATCTCAAGGAGATCTACTCCTTGTTACAACACCATCAAGGATATCACCATCCTTGTAGATAAACAAATACACATATGTATAACGATGCACCTCATCGATTATACGACCTAAGCATTCTCCCCAAATGCTATTTGATTTGATCCTTTTGCATCCTTCACTAATGCCTTTGACACAACGCTTGGCACCCTTCACTAATGCCTTTGTCTTGACACCTTTAGCATCCTTCACTAATGCTTTTGACACAACGTTTGGCACCCTTCACTAATGCCTTCGTCTTGACACCTTTAGCATCCTTCAATAATGCTTTGACACGGATGATGAGCACCTTTCACTAATGCTTTCATCTTGACACTTTCGGCATTCTTCACTAATGCCTTCAACCCAACATCTATGGAGAAAGGAAGAACTATCAACAAGAGAACCTTAGTAGTCTTGATGATGACGAAGCATGGAAACTCATGGACTTGAGCTTGCACGTCTTCAAGAGGTGGTGATCTCTCCTTTAAGAGGAACCTAGTAGATCACACAAAAACAAAAGACAAACTGTATAGATCACTTAGATCGTGGTTAGAGGGTTAGAATAGGGGAAGTATGTGTGAAAAACCATGTGTAGAGAGAAAGAAATGGCTCTCTATTTATAGAGAAAATTCTCTTGTTCCCCGGATCCCACGGATCCCTACCACAAGGGATCCGGCTAGCACAAAGCTAGGGATCCGTGGTTCGCTCCTCTTTGCCCATGGGTATTTTTGGTTATGGGTCATGGGTTATGGGTTGATCCATGGTTTTCTTTCTAGATACAATGAACTTGGTTAAGTGGTATATATAAAACCATGGGTTATGGGTCAAAACCATTTGCTAGTATTTTACCCATTTAGTATATACTTGTATTTACCCATTTTAGCATACACTTAGTTTTACCCATTTTAGTATACTTAGTTTAAGTATATGTTTAACCCAATATGTAAACACTAGTTGTTGTACATATGTATCTAAATCATAAAATCACTTATACTTGTTTTAGTGTTTTATGTGACAACTTAATAGTGTTAGAAAACTATTAACTCAAACTATTTCGTTACTCTATTTGTTTCGTTAAAATGATTTTACTTTTGTTATCGACAAAACATTAGAAGATCGTAAAATATAAATAAACGTTTTTACGGCTTATTTGTATTAACAATCTCTCCTTTTTGTTGATGACAAAACATAAAATTATTTTAAGGAAAAGCTAAAATTCGTAAAATTTGAATTTGTAGTTTTTACTTTCTTCTCCCCTTTTTGTCGAAACAAAAAGTGTTAAAAGAAACTAACACAATTTTTATAAGAAAAAAATGTAAAATGTAAAGAGAGCAAGTGACGGGAATGGTACTCGTCTTAACTCCCCTTGACGAGTCCATCCCTATGTAAGGGCGTCAAGGACATAACGTAAAATAAACTAATTGTGTTTGCAACTAAGTTTGAAAATGGTTCGTCTAAGTGACGAGAATGTTCTCCCCCTTGAATATTGCAATGTTGCAATGGGGTGTCATGAAGTGTAATCCAAATTGGATTAAGTTGCAAATGATTTTTGCAATGTTGTTTGACACAAAGCTCCCCTAGCTTTATGGTGTCAATATCTTCATGTGTATTTTGAATAACTACAAAACAAAGGTTAGAAAACAAGAGTATAGTGCATAATTTTCTGCAAAAGAGACTCAAGTTAGTAGAAATTTGTGCTCCTGTACCACGGATCCCACGGTTCCCTTTAAGGAGGGATCCGTCTAGTTATCTGGAAGGGATCCGGCTATCTGTTGACAGTATCTTCAGCAGTGAAGAAATGTCTAGGAATGCTATTTTGAGAGAATGAGATATATGTACAATATATCAAGCACAACACAAAATAATCATAGCATATAAGTATTCATTCAATAAAACAAGAGATACACCGCCAAATCTCTAAAACTAAGAGAATGAACTAGCCAAACAAGTGCTACTAATGCTAATGAATTACCCCAATTCAAGGTTCAACTAAACTAAATGATGATCAAGGATGAATTACCCCAATGCTCATTGTAGTTTACGCTTATTAACCTCTTCGAAACGTTCGAGGAGGTGATAAAACATGAAACGTTGCTCTTCACGTAGTTCATGTATCAACCTTTCAACATGTTTACAATGATAGCAATCCTTGTCATGGTTTTGAGTTTCTTGAAGTGAAAGTTCAAGTGAAGTGGGTTGAGGATCTTCAAATGAAGGAGGATTTGATGGAGGTTCATTAAGTGGTGGTTCTACAATGTTTGAGGGTAGAGGTAAGGAAGCATCAACTTCCATTTGGTTGGGTGGTTGCCTTTGATGTTTTCTCATAATCCAAAATGGATTATTGGGAGGAATGATAGAGTTTGCTTTTGGAGCAAGTGTTGATTCAACACTTTGATTTTTTTGCTCAATCTTTTCAAGTGAACTAGTTGGTAATGGTGAAAGATGAGATGGCCAAGAGGGTAAATCTTCTACATTGTGAGAGTGTGGAGATGATTGTGAGGTGGCTCTAGGCACTAATGATGTTGGTTGAGTTGTGGAGGGTATGTTTGGTATAGTAGAATTTGGTGATGAAATCTTAGTGGGAACACTGTTCTTAGGGATTAGTTTGATTGGTTTCCTTGGTGTAGGGGAAATCCTAGCATTGGTGGACTTAACCGAGATGATTCGGTTGAGGAAACTTCGTGTATGATTCTAGCAAGTTTCTTTGGTGGTTCTTGAGTGGATGAGTAAGCACTAGGAGCTTTTCTCATGATGAGATGACTAAGAAGAATGTTTGCAATTGCTGATAATTATGTTTGTGTTTGATGACTAAAGTGTTCTTGACAATATGGGTTATAAGGAAGAGTTTGCAATTGCATTTAAGACTTAATCCACTAATTTTCTTGGAAATGTGATGATTAACATGCACAAGGTTGAGATTCAGAGTTTCACTGATCTAGGAACTCATTTAAGATGAGATGGAGTGTTTGAGTTAGGAAGATGAGTTGAGATGATTGTTTTAGCTAAGTTTGACATAAACTGTCACCGGATCCCGGTTCCTTCCTTGAAGGGATCGGCTAGGCTAATCCTAGGGATTCGGCTCTCAGCAGTTATGACAGGTTTGAAATGAGGTTTCTAGGAGCTAAAGCCTATCTTATTTTGAATGTTTCAGTTTTCCTAAAGGTTTAGGATGAAAGGGTACTTGAATGATTAGAGGTAATAAGTGTTGTAGCAAATGATTGCTTTTTATGGAAGGGGATGGGACAAGATGACTACCAATGGTTGTCTAAGGATAACATTAAGAGTTATGAAGGTGTCAAGTCATAAAAAATGATCCTAGTGATCTGATTTAGGCTTGAGGTGATATTAAGAAAAATTCTTAAAAACTACAAAAATTGAAAAACTAATTTTGTCTTATCTTGAGATATAAATGACTAGAAGCAATTTCCTAAAATTGCTTAGCTTATCTTCTTAAGTGTTTTGAGAGGTGAGAAATAGTTTGTGAGTAGTCGAAGCGGAAATATGGTGAGTTTAGATGTGTTGATAAAATAAGACTAAGATCTTAAGTAAGCCTTTAGTGAGTCTAAGCCTTTCTCATCCTAGAAGTGGACTTAGTTGGGTTCTAAAATCATATGCTAAGTTAATGTGATGTTATCTAGAGCGATTTTGATGTATTGAATCTTGTATTGCGTCGATGTCACGGATCCCACGGTTCCCTCAAGGGAGGGATTCAGCTAGGCTAATCCTAGGGATCCGGCATCTGATCAGAACCAACCAGAACCTACACATAAATGATGCGCAGTTTATGCACACTAGTAAATCCACAGAGATAACAGTAGAAACAAGCATGTTTATCACAAAACACTAGTTAAAGACAATATCCAAGTAATCATAAACCGAAAGAGCTAAAATGTAATCATTTAAACATAAGATAAAGAAAACAAGCACAATCCTATTGTCTCTTTCGTCAATCCTTTCTTTTCCTTTTTGACGGCTTAGTGAGGTTGTATGCGAGGTTTTGAATCATGCCCCTCAATTGCTTAAATTCCGCGGTGTCGTTTGGAATGGTCGGAAGTTGTTTGTGGTATTCAAGGATTTCCAATTTGATGTTGGCTACGGGGTCGACATCTTCTTCATCTTCTTCTTCTTCATCGGCCGAGGAGTCCGAGAGAGCTTCCGGTTGTTCTCTATTGACCATGAACCGTTTAGAGGGTCGTTTGGTAAGAGGTACCATGACGTGGTCGGAAAGATAATGATCATCGTTGATAGGAGATGGTTGCAATGTACCAACATACTTACAAAGTCGTGTTAGGAGCATACCATACGGAAGTACCATGTTGGAAGCTTTGAATACCCCAACCATTCTCCTTACCATGTAATAGGCAAGATTAAATGGCCTTTGATGGATAAGACAATAGATCATTTGCACAAGACATGCGTTTGGATGATCTTTGTTTCCAACTAGGCTAATGACATTTTCCCTAAGGATTTCTTCCCATTTTCTAAACATGGGGTGCATTTTGGAAAGTTCCATTTGAAAGGGATTACGGTGAATGAGCTTCTTGTTTCGGTCGAAACGGGATTGGTCGGTTCTTATTTTGAAAATAGTGTCTCGGATGGTTTTGGGTTCATCAATAGGAGTGTTATAGAGAGGCTTAGGATCAAGTGCAAGGTTTTGAGCGTTAATTGCCCAATCTTGAGAGTACATACAAATTCCTTCACAAGGAATGCGAAGAGTTTGAGCAAAGGTGTTGAGAGGAAGAGTGAAGTTTTGTTTATTGATGATGAAAGTGATTGAAATGCTATCATCGACGTTTTGAATGATCCTAAAGCTTTTGTAAAATTCAAAAATGAAAACCGGAAAAATTTGTTCATCTATGTCAAGGAGACAATCAAAGTTGATTGTCGAGAAAACTTGACGAATGTCGGTATCTTCAAGGAAACATTCCTTGACTACACGACCTTCTTGGATAAGTCGTTTTACAAGGCTTTTGAAAATTTTACGGTCGGTTTTGATCAATCCCTTTTTACGATAGTAATGAGTAAGGTAGTGGACGGTGTCATGATGATCTTGTTGAGTAGCTTTGGGCATGGTTGGTCCTAAAAATACAAATTTTTCAATTAGGTAAAGTTAGTTGGGATGGGTTTATGGTTTTGATTTGTATTAACAATGTTGTGAACACAATGTGATTTTGTTAAAAGCCCCTTTTCATGATTAATTTAAAGAGCCCTAATTAAATTAATTGATTAAAAATTAAGAAACCATAAAACCTAGGATGAGGATGATGAAAATTAGAACAAGTTAATGTAATTACTTACAATGATGTTCTAGGAAGGAATACTTGAGAGTATGGAAGCTAATGAGGATGGATTCAGTAGCTTAGTCGTTTCGGTGTTATGTGAATAGAGGGAAAAAGATCGTGGTGAATTTTTGGCGTAAGTGGAGTTCGTTCCACGGTTCCCCGGATCCTTTGTATTTGGGATCGGCTAGTACAACTAGAGGGATCGGCTCTTGTGGACATAAAGGGAGTTGTTTGGTATTATTTTGTAGTAGGCTTATAAATTAGCTTGCCCAAAAAAATGGAGGTATTTGATGAGGATTGTTTTTGAATGATGATTTTCGATGAATTACATATCGAGGGTTCATATGTGATGACGGCGTTAGTTTGACAAAAAAATAATAATATCATCCCCTATGTTGAAAAAGACTAAAAGTGACGAAAAGAGACTTCTAATGATGTTAGTGATTAGTTAAGCAAAGATAACTTATGACAATAAATGAGACTCATGTAACCTATCTAATGAAGAGTAAAACATACCTCTATGCTTCTTGATTTGGTATAATACCAAAAATACTTCATGAGCTTTTAAAGTAATCCTTTGTACTTGGTGTACATAGGTTGTGATTACTTTTTAGATCCTTCCTTGAATGTTGACTTCATTAATCTTTGAATGAAGACTTTGAAGAGATTCTAGCACGAAGATTTCTTAAGAGCAAAAATGATTAGAATCATCTATCAATGTCCAACAAAATGATTTAAAAGAAAATATGACCAACAAGAAAAAATCCTTCTTTGTAGTTTTCAAACATACACGGATCGTATCAAGTCTTTAAAGTACAACATACTTTAAGAAACTTGGTAACGAAGCTCTGATACCAATTGTGGAAAACTAGAAGTGGGGGTTGAATAGTTTTACCAATTTAAAACTTCCTTTTAAATATTTAGATCGACTTATGTCAATCCATTTGATTGTTTTGTTGGACGTTGATAGATGGATATATAAACGTGAAATGAAATATAAAGAGTAAGAAGCACATCACCACAACACAAGTTATTTATAGTGGTTCGGATACAAGGACACCTTCCTTGCCCTACTCCACTCCCCGAGTCACCTACTCGAGTTCGTAAGCACTACACCAACTCCTTGTGGCGGAGAAGCCTTCACAACGTCGCTTAACCTTTTTCCGGTACAAAGCTAAATACCGAGTTCTTTCACACCAAGGCGAACCACACCTAACACAACGTCGCCTACCCTTTATACTGTGCTAGGCTAACCACCGAGTTCTTTCACACCTTAGGAGAACTAATCCTATCACAACGTCGCCTACCCTTTATTAGGTACTAGGCTAAGCACCTTAGTTCTTTCACACCTTAAGTGAACTACACCTTCACGACACAACACCTAATCTCAAGGAGATCTACTCCTTGTTACAACACCATCAAGGATATCACCATCCTTGTAGATAAACAAATACACATATGTATAACGATGCACCTCATCGATTATACGACCTAAGCATTCTCCCCAAATGCTATTTGATTTGATCCTTTGGCATCCTTCACTAATGCCTTTGACACAACGCTTGGCACCCTTCACTAATGCCTTCGTCTTGACACCTTTAGCATCCTTCACTAATGCTTTTGACACAACGTTTGGCACCCTTCACTAATGCCTTCATCTTGACACCTTTAGCATCCTTTTCTAATGCTTTGACACGGATGATGAGCACCTTTCACTAATGCTTTCATCTTGACACTTTCGGCATTCTTCACTAATGCCTTCAACCCAACATCTATGGAGAAAGGAAGAACTATCAACAAGAGAACCTTAGTAGTCTTGATGATGACGAAGCATGGCAACTCATGGACTTGAGCTTGCACGTCTTCAAGAGGTGGTGATCTCTCCTTTAAGAGGAACCTAGTAGATCACACAAAAACAAAAGACAAACTACATAGATCACTTAGATCTATGGTTAGAGGGTTAGAATACTTTGGGAAGTATGTGTGAAAAACCATGTGTAGAGAGAAAGAAATGGCTCTCTATTTATAGAGAAAATTCTCTTCTGTTCCCTGGATCCCACGGATCCCTACCACAAGGGATCCGGCTAGCACAAAGCTAGGGATCCATGGTCCGCTCCTCTTTGCCCATGGGTATTTTTGGTTATGGGTCATGGGTCATGGGTTATGGGTTGATCCATGGTTTTCTTTTTAGATACAATGAACTTGGTTAAGTGGTATATATAAAACCATGGGTTATGGGTCAAAACCATTTGCTAGTATTTTACCTATTTAGTATATACTTGTATTTACCCATTTTAGCATACACTTAGTTTTTACCCATTTTAGTATACTTAGTTTAAGTATATGTTTAACCCAATATGTAAACACTAGTTGTTGTACATATGCATCTAAATCATAAAATCACTTATACTTGTTTTAGTGTTTTATGTGACAACTTAATTGTGTTAGAAAACTATTAACTCAAACTATTTACGTACTCTATTTGTTTCATTAAAATGATTGTACTTTTGTTATCGACAAAACATTAGAAGATCGTAAAATATAAATAAACGTTTTTACGGCTTATTTGTATTAACAAGCATGATATTTTTCATTAACAATGTTAACTGGAGATTTGACAGCATTAGACAAAGCTTTCATACCACATTCATGATTAGAAACAGAATTCAAGCAGACATCAATACAAGGTTCGCAAATAGTATCAGAATTCGAATTAATTACAGTACGCCTATGGCTAATACTAAAATCAACACGATTCGTTTTATTCGACTCAAGCTTAAAGTTCCTAGGTTGGTCTTCTACTCTCTTCCAATGCACATTCTTAGCTTGCGAGGTCCTATCATTCCTTGTATTGTCTTGAGACTTTGACCTGCTCGCTTTAATGTCACTGATTACTCCTGTAGAGGGAATGGGAACATTAGTTGGTTTTGCTACTCTTTGCATCTCCTGTTTAGATGTGCTGGGATCTAAACTACATGCAGGCACACTAAGGTTCACTTTCTTAACACTAACAGATCTGGAATCTGACCTACTTGAAGGTATACCACAGTTCACATTCAAAACATTGGGCATCGAATGGATATCATACTTGGCACTAGGCATAGAACACGGAATCAAAGGATTAACTCTCTCACCTAAGGACTTAGGGCATATTGTGATTAGGCATTCTAGAATTTCTTGAGATCGTTTGGCATATAAGCATGCATGCCCAATTGCATTATCAAGTGGTTTCTCTAACTTATCCTCTTCAACAATCTCACGGAGACATTCTAGACAATCCTTAAGGGATGAGAAATATGTTTTAATAGCAAGTTTATTGTTCCTAAGATGAGGAGGAACATATTTCACAGACAAAACATATTTATCACAAACAGGTACCTTTGATCCATCATACTCCCCATTGGTCATTGGCATTTTCCCTTTTACCTGACTCTTCAGATTCTCAATTTCCTTTTGAAATGAAGCTATTTGTTCGTTGTTTTTATTACGAGTGACCTTTATTGATTCAAATAACTCATTGAAATGACGTTTAACCTTTTCATTTTCTTCTAGAAAGCTCTCGTTTTCCTTTTGAAGTGTATTTACTAAGTTTTGAAGGTGAAACGTTTGAGAATTCTGATAATCTAAAGGAGGAGGCATTCGGGAGCCAGTCACATTGGTCTTTTCACCCTTTAATTGAGATATTTGGGCTTTCAATCTTTTGATCGTGTTATAATGAGCTCGAATTTGTTCATCACGTTTGCTAATTTCAAAAACTGCATCAAACTCAGGAACATCAGAGGATGTCTTTATATTTGAGGTTTTAACATTTTCTTTGAGATGTTGATATTTTAATTGCAAAGCAAGATGTTCAACTTCTAATTTAGAAAAATGTTTAACCAGATTATCATGATC
>OU343224.1:297609477-297626014 GCA_910596185.1 Chrysanthemum makinoi
TCTCCTCCTCGTTCTTCTCACGACAAACCTCGAGGACTCGAGTTACCACCAACACAGAGAAAACCGATGATCACTTTGAGTATATTGGTGGTGACGATGAGGAAGTCCCTGAGCTCCAACAACAACCCACCTCTCGGCGCCTCAACAAAGAAACCATCATCCTCATCAAGGCGAAGAAGAAAAAGAAGACGCTAAGAGGCGATGTGTCGTCTCATGGCTAGAAGAAGATGACACCGAATTTGAATGGTTTTCTAAACTTGTTGATGCCACTCCCTTCTAACCGATGATCGGATATGGTAGAAGGTCGTGCGTTGGAGCATGCAAGTAAATTGCAAGAAAAGTTTCGTGTGAAGAAGATGACGGAAATCGAGTTGAAGCGAATCAAGAATGAAGCATTTCAACTACTCAAAGGCGATTTCGAAAGTGCTATTGAAGTTGAATATCACCTTGAAAATATAGCACGAACCATGTCTAACAACATTGATTGGCTCAACCCTGAATCAAACATCGACTTCACCAAAAGAGACAACCCTCCATACTACACCGACTGGTCTAAACCTCTACCAACGATTGGTCAACCAGATCAACCTTAGATTCCATTCGGCTACTTCTTCAACAAAGAGTTGGAATTTCTTCTACACGGTTGTGATAATTCAAAGAAATATGCTACATCACTTACACTTCCGCTCCCTCGGCAGCCATATACTCAAACTGCATAGCCATCGAAGAAAAGGCTACCCACATGTTTTCCAATAGCGTGGAACAGTATGACATTGATGCAATGTACGGGATTCACCATTGGCCGGAACGCCGACGAATCTACTACAAAATTTGCCAGTTCGAAAGTCTCCGAACATGAAGTGTACGGTGATAAAGGGATCGTTGCTGTTAAGCATGTCACCCTTTCGTCTAAATGGGATTACACCTTTCTCAAGACTATCGTGGTCAAAAGACAAGATGAAAGGGACTATGAATTCTGTGAAGCGGACTTTCAGAACTTGTCTCTCAACGACATTGAAGATCTGTATCTTGCCAAAGTCCAGGGAAGAATGAGATATTTCTCGACTGAAATTCAACGTGAATACATCACGTCCTTGCTCATCTTCATCAGAAGCATAGTGATCCAAGAACGTGTAGAAGATTTACAACTTGTTGTTGAATCGTTATCGGACTCGTGTTAACCTCACCCGGACCTCGCTGACTAGAACCTAATATCAACCATAATCCACAATACACTCTTGTCAGGCAAACCGTTTGGAGTAGTTTACGCGATGAACTACATGCATGGCTGCTTGATGGCGTGTAGGATCTTCATAAGTTTGGAGATCACACACTGAAGAGTGTCGGGACGTTTGGCTTATAGGTTGAAGGCGATACATGAAAGAATTGGTTCACCAAAGCGATGGAATTCTCGGGAAAGAGGATGTGAAGAGGATCATCACTCATATCGATGAAAGGTTATACAGAAGGACCAATTCGAGAACTCGAAAGCTTTGTAGGTGGTCGTCCCAGGATTAATCTCACAGGCTATCAACGCCCTGTTCGCATTCCTGGAAAGATTGATGGACTGCCTGGTACTCCTTAAACTGTTTATATTTCACATTAATTTGGATGTGTGATTTTATAATGACAATGGCTTGTGCACACATAACAGTGTACAACCCGTTCTTGTAATGAAAGGACCCTGTGGTACGCTTCAGTGCCACAATCCTTAGAAAAGGAGCGAAAGCTTCTTACTTTTGAGTAAAACCTATCAAACCTTTCAATTTTCAAAGGTTTTGCTCAAAAGAACAAGTACTTACCCTTATGATTTTCAAAACCTCAAAAGTTTATATCACTTGTTGAGGGGGAGTATTTGATTAAAAACTTTGTTCACAAATTGTTCTTCGTGTAATCTTCCCACAAAACTCAAAATGGTCGTATTTATTCTCAACATTTCTTAAAAAACAACATATTTATATGCCATTTTTTAGGGGGAGAAAAATTATGTGATAAGAAATATGTTGTGTTTTGCTATTGAATCCTCATGTGAAAAGACTTCAACCCATGAATTGACGGGATCTGAACAGTCATACATTGAAAAGATTTGTCTTCCAAGACTTATCCAAGTAAATTGTACCCATTCGAGAAGCTCTTGATAGACATGAACTTTGACGGGTTTAACAACCTCTCGGGGTTGTCCACATCTTCAAGGTAGTTATTAGAGCTAGTTTTCACCTAAAAGCTGACAATGTATCTCTTTAACTATGCAACGTAATCGTGTCTCGCAAGGAATTGTCTATCTTGAGTTGATCAATTCAAAAAGTGCGCGCTCTTTCCTCATTATGCAGATTTTTGTCAAAACTCTTAAGCACATGTGGAGGGGGAGTATTTATGAAAATCTAAAACTTTTGAAGTATTCAAACATGGTTTTTCATTCACAAACACTTTAAGAGACTTTCATGAAAATGGTTTTATGGCAATGGAGTTATAAGGTGATTAAGGTTAGGAATAACCGTCCTATGATCCGCCAGAGCCGGAGGGATCTACCCAAGGACACTACCAATAGTTAGAATTAGAAGTCCTCAAGTATGATTATAAAAAGGAGAAAATGAGAATCGGAGAAAGAAGGAGTTGAAGAATTAAAAAGAAAATCAAAGAAAAGGGTGAAAAGAAATAGCCCTCTAGATTATTCAACTTAGAGGCGGCAGCACCGCGGGTTCAATTCATATACTCTTGGTTGTCACTTGATGATTTGTATTGAAGATTAAAAGTCGTCATGGACCCGGTGACGCATGCACTAAACCTTCTTATCCACTCAAGTTTCTCTCAAGAAGCTTGTTTCATTCTCACAGGGAACCCTACGTAAACTATCGGCTTTTTCTTAGAGATTGCTGGTATTGAAGAAGGAGACCCTCTCCCTAGTCTCCGCCAAGGAAAACCAAAACGCACTATTGAGTCTAGAGCCACGAGATTCATCAAATGATCTCATAGGTACACTTGACATTTCATCACTTGTTGTTCAACAATAAGAACAATAGTGGTACGTTATCGATTCCTACACAGATCCTAGCAATCTGTCGAGAACATTTATGAGAAGTTCACAATTGTGATCCTCAGTGATTAAATGGAAACTCCTGCGGAGTCAACATCAAAGCATTGTGGCAGGTAAGCCGGTAACTCCCGTGGATTACGCGCGTGTCTCAAGCGGTCTGTTGTGAGGTGATGCTTGTGTACCTCGTGACTCATCGAGCTGTAGGTGTACCGGTGCAGCGTTATCTTACTTGTGGGACTCGGTTGAGCGGCCTTTGTGAATTAGAGTTATGTTTTCACACTATCGCATTACTTGATCTCGAAGTTCAAACTTGTAAGTGCCGGAAACGCTTATACTAACCTTTCTTATGTTTTTTTCTTATGGAAGCTCGAGTGGACGATCGTCTGATTCTTCACATGCTCATACCAAAACATCACTAATGGAAGTTCTCTCAAAAGCAACACAAAAGTCAAATGATTTTTCATCAAGTCAAAGAATTTACAAAGTTTAAAGACTAAGAGAACTTCATCGATACTTGAAATCCACGTCAAAAAGCATGTGAGCATATTGAAGAAAGACGTAGAACACTTTGGAGCCTTGAGGTGACACGATCACGGACAACAACAACATACTATCACTACCATCACAAAGAACAAAGATCAAAGAACAAGGAAAATGATGGCGTCAGCGAGAACTTTTCAAAGGAAATTTCTCTACAGGGGAGATTGTTGAATCAAGGCAATTCTTCTCACAAGAAAGAAGAATGTCGAAGATATCAAAGCTACTATTACATCAACACCTTCACCGTTCACATCATCAATCACTAACACTTAGGGGAGATTGTTGGAATCACTCCTAAACTAGAATTCAAGTGTCGATGAATAATATGTAATAGTTAGCTTAATATGGCTTTTATGTTAGTAATCATGCCAAGGCTTATGTAGAAAGCCCATGATCCTTGGCCCAAGTCCAATAAGGAAAGGAAGGGACTAGGAGTGTTGCCCCAGCTCCCTCTCCTATAAATACCTTTGTAATACCCTCACTTGAGGGTTGGTTGGTCAATTCATTTCACTCTGCAGCAACTCTTCTTTCATTCATACGCATAGTGTTTGTATTGTTCATCCGATCACTTCTCTTTCTATTTCTTCTATTTGATGCTTGTGTTACTAATATGGGAACCTAACAAGAAATACAACCATATATAGCATATAATACATTGATACATAGTAATTGTTCACAACCATAGGTTACAACATCAACATTCTTGTTCCATAGTTACAAACCAAAAGGATACAAGCCTTAAATATGGCGGTTTATGATACATACTACAATAAAGATGACTAGGACCTATGCATCTCGATCGATCATGTATCGAATCTCCTCAACCATGGGTGTCAAATCTCGGATCTGCCGCTCAAGTGCTCGATCTCTGCCCGAGGTCATCAATCCATTTGCTCTAGTATAGTGGTGTAAGCATGAGCGGATGCAAGCTTGTGATGTAAGGCTCTCTCTCGGCCTAAGGCGGTGTCTCTCAAAGTCTGGCATCTCGAACGATAGTCTCAAGCCTCTGGGTCAAGTCGGTGCGATATCTCGCCTCACTTGTCACAGCTCATCATGTCAAATACAATCTCAATGGAATAGCGACCTTTCACGAGGGTTTCAACCTTTTCCTCCAAGCTCTCTATCCTAACTAACGGAATCTCATCATAATGCGAGGCTCATTCAGTGGTCCTCGTGTCTGAGTCTATCGCATATGAGAGGAATAGTGTGGTGTCATGAGCTCACCGATGGCTGGCGAGCTGGAATTGGTGTAGTAGTTGAGCTCTCCCAAGCTCAAAGGACTCGGTGCTCCTCCTCTTCTCTTCAACGATGAAGTAGAGGTATCAAGAATGACCATCGTCTAGCAGGCCATCTTCCTAGGTCGGACCGGCGTCTACAGTAGGCATGTAGGGATCGGAGGTGATGGTGGATAGATTTTAATGCTAAGTGGCAAGGTGGCTCTGAAGTATCCAATGGTGGTGATGCTACATGTGGTGATGAAGCAGAACGATAGTGGTGCGATGGTAGAATCTGATGGAGTGGCGGTGGTGGTGAAGGCGTGGGGTGGAACAATGGGTGGCCGGTGATGGTGGCGGTGGTGGCGAGTTGATGATGTCACATGAGTCGTAGTGATGGATCGCACACTCTTCCTAGCCGTGTGTTTGAAGATGGTGCCCTTAGAATCTTTGTCTGTAAGGCTCTCCAAATGGCTCGGGCTCATAGGGCTTGGTGACACGGATCCTCGTCGGCGGCAAGCCGGTCGGTAAAGAAGATGATCTGAGAGTCGATGAGACGAGAATCGTGCTCTTGGATGACTTGGATGATCCATCATCCTGCGACATCGGCTGTGTAGCCATTGTGCGACTCATATCTTGATCTAGTGTCATAGAAGCAAAGCGGTATGCTCTTGAGGCGGCGATCATGACTGGAATGATAGGAGTTTGGGCAACCTCGCCTTCGAAAAGGTTCGGTCTCATCAAACGATGGTAGTATGAGGACGGGATGGCCGGCATATTGGCGATCGTAGAGGACATAGTATCTTCCATCTCTCGGTCCGAGAGGAACAAGGGTGGGAAGCGGACATGGTATTGTAACAACCCATAACATAATCATGTAAGTAAAATGCCAAATAGTATGATTAATAAGATTTTAGTTAGTTGCGCACATCTGCAAGCAAATCTCCATGCCTAACTAAAATGAATGCAATTTACTTATGATCTAGCGATGCATCAATCTAATGCATGAAGCTGTCCGCACGGAAGGGCATAGAGCGTGGTGTAAAATAGTCCCATTTAAAAGTGCGGTTATAGTCCAAATGTTTATTAAAACTCTTTGGTTCTCTATAACCTTGGCTCGATTCCAATCATACACCCAGATCTTAATGACAATGGAAGACTAATCGGGTGTTACTCGAATGGAGATCATAGTCAACAATTATAGAAATTGACTTCGAAGAAGCGTTTTAATTCAAAGTAGTTATCATTCATTGAAAACTCATAGTTGTTACAAAATATTGTAAATTGTTCAAGTGTTTTCCCAAAATAAAGAGCATGAGTTTGAAAGAAATGACAACTTTATGTTTACACCACAAGAAAAGGGTCTTGGTATGCCCTTAGGTGCCTTGGACATAATCTTCGATTACACGAGATAACATGCTTAAAAAGGTCAACAAAATATTGAGTGAAGTTCATAGGTTTAAATAATGCTTTAACACAAGAATATGAGCATGATAATTGTAAACTAACAATATCATAAAGAAAATCACAGATTATTATGTGGTAAGCTCATGCAACCAAGACTCAACCGCATACAAGAATTCTTGTGTATGCGTAAGTTTTGCCCCAAAGGAGTAATAGCCAATTACCTAATGCAATTCAAATATGATGCGCCGGGTTATTTCAGTATATAACAAAGGCGGGTCGTTACTCCTATAGTACTATTCACGATATCTGCGTTACTCGCGGTGACTAATGGTTCATGATCTGAGGATTTTTGGCTAAATACTTAGGCAATTCCAATAATCAAGAAGCGAACATTTATGAAAAACCTTGTGTTCTAATTTAGAGCATGTATCTCCTCCGGGTTTGCAAATAAAAGTTAAAGCGAGGCTATGAACTCACCTTGATGATAATGAACAAGCACAAACAGATCAAGCACAATGTAGCTGAGGTTCCAAACCGAAACCTAAAAATGATGAGATGGCGAGTCTCAGATATGATAAAAATTTTGGCTCGCGACCAAAATAATAGAGCATTGAATATTCTTATTCAATAGATCATTGAATTGTCCAATTCAATAGGGTGTATGCGTGCTTAACGTTTTAAGTTAATTTACTTGCTACATTTCCTTAGTTAATGATCCTCACTTACGCATAAGTGAAATGTTTCCCCCGTTGTGATCTCGTAAAAATGATAGTGTTGTTGAGTATTTTAGTTTGTTTAGATCCCACGTGCGTTTTATCGGATTATATATATAATTATAATCTTATAAATATATATATATATATATATATATATATATATATATATATATATATATATATATATATAGTGTAGCGCCAATGTAGAACCATTTTTTATGCGAACTTCTGAACCATTAAAAAATATAATTAGATGAGTTTAATCAAGGGCTATAATGAATTGTGCCAGAAATGTAATTAATTGAAAGTCTAGGACATTGTTTGTAAAGCCAAAAGGCTATTATGGGAAATCAACATTTATTCCTTATTTTAAGGATATACCGCGAGTTTTCTCATTCTTTTCCCAATTCTGAGATCAAAATGCCGCTCATCTCCTCCCATTCATTAACAAAAGCGCTCCTTTTTATCCAAAGATCAAAAAAAAAAATCACCACATAACCTAGATACCAATTCCACTCCACGCGGCGTCTTGATAATACCCAACAATCAAATCCCTTTTTTCACTTTATGATATTCAAATCGCGGACACAACCCTTTGAAATAAAGAAAACCATATCTTTATTACTTAGTGCAAGCGGCGGATGTGAGATGGTTGTGTGATGGTTTGGATTTGTTACAAGTTTTATCCAAACCATCTCACGTCGAAGGTTGTGTGGTAGAGGAGAACAAGTTGGTTGTGGTTGGATGAAGAAGACAACGGCGGTGAAGTGGATTAGGATGACATGGGCGATTGGATTAGGATGGCCGGTGGCGGCGGGACGACGATGTGCTATCCTTTCGAGTTCTCTTTTTGTTTCATTGGGTTCTTATTTGCTATTCTATGGGCTTTTGACTTTTGTTATTGTTCATTTTGTAAAACCTCCTAATCTCTAGTAGTAATTTGATTGATTGGTAAATTTAGTTGTAGATCTTTTGTAGCCATATAGTATTTGTTTGATCACAGCACTACTTTCGGTTTATCGTTAAAAGTGAAGTTAGTTAGTTATATAGATATGTTTTTATATATTATAGGTGCATCTTTGATTTTGCAAATATGTTTTTTCGGTTTCATTTAAAAACGTGTATTGAACAATTGTTTTTGAATAACATGCGGACTATAATTGACTATCAACTAGTTTTCAATGTATATTTGACATGTGTATATTGATTAGTATTAGATTGTATAAGTGCGCCACTTTTTGATGTATATTTTGGACTTTGCAAAATGTCGAAAGTTACTTTGACGAGTGTTTCATAATTTTTAGATGTAAATAACTAACACAAGATTTTATTGTTTGCTCTTAATCTGCAGTTAAAGCCATAACGCAAGACCAGGTGCTTATAAATAATGTGCAGCGTGCACATGTGTTTTGGAAAGCGTGCACATATGTTCTAATAAATTTGGGAGAAAGTGGCGTGCACATATGTTCTTTAAAGCGTGCATGGATGTTATTGGAGAGTGCACAAATGTTTTGAATGATTTGCACATCTATATTTAACAAGATACATTTGTATTTGAATTGTATTTCATTTTATATCATATTTTATGTGTACTATTTATATTTTGGTTTGCTATAAATTTAGATTTTACATGCATACATTTATGTTTTTGTTATAAATTTCAAAGAGTAAAGAATGTACACCAAAACATATGTGCAATTATCATTTTAAGCAAAAATAAGTGTGATTTTTAAACAATTATCATGGAAACCATATGTAAAATTACAATATTTAACAAAAAAACACATATGCACTTTTTCCCCCAGAAAACATGCATGAAGAAAAAAATATAAAATAAAAAAAATATTTTTTTTTTTTAATTTCGAAAAATTAAAGGTTTAAAAACGTTTTTATTAACAAAAATAAAATAGAAAAGTGAAAATATGTTTTACCATTATGCCCTTTAGATTTAAATAAAAAGTTTTAATAATACTAAATTCTCATTGGTCCAAAGTGGTTACGTAAGTTACGTACAAAAGTAGTTACTGCATTGAGCGTGCTCTATATATATATATATATATATATATATATATATATATATATATATATATATATATATAGGGTAAAGTTAAAATAAAAAGACAAATATCCGTAAAAAGAATAAAAATAATTTTTTTTTTAAAAGTTCTTAAAATTAAAAAATCCACAAGATGGGTATGTTGGTGCATAAAACTTTTGTGAAATTTTTTTCTATTTTTGAGTTTTATACGTTTTAATGCACAAAAAGCAATTTTGATCATAAAATTTTACAAAAATTTCTGTTTTAATTTGATGCTAATGTTATTTTGATGAAAAAGTCAAAAGTTTGGTGCAAAATGAATTTTGATGCACAAAACGATTTATGCAAAACGTATTCTTTGAAATTTTTTAGGAAAAATTACACTTAGAAAACTTCCTTCACAACTTTTCATGCACCAACATACGATCTTGTGGAATTTTTATGGAATTTTTGAGAACATTTTTGAAAAATAATTCTTTTATTAACTAGGATATTTGTCTTTTTATTTGATATATATATATATATATATATATATATATATATATAATGTATTTAGCGATATCCGATAATAAAATACTTTGAGAACACTTATATGATCAAAATACTGCTTTTATGAAGTTACGTTAAGTTTATAAGTTTTAAACTTTTCCTCAATTTACACTTTTACCCTCAAGTTTCAAAATGTCGCAGTTTAGTCCCTCAAGTTTGAGTAATTGACACTTTTACCCAAAATGTGTTTTATATCAAAACTTCGATAATTGACAGTTTCAACCCTTGGTGACTGCTTTTTTCTGAAAAGTATCCTTCGAGATACATTTAAAACGATTCACCCTCAAGTTTTCAAATTTACATTTTCGACCCAAAGTTTATACTTATAAGTTATAACTAGTTTAGGCTTAGTACAAAATCGGTCCTTAGGTTTTATTAATACATGCAGTATATATATATACCCCTTACTTTCGAAATGGTGCACGTCTAGTCCTAAACTTTTCATGCAACCACTTATTTACGTTATATTAAACCCTTATCTTTTGAAAAGTTCCAAACTTTACCCAAGGTTTATTTTTCATTTTGGTCCGAAAACTTATTTTTGTATACGAAATCCTTTCAAAAGTTCTCAAGCTTATCTCTAGCTTTTTTCGACTTATTAAACTTATTTTGAGCTTATTGGGTAGGGTATTGGGCTTAGTTTGGGCAGGGCTTCGCGGTGGGCTTTAGGCTGTTTGGGTCGTGTATGTTTACTAAATCAATCGAGGGTTTAGGAGTTTCCAAAAGGTTGTACAACTCGTATTTAGTAAGTTTTACAAGTTATAATATGTTGGTGCGTTAACTAGTGAGTGAGTAATGTCAGTGGTTACATTACGTGCTAAAACGAAAACATTATAGGACATAGGGTGCGTTTTAAAGGTTTACGTGTGATATCAAGTGTCACGAAAAGAGAAACAATTCAAGAAGAGGACTTACTACACTCTAAGCGAGTGGTAATGATTTGTGAGCAATGAATCAAACTTCGAGAACCCGTGTTCTCCTTATAACCTTACACGATCTAATATTTACCCAAGTGTCTTCCTATTATTCCTTGCTTTGTTTCCTTGACACACGTTCGAATGTGAGAGTTTGGGTGAGAGTATCTTGTGAGTTTTTCTTGTGAGTTTGGTAATGTGAGTGTTTAAAAGTGTTATGTTTTCATCAAGTGCTTAGAGGTTTGATTTATAGTAAAAAGGGGTATGGCACTTAGTTTATTTTATTATTGTAGCTTCTAATTTCCATGTAAACTAAGATGGAGTGTAAGTTTGGTTTTATTATTATTTAGAAAGATTTGATTTTTAGGTTAAGATAACACATATTTATATACCTAGGTTTAGAATGAGAAGAAAAACATATGTGCAAAGGTTTTCTAATGAAGCTACGATATACACAAAAGCATATATTATAAATAACAAAATAAAAATTAATATAATTATATAAGTTCCTATGCAAGCATACTTATTCTTAGCTAAAGTTATTTAGAGATAAGTTTTAATAAAATCATACCTCTAATGCAATTTTGAGTGTCACCTCTTGACAAAAAGTATCAACGGGCAATTCCGGTTCCTTCGAGATCTAGTTGGTAGTATGCTAAGATACCTTCTTTGAAAAGGTTATCTTATTACCAAGGAATTCTGATGGCTTGCTTAATATGAGTTTAACTAAACAAAATGGCAAGAAAGGTTAGTGCATTTTGTAAGACAAAATAAGATGAAAAAAAAATTGATGTTGTCATCCAATCAACATCCAACAAAAGTGTTCTTAAAACATGGTATTTGTTTTTAGAAAAGTCTTCTTTGTAGTTTTCAATTATACACGGGTCGTATCAAGTTTTTAAAGTATAATATACTCTAAGAAACTTGGTAATGAAGCTCTGGTACCAATTGTGGAAAACTAGAAGGGGGGGGGGTTGAATAGTTTCTTGATTAAATCTTCATTTAAAACTATTTAGATCGACTTATGTCAATCTATTTAATGTGTGTGTTGGATGTTGATAGATAAGCATATAAATAAGTAATGCAAAGATAAAGAGTGAGGAACACAAAACCACGGTACGAGTATTTATAATGGTTCGCTACAAGGACACCTTCCTTGCCTACTCCACTCCTCGAGTTCCCACTCGAGTTAAGTAAGCCTTACACAACACAAGCTCCTTAATGTGGCCAGAGCCTTCACATACTCTTGCTCAGGTTACAAGGTATACAGGGTTCTTCCACGAGGGTAGAACCAAACCTATCACAAGCGTCTCATACACTTTATCGGGTGCAAGGCTAGCTCACGAGTTCCATTACAAAAGGAGGAACTACTACCCACACTACGAATAGACAACTACCCCAAAGGAGACACACTCCTTATTACAACAACATAAAGGATATCAATATCCTTTAACCTAAACTAACTATCTTGTACATCGATGCACCATATGAATGTACACCATTATCTTTCACTAATGCCCTTGACCGCGATCCTTTGGCACCTTTCACTAATGCCTTGACAGCGACCTTTGGCACCTTTCACTAACGCCTTCATTACAACACTTCTAGGAGGGAGGAAAGAACTATCAACAAGATAACTTATTAGTCTTGATGATGGCGAAGCTTATTAACTCATGGACTTGAGCTTGCTCGACTTTAAGAGGTAGTGATCTCGCCTTTAAGAGGAACCTAGAGAATCATACAAACACAAAACTACATAGAAAGATCGTTTGGATATGAGGTTAGAGAGTTTACAATACTAAGAGAGAGTATGTGTAAAAGGGTTGAGTTGCAAGAGAGAAATGGCTCACTATTTATAGGCAATTTTCTCTCTTGTTTCGGGCTCCTCCCCAAGGGATCACGCTAGTGCAATCTAAGAGATCCGGCATTGGGTCAACTTAAGTCCGGATTTGGGTTTGCAAACCGGGTTATGGGTTATTTGTTATGAACCATGGGTTATACAAGATGCAATGTATCTAGACATTGGGTCATGGATCATGGATAATACCCAACATGACTTCATGCATGATGTCATACAATGGATCATGGGTTATGGATCAAGCTCATGGACTTTGGGTTTTACCCAACAATATTCAATGTATCTAGTCAATGGGTCAAGTACTTAGATTTTTACCCATTACATTACCCATTACAATCAATATATACACATTTCCATATTATGTAAATACTAGTTGTTGTACATATGTATTTTTATAAGATGTAAACACTATTACCTGTTTAGTGTTTTATATGAAAATGTAAGTGTGTTAGTAAACTATTGGCTCAAACCATTTCGTATTTTATTTGTTTCGTTAAAATGATTTTACGTTTGTTATCGACAAAACATTACGTAAAATATAAATAAGCGTTTTCTGGCTTATTTGTATTACATTTTCACATGTTTTAGTTCGTTTTCATATGTTTTAGCTTTTCATATGTTTTGTTCGTTTCATTAGTTTTCTTTTGTTTTGTCCATTTTATACGTTTTTCAGTTTTGAGCGTGTTTTACGCTTTCATCGTATTCTTCCGTTTCTTACGTTTGGTCGTTTTAGTTTGTTTTTCTACGTTTTATCCGTTTCATGCGTCGATTGCCTATCACAAATGATATTCTGTGATATTTAGAATATCACTTGTGATTTTCTGAATATCACTTTGTGATATTCATAATATCATTTGGTGATTTTCTGAATATCACTTGTGATTTTCTGAATATCACTTTGTGATATTATGAGTATCACTTGTGATTTTCTAGATATCACTTTGTGATATTCTGAATATCACTTTTGATTTCATGTTACAAAACATTAGTTGAAAATCATTTGTGATATTCTAAATATCACATAATATCACAAAATATCACTTGTGATAATAATATCACAAAAATATTACTTGCGATATTGAGAATATCACTTGTGATATTTGAAACGAGGTGAAACGTCCGAAAGCGGTGAAAATATTTAAAACAGCGCTGAAAGCGGACAAAAGCGTTAGAAAGCGAAGACGAATATGTAATAGCAAACGTATCCGGCGTAAAACGTAATGAGGGCCAACTGAAAAACGTATGAAACCGAGGATGAAATGTATGAAAGCGGGCCAGCGTTATGAAAAAGGGCCGAATCACGTGTGAAAGCGAAAAAAAAGCCGAATTAGCGTAATAGCGTGAATTAAAAAAATGTTTATTAAAAAAAAAAAACATGAACTTAAGTTTATCTATTAAATATTAGTTAATCACTATTATATCAAACTAAATAGATGGTGGAGATTAGTATATTAGTAAACATTAAAATAATAGTAAGATTTTAAGATCCTTATATAATCTTACATTTCAATCTTGTAAAAATGAAAATGATAATGAGTATAATCCAATTTTTGAAAATCTTGAATCAATGAGCAACAAACAATATATTCAGTTATTTTTAAATATACTTCAAAAAAAAGCTTTGGTTTTATTTGTTAAGCTATTTGGGACTTATTTTAGGTGTCTTATGCGTGGTTCTTTTTCCTGTATGTATTTCTTTAGCTTTTAACTTTCTTTTTTATTATTGTTTTGTCGTATGTTATATCTATCCTTTCTTGCTACTAGCACACGTACTTCTTGGAGGTCCGTTGGAAGCGTTTTACACACGGTTTCACTGATGTAGGGGAGGATCTCTACATTTCATTTCGCTATCATAACACAAGCGGATTGGGTTTTGTTGTTGTTGTTTTTCAAAAAAAGGAAAATTGTATAAAAAAGCATCGACTTGTCTTTTTTTGTAACATCAAACTTTTAATTTTCATTGTAGCGTCCATTTTTTAATTTTATATTGTAATATCCATTTTTAATCAATCTTTGTATCGCGTCTAATTTCCTTAATTTTTATATTCATAGGCGTTCAATATCTTTTTACTTTATTGTTCTTTCTTTTTGTTTCTTCCAGTGCATAATAAAAAAGTTAAAAGTTTAAATCTTGATAGAAAAATTAAAAAAGTTGCACAAAAATTGTCAAATTAGATGCTTTTTTAACCATTTTAAAAAGAAAAAAATATATTTAAACTTTGAACACACACCCTACCGACACCGACACCCTTTGGGTTTAGATCTCATTTGCCCGTTGATATATATATAAATACATCACTCATCCTTAACATTTCAAAACAACAAAAAAAGATCTTTGTTCTGTGGTCTTCTCTTTTTCACACTCAAAACACAAAAACAACACAGATCTTGATCTAAAAAACAAAAAATGGAGCTTTTTTACTTGATAGTGTTTGGTGGTTTAGCCATTGTTGTTGCAACAATGGAGCTTAGTAAAAGCAATAAAGATAGGATTAATACTTCTTCTGCTTTTAATTCTTTCAAGAATAATTATCTTCTTGTGTACTCACTTATGATGGGTATGTTTTTTTTCATGGCATTTATGTTTGGTGTCTTTATTTGAGGTGAATTGTTTGTGATTTGGGTTGATTTGATCTGGGTTGTTCAAGAATTGTAGTAAAGTTTTGATTTTTATGGATCTTGGTTAGTGATAGTGATGTTATGATTTGTGAGATCTTTTTGTTTTAAGTGAACTAGTTAGATGTACTATTTGGATCCATAATGTGTGGGTAGTATGGGACTATGGGGTATGGCTTGTTTTGCGCCGTCCCCGGGCTTGATCATTTAGTACGTATTGGTTAGTTTGATAATTGGGTATTATGGTTTAGTTGTTGAGGTATTAAGGGGGTATTCGGCATTGTGTTATCAAATGTTCATGATATGTTATTTGTGAATTGATTAGAATTGGATACTTAGATGTAAGGAAACATGATGTGAGCGATATATGCTTACCTTGTTTGAAGTTGTGATAGCTAGATAGTCTACTGTTTTAGTGTTTGGTGAGTTCTACCAATAAACTAAATATATGGTCTTTAGGTAATTAGGTAATCAAAACTTGTTTCATTATACCAAACACTAGAAACGGCTTATTATCGATCAGATAATTAAATACTATGGCAGTGAAGTATACCCCTTGAATTATGCTCACACTTGTATATATTGGATATTATTGTGCTTTTGTGGAAAATATTAAGCTTATGTTGGACACATTTCATGTTGGTTGTAGCTGGTGACTGGTTGCAGGGGCCGTATGTGTACTACCTTTACACAACGTACGGTTTTGGTAAAGGAGATATTGGACAGCTATTTATTGCTGGATTTGGATCTTCCATGTTGTTTGGAACGATTGTTGGATCCCTAGCTGACAAACAGTAATTTCCGTTTGTTTTACTTCATCCATTTTCAGTAAGTTGTTTCAAGTTTTAATAAACATCCTTGTGATCTGACTCAAACCTTGTTGAATTCAGTGGTTAAAAAGAGCCTCAATAACTTACTGCATGTACATTTTAGTTGCATCACAGCATTCACCTCAGTACAGAATTCTGATGGTGGGGCGTGTTTTGGGTGGGATTGCAACTTCTCTACTATTTTCAGCATTTGAGTCATGGCTAGTTGCTGAACACAACAAGGTATGTAGTATGAATATTTGTTCTGAAATTGATAATGTGATCTTTAATAACAGTATCGGATATGAGCTGGAGAGATTATGTTTAGATGTGTTTTCAGTTTCTGAAGTTGATTATGAGATAATAAGATGTGAGTGTCTTTGCAACTCCTCATTATTTGGTGAATCAATAAACAAATGACCATAAAGACATTTTTTGTGAAAAAAATAAGAAAAGTTTTCTTGAAAGCAGTAAAAGTCTCAACTTAGCTTAAAATAAAAGTATAAATGTAATTTGATCCTTATTAATAAAATAGAGAAGCATAATCTGTCTGTCCATCAATTTAAAATGCTATACAGCTCAGTTCTGTCGTCTGATAATCAGTTTCAAAAGCATAATCAAACATTCCTGCATGTTATTATTATGTAGTGGTTCTAACTTTTCTTTAATTTATAAATTGTGTAGGGGCTTTGAGCAACAATGGCTATCCATAACCTTCTCCAAAGCAGTATTTCTTGGAAAGCTTGGTCTTGTTGCCATATTGGCACAGTTTATTAGGGTCATTGAGTGATTCATGGACTATGGGACCCGTTGCTCCATTTGATGCAGCTTCAATCTTCCTT
>OU343224.1:297626114-297777453 GCA_910596185.1 Chrysanthemum makinoi
GGTTCACAAGCCGAGCAAAGGTGATCTTTAGAATACCCAAACCGTGGAAGTCCTTCAACTAGTTTGTGTCGAACAAGGTTGGTGATGGTTTGAAAGTATAGATGTGAGAGACGCACTGTGCTATAGCCGTGATTTTGTTGATGTTGCCTTTGAAAGTAAACATATGGGAGATGAAGCAACCATGTCTTTCATAGAGATAGTGTAAAGACTAGAATTACGCTGATCCGCACATAAGGTCATTTCCTTGTAGATCACTTAATGAAACAAGTTTTCTCTGAAAGCAACCTCCAAATCTCCATCACAAACCGACTCCATCGAAAACAGATTATGACCGAGGCCTTCCACATAGTAAACCCTGCTAATTTCGAGGTTCCCATTGACATAGTCTCCGTGAGTCCATGATAGTCGCTGGATCATTCCAACCGACAAAGGCCAATGAACTTTGCAATAAAGTTTGATAACAGCTTAAGATTGCCTGTCATGTGTCGGGAACATCCGCTATCAACAATCCGAGAATGATTCAGACACCGCATTACACAATGCATCTAATAATGCATGGAATAGAAGTAGATGTGGAACCCGAAATGTTAGAGGGTTCCATAGCAAGTATAGTAGATATACACACATCAATAGCTTTAGGTATCCACTTAAATCCTAGTGTGTTATATATCCATTTCTGCCATCTATAACTACTTTTGCTTTAGTCTTAGTGAATGCACTAGGTGGTACTACATTCCTAGGAGGTGAAACCGAGCTGTGGACAAGAATGCGCTTCTTAGAATAAAGCAGCGGCTCACCGCCAAGCACTTAGAAAGATTAGTGGGCCTAGAGGTATTCCGCTTCTTAGGATTCCTTAAACGAGAGATGATAGCTTTAGCAACACATTTATCATGGCAATCGGAATTCATACTTTTACCACAAATAACACAAGGTGCATCGATCAATATCAAAAGTACTTAACGGTTTAGCATTCGTTACATCACTATTTCTATTACATTTGCCACACGCAATATCTATAGTGGAGGCAACGTGAGTCTTATTCATAGTCCTAGGGTGTTCTTCTACTTTAGCATTCTTGATTGATCTTTTTCTTAGGACGCAACTTCCTATTCTTCGATTTAGTGCTTAGGTCGTGGAAGGACATTTGGAAAAGCTCAACTATTCCCGTTTCGAGAAGGAAGCACGCTAGCACTTGTGATTTGGCAGAGATTCTAGGTTCATGAGTACTAAGTGTTACTCGGGCTAATCTCTTAATGATGGTTGGCGGAAGTTGTTCATACTTTCCTAACATTTCTCATAACATGATGATAGTGTGAATCGATCTTGATTTTCGTGACCAACATTTCCAAAGAAAATGCATAACTTCTTTAGTGTGTGCAAGATAATGATCAAGTTCATTTGATGCTTCATCACGAGTCTTTTGAGTAAATCAAATATGACACCATATTCCTTTTAACTTTTACAAGTTCTTGTTCATATTTTGAGATTTGACACTTAAAAGACACGCTTTGATCATCCAGTTGCTCAAATTTAGGATCGTAAGATTTTGCACGCGAATCGGTTGATTTTGTGTTGAAAAGCAAGTTGTTGATCGTGAATATCTTTTGACACCAATTAAGACGACGTATTGCATTTGAAAGTTCGCTTGACAATCGTTTGTTTTCAACTTTTAAGGACTCGACCAAGCACATTATCTGTTCTCAACATTTACCACGTAATCAACAAGATCGCAGAGAGATATGATCAAATGCATATGACAAAGAATTCAATAACACAACATTATGGACATCACATGATGACATCTTCCAAGAGTCGATCAACATCTTTCTCAGCTTTTACGCTTAGTATTAGAAATAGATGTTTCGTCAAAACGCCTTCATCACTCCAAGTTCCTTATGAAAATCCTTTTCCCAAGACAATGCACAACTTTTCAAATTTTTAACATTTGGTAAAAGATTTTTCTAAAAAATTTCTCTTTGTTCTCGCCTGAGGCGCATTGAAAATGTTCAACTTTGATTTCAGAATGATATTCTATCTCATGTTGTAAAATTTTGAGGTCATCCATGAAAATGTCAAAATATCGAAGAATTTTTCGATTTTCGTGTGAATTTACTTCACTGATGGAAGGTAAAGGACCATAAGTTTGTGCATAATCTGGTTTGGGATTAACATTAGAAGACTCGGGTGTTTTGATGATTACCCTTGGTGTGTTAGAAGAACTGCTGGTGTGACGAAAGTGACCGCTTCTGAATAGTTAAAAGGTTTGTTGTAAACAACTTTTTATAATTTTGATCGACTCGCTCGTGATCTAATTCCTCTTGACGATGATATTCAACAACATTCATAAATGTAATTATCAATTTTATATTCTCGTGACCGGAAACTTCGTGATTTGGTTTGAATGCTTTTGTTGAAAGCTTAGGTTTGTAATCCGCAAGATTCGGTCCATATCCATTTGGATTGGGTTTAAAGTAAACTTTTCAATGGTCGTGACCGACTCGCCATGTTTGTAAACAATGCTTTAAACTCTTTAAGTTTGTTTTCGATGATTTCTTCAAGATGATCATCTATTCGCTTCGCTGAATGCTTTTTGTATGCAGAGAATCGCTTTTTGACAAGTTAACAACTCAAATTTTAGCTTTTTGATTTTCCAAGGTGAGAGCGTTAATTTGCTTTTTATGTTCATGTTTCAGTTGTTCTATTTCAGATAACAAAGCATTCTTCAAGCTGCTAGATCAATGATCTGTCTTTCTAAATATTTTTCGCTTTGATAAGATTTGGCAAAGGTCGCTTCAAAACCGTTTTCACGCTTTTCTTGAGTTTTGAAAAAGTTGAGTTGCTTTTGTAAACATTCAAAATCCTTGGTTAAAAAGCATTTTTGCATTTCAAGTCCCGATTAATGGCATGACATTTTTCCACTATGGTTTGTTGGTCTTGTATTAAACGAGCAAAACTGATGAGGCAAAGTTCGGCTGTTCAACGCGAGTCTCAACATGATCATTATCGAGATCCTCAAGTATAACCACGGAGTCAATTTGATTATCAGGGAAACCGCGGTCATCTTGATCGCCAAATATAACTACGGTCTAGTTGAAAATCGCTCGAATGAGATGTGGATGACTCATTTTGAACATTCAGCCTTGCCTGGATGCGATGTTTGGCGGATATGAGATCGAGATAAATATGGTTTGTTCGTACCGAGACAAGCCATCGTCATACACCGGGCTCAGGTCACCTCATGTGTAACTCATGCATATTAGCCATCAACATAATAAATTGCATTGGCCCGCAAGTCCTCCATATATCATCATCCGAATCAAGATTTGCCATAAAAGCTCGTTCTTTGTCCGTGAGATCCACCAGCCTTCATCCTTAAGAGCCAAAAGAAGAGCCTCTTTGAAATAAGCACCGCCCCTAGTCCTTGGCTTTGGGCATGCATTAGCTAGGTGTCCCTTCTCATTGCGCTTGTAGCATCAAGACCATTCAACCCATTGAGCATTTCCTGCTCCACCACTTGAGCTCGTGTTATTCCTACCCACAAGATTAAACCCTTGACCACCGCCATCCACGACCATAACCACGATTCAACTTCAACTCGCCCATTGTTCACAAATGCTTGATTCCTTGTATTAGATGAGGAACTAATACGGTTGTTGGATTTGTTGGTATAACGGCTAAAGGCATTAGCAATCAAAGTAAATCCTTGTTGCAGTTTTCGAATCGGATGATTCTCATTAGCTTCAGCCTTGAGCATTGTTGTTGTTGTATGGAACCAATTGAGTTTGTTGAGATTGAGGCTGTTAAGGATCATGTGGTGATTGAAGCAGTTGGTTGAGTTGCCGGTTGAGGAGAATAACTATTTTGAGCATATAAGGCAAGTTGTTGATTTTCCGGATGTGTCTGTGGAGCAATTTGAGCACGGAGAATCCTTTCCCTATCAACTTCCTTTTCATGAGGCTTCAAGTAATCGTGCAACAATCCGTATGTAGAATGATGCATGTTCTTCGCTTGACGGAGAAAAATGACATACTTCTCCCATTCTGGACCAAGACTACTCGTGAACTTAGTATTCACCGCAATTCTTGGCATGATGATGTTGTGTTTATCCAAATCATTGATGATGTCCGAAAATCTATGATGATAGGACTCTAGTGTCTCTCCGTGTTCAATCATGAAGTGTTCATAAGCCAAGTAAATTTTGGATTCCAAATCTTCCCGATTGAGTACAGATCCTTCCATAAGATCTAATATGATCCCACATTTTCTTTGCAGTCTTTTGAGCATCAACACTACTAAGAATTGGGTTTGGTAATCCTAAGAGGATATATTCCATTGCAAGCTCATCTGCTTCATAGTGTAGAAGTTCTTGAGGATTCAAGTCTGCAACAAGAGCAATGTTCGTTTGTTCATCTCTTGGTGGAATGGCATTTGGATCTCCTGTACAATGACAAGTAGGCATCTCAAATGGACCTTCCAAGATAACCTTCTTTAAGAACTTTCCATGTGGCTTCTTTAGATCACAAAACCTAAAGAACCTTATCACCCTTTGATCGTAGTTTCCTCGGAGTGAGCATGGAGGTCTATCAAGTGATCCAAACCTCATGAATTGATTGTTGGTCGCTAAAGCTTCAAACATCTTTGCAAACCAAGTGGGTTCCTTCATAGTGTTCCTTGATGGATGTTGATTGAATTCATTTGTGTACGGTTGAACTTGAAGACTTGGTGGTGGTTGAACCATTTGAGGTTGTGGATTTGCAGGAAGTTGTGGAGTATGTTGTTGATTAAATTGTTGTTGATAAATTGCTTGTTGTTGATTCCATTGTTGATGTTGTGGACTTAGTTGTTGTTGACGTTGAGGATGAGGATAAGTGTAAGGGAAATAGTTAGAGTATGGTGGTTGTGACATGTTGATAAACTTGTGTTGGTAAAATGGATCTTTGTAGTCGAATGAACCTTTGTTGATGAAGTATCCTTAGGCGTAGAAAAACAAGAACCAAGTAGCACTTATGCGTAAAAACACCAAAGTTACGCGTAACAATAAGGAGTTACGCCAGAGATTTAGCTTACGTAAGTAGGAAAAAAGCACTAAAGTTAGGGCGAGACAAAGTTAGCGAGGATTTTCTTATGCGTAAGACTAGGCTTAGCGTAAGAAAGATTTATGCGGGATTTCTACGCCGTAGTTTATGCTTATGCGTAATTTTAGGTTTTGTTCAAATGATCTTTTACACTATCACAAAGGCAAAAGATATCCAAAGTCGACGATTTTCTACTTATCCAAGTAAGAAAACACTAATAAACCACGAAATGAAGATCAAACCAAGGAGGCACTTACGCCAGAAGTTTTGGGTTTTACTACGCAGGATTACCGTAATTTTGATTTTGCCAAAAGTGTTTCTAAACCAGCTTTTTGTGGATGAAATAGCTTCAATAACACCAAAAGACACAAAAGTGTGAAACTTGATGAACCAAAACTTAAAACTGCTATGTAGAACGACACCCACTAATAAAAACTAGCTAAAAACAATGATCCACGGATAAAGTTTGAAACTTTTTGCCAAAAACAAGTATTTTAACACCTTAAAACATTGATAGTACAAGAATCTTGATTAAAATGTAAAAACAAGTTTTAAGTTTAACCAAAGATATACGTAATCTTACGCTGTAAGACCAAAAAAAACTTCAAAACAAAGTGTTCACCCAACTATTTGGCGATTGATACCACCGTTAGGTCACAAGGTTTACCACACAAGCTTATAAGAAAGATAGAGAGGCGATTGAACAAGTATCAGATACACACACACGATATAAAAATAACGGTTTAGGCGTAGAGTGTTTGTGAAAAGAAAACTTGAACAACCACCCTTCAAATGAAGGTTTACATAAGGTATTTATAGGCAAGGAGCTATGGCAACACTCCTAGTTCCCTTCCTTTCTCCTATGGGCTTGGGCCTAAGCTCATGGGCCTTCTACATAAGCTTAAGGCTAATAACAAACATAAAGGCCATAATAAGCTAACTATTACATATGAGTAACTAACACTTGAATAAGGTATAGGAGTGATTCCAACGTAACTTTTAGAGAGAGAAAGAAAATTTTATTATGAGCTCCAACTCTCTACCTTGGAAGGTAGAGAGTATTTATAGTCTTACAATAAACGCCACACAACGGGTGTGGATCGTGCATATACTGGTAAAGACTCGTCCGCCCTCCATTTTGTTACTAAACAAATCACTACTTAACATAAAAGTACTGTGACTACGCAGCTTAACTAGATTACATATACTGAAAGGATCAATTTCTTTAGATTCGGAATTTCTAATTCCAACATCCAGGATGTTCAAGCAAAGTTCGATACTCGTCCACCCATGCTTGATAGAACCGACTACGAATTTCGGCTCAACGAATCCATTGTATTGTCTTGGAAAAGAAAACGAGTCAACATTCTCAAATCCATTGATGGAAGGATCGCATCGCATAGAGACTACAAGAGACATAATTGATACTCTGCCAGAGAGAACCATGATCTTTGGATTGGATGGACTAAAGAACGTATGATGAGCTCAGGGATAAGGAGAAAAAGAGATTCATGTCGATATCGGCCTCAAACATCATACTGGCAGGGTCTTCCAAAAGACATCTACCGAATAATCACAACACTGGCAAAGGCGTATGGGATAATGTCAAGATGCTTCTCGTGTCTCAATTAAACCAAGGAAGACAGAGAATCACAATCGATGATGAGTTTGAGCACTTCAAGATGAAACCTGATGAGAGTATCTATGAGTACTATGTGAGATTCCACAAGCTTGTGAATGACATGAGGAACATCAAAATGACTATGCCAAACATTCAAATTGAACTCAAAGTTTGTAACAACATGAATCCCGAATGGCACAAGTTTGTCACCTCTGTGAAGCTAACCAAAGGATGAAGGGACACAAATTATGAGCAACTATATGCCTTCCTTCTTCCGGAATGAGAGACATGCAATGTTTTGAAAAAGGATTATTGAGCGTTCAGCTATGAGAAACCCAAAAGTTTGTCAAATGACTCAATCATATTCTACACCAATGTTGGTATTACTACCAAAGCATATCAAGTCATACCCACGGGTAATGGTAATCACAAACTCATTCCATCCGGTTAAGCAGTGAGCTGATGTAGTCATGGGACACTTCATTATCAATGGCTTTTATGGTTAAACAAACCTGACCCCTCACCCACATACCAAATCCACACTAACAATGAGATCAGAACTGCTTCCAATCTACACAATCATGATGTGGTAAGAGATGGAAAGGTTATGGGCAACCATTTCAAGGAAGACGATATGAACGCGGATGGTCGAGGTGCAATGGGAAATGTGGAGCTGGGAGGATATGGTAAATCGAATGGGGAAGGAACGGGAATCAAGGTCAAGAAAAGCCATTAAGTGCTACAACTATGGTGGTGAGGACATATTGCTGAACTGCACATCTCCAAAACGTCCTCGAATGCGAATACTTCGTGAGACAAGATGCTTGTGCAAGCTCGATAATGGAAGCTTTGGATGAAGAGGAGTTGTTGTTCATGGAGGAAATGCCCGAACCTATGATGTCGAGCGTTGATGAACAACCACCAGGAGATAGGTCATAATCATCAAAATGCATTTCAAGTAGCTGACAGTGATGCATTTGACTCTGATGTCGATGATGAACCTACTGCCCAACCAATCTTCATGGCTAGCATCTCACCTATGGTCTCTCCAAAGGTCTCTCCACCACAACAAGTCGGGTCCATCCAAAGACAAAACTATTTCTAGGTATTAAAACTATATGTTGATGTTGATGAGAAAAGATGCTAATAAAGTACTTGTCTCTTGAAACTTATGAATCAGATATGAAGATGTGGGTATAGTAATATTGTCCCCTATGATCAATATGTGAAGCAAAGTGAAAGTGAGATTGTACCAAGTAATGCATCTTCGGCAAGTCAATAATGATTATGTCTTTGATGAATACACTTGCATGTGCCCCGATGATTCCAAGTTATCTCCGAACTAAATCCTATAAAGAACAAGTTGCTATTTATGAACAACGTGCTAAGTTTGAGTGACCACCGTGAGCAGAAATGGATGACCAAATGCACAATTATTGAAAAAGTAATTTTGGAGAAGAAGGTTAAAACAAGAGTTAAACTCCTTACAAGAAAAGCTTTCTAAAACTGCTAAGCAAAAACAAGAACTTCAAGAAAATGTGAAAATGCTTAAGCAAGAATTCAATGCTAAGTAATCAAAACTTTTGAATGATTTTTCCAATCTAAAAACTTTGAAAAACAAGCTTGAAAATAAGTTGTACGTACAAGGGAATACCATTCAGACTGCTCACTTGATCACTAAGCATAGAGTCTTATGCGATAAGCATAGCATTCCCCTTATTGTGGAACCTAACTGAGGTTGTTAAACAAGGCGAGCAGCCTCATAATAATCTATGATGGTAATGAGATTCTTAAACCTATCGAAACCTAGTTGTGTGAGTGCACTGAGGAAGATAGAAAATTATGATGCATCTAGGGAAAAAAATGAATAAGAAGCTAAGATCTGAATGTAAAGAGAATAACATAACGATCAAAACCCCATGATTACAAGAATGAAAATTGATTTCTTGAACAAGTTTAAGCCTTAAACGTTGTTAACACCAACAAGTGTTCTGAAAAGGATTTAGATAAGCAAAGTAGAGAATCTTGTTGTAACAAACACTCTTAGGAAAATGCCTTCGACCGTATCTTCCACACCAATGCATTTAGTTCCTAGAACTATTGCCACTAAAAGCAAGACCTTAATCAACCAATATGTTATTTTTCAATTATTTGTTGATTTTGAGAAAACTTGTAAGAAAAGGATCACACCCACTGGGATAACTGAAGGAGAAAGGGGTTTTGAGCAAACCAAAGAATGCTATTTAACTGAGGTTATACCTTTCTTTAAACAACTAAAAGATCAATTTGAGAGTCTTAAAAAGGGGATGGATGTAGATATTAAAGAAATGGAAAAGGAATTTGATGCAATGATAGTTTAGGTTAGTGACTATGAGCGAGAATTAAAGTATGTAGGACCATTTAACACTATGATTTATGTGGTTTGGAGGTCGAGGTTGGTGGAAGAAGATGAAGATCTTCATCCTTTTTAGTGAGAGAAACTAGAGAGAGGGAGGAGAAGATAAGGATAACTTTATTGAATAAACCAACACTACACTAACCAAATATTTTCACCTCAATCATGAGGGGTATTTATAGGCTCAACAAGCTACAACTTTGCCACTTAAACAATAATTAGTCCCTATGGGCAAAGTATACTACGATTCAATTTTAACTAATGGTACACGTTATCTTTATAAAAAGCGAAGCAACAATCTCCTCCAAGACATCGCCACACGTGAATGGTTACAATGAAACCTATAAATACAAAACAAAGTAAATTACAGAAGTAACAAACAATGTTGACTTTGTTGAAGCGCAGAGTCTCTGTAGTCTAGATAATGAGGCAAACTTGAAGTTCTCCCTTCCGACGATCTCGGCATTGATCTTTTACGACGCTGACAAATTCTTGTGAAGCTCTGAACTTCAACGTGAATCTGCCTAGTTAGGTTATTACTCCGTCCTAAATAGGGAGCCTTTTTTTTCGCTTCTCCTGAACCGACAAACACTCTTCCAACACGCAGCTTAAGAAAGTAGACTCGATGTAGCACAATGTTTGTCCTTCTAGGAACATCGTAACAACATAACTCACTTAGTATTGCATCAAGTTGGTAAAAGCTCATGCACACACTACTTCTACTTCTTAAGTCTTGGCACAAATCCCTTTGTAATCCAATCACGGAAGATGAACCCAACTTCCTCCTGATGGTCAAGGAGCTATCGTGAATCATCATAATGTTGCAGATATGCCGTATCACCTTCTTTGATGCAATATTAACATCATAGCTTGATCAAAATTCTGTGAGAATATGTCAAAAATACTTCAATAATTTTCTAACCAACCTTTAATCAACCTCCTTTGAATTCACCGGCTATAGTAATGACCATATTATGGAAAACCGATACGACTGACTTGAAGGAAGTAAACATCCCAACTTTGTGACTTCACTTGCTTGTTCTAAATTTGAACAATCCACAACGCCGTGTGACACCGAAACTACAACGAACTCCTCAAAGAGATGATGGTTAATAATCACAGCACTACAACGTAACTCCTACCGCTATAACCTGGATTGTCAAATTGTAATGTGCTCCAAAATTTATCTTGAGACATGCAACAACAACCATCGCCTCAAAGATAGAGAAGTCCACCCGTGAAATGTCACGTCAATTCCGCATCAATAATACCATACATAAACCCCGTAGTCATTTTTCAAATTTCGCGCAAGCCGTGAATTTTGTATCCCTCCGTGAAAATTTATACCATACCAAAAATACCATCATCTCAATGTATTACTTTTAGAAAATGAAGAATATTTGGTTACCAAAAATTCATTTTCATCAAAGCCTTTGACTTCCATTTTGGTTACCAAATGAAGAATATTTGGAAATAATCTTGATTTACACTCCCCTCACTTAAGAAATAATGAAAGTTTATAAATTTAGTCCGAGGAGGTCGAAAATCGAAATGTGACCACCATTATTAAAGAAACAACAGATAAGTATAAATGCAAGTACAAGGTTTTATGAAACCGAAAAATATTTGCTTCTCCCTCAACAACACTTGATCGAAAAATAATCAATTTTGAAAGATGAAGTGTGTGACTAAGATTAGACTGCCATGTTAAAGAAATATAGATAGAAGAATATTTTTGAAGTTTTATCTGATTTTATATTTTTGTATTTTTTCAAAACTATTTACAAAAGAGATTTTGTGTTTGACCTGGTTTTAAGAATGTTTTAAGAGTTCATCCAGCCTTCGAAGTCAAACACCGATACCAATCCGGTGGACCAACTCATTAAACCTAGCAAGAGCTAAGGTTTTCGGTGAGAAGATCACCAATTGGTATTCTGTACCCACAAAATATAATTCAACTGTACCCTGTTCCACGTGGTTCTTGATGAAATGATATCGAAGATCGATGTGATTTGATTTCGAGTGTTGAACCGGTTGTAGATCGCAATAGCACTCCGATTGTCGCAGTACATCGAGATTCTGTCAAATACGTAACCATAGTCTTTGAGTTGTGTTCTCATCCAAATGACTTGAGCACAACATGCCGACATGGCTACATATTTTGCTTCGGTTGAGGACCGTGATGTATGCAATCACTTCGATTGTCATGACACCAGTTTATCACCAAGAAATTGTAAAGCTCCTGAAGTACTTTTACGAGAATCTAAGCATCCTACGTGATCAGCGTCTGAAAAAGCGATTAGTTCAAAACCAGAATCCTTCGGATACCAGATTCCCAAATTAATGGTTCCCTTGATGTATCGGAGGATTCTTTTAGCCTCTGAGAGGTGGGTTTCTTGGTCTTGACCGATAACGGGAGCAAGATAGACGGCAAAAAACAATATCAGGCCCGCATGTAGGTTAGATACATGAGAGACCCAATGATACTACGGTATTTGGTAGGGTCCACCAATTTCCCTGTATGTAAACGTCTAGCTTCTTGGTGTGAGCTATCATTGGTGAGGCATAGGTGTCCAGTTTTGCATTCCAAATTTGTGTAACAATTCAAGGGCATATTTGGACTGACTCAAGAAAATACCACTGGGTGATTGATGAACTTGCATTCCAAGGAAGAATGTGAAGTTCACCCATCATGACATTTCAAAATGTTTTGTCATAAGTTTTGCAAAAGCATTTGAGTATTTTAAATGTGTTGAACCAAAAATGATATCATCCACATAAATTTGAATGATTAAGATGTGAGCCCCGTGATATTGTATAAAGAGTGTAGGGTCGACCGAACCTTTCGTAAACTTATTGGCAATAAGGAAGGATGATAACTTATCGTTGCACCTACGTAGGGGCTTGTTTTAGACCGAGAGAGCTTCAGCTTGTGTTTGTAGACATGATTAGGGAACTCTGGATCAACGAATCCTTCCGCTGGCTAACATAAACCGTTTCCTTCAGTTGTCCATTGAGAAAAGCGTTTTGACATCCATCGAAAGATTTGTGATGTTCATGTGAGCCGCAAAAGCCAGAAAAATCCGAACGACCTCAAGACGAGCAACACCTGAGCAAATGATTCTTCAAAGTCAATAACCTCTTCCTTTCTATAACCCTTAGCCACCGCGTGACTTGTTTCTAATTACGGTTCCTTCAAAGATCGAATTTGTTTTTCCAAATCCATTTTAGACCAATGACGAAGACCATCATTGGTCTTTCAACGGGTTCCCATACTTTAAGACGTTTGAATTGGTTGAGTTCTTCCTGCATGGATTCAATCCAGTTGTCCTTTGTCATTGCGTCTTTAATTTTTTTAGGCTCAGATTGGCAGACAGTGAGTGCATAAATACAATGTTCACCATCTGTGTAAAGACATTGTCTTGTTACGACTGGTTGATTCTGGTTGCCAATAATATTCTCAATGGGATGGTCTTTTGTCCAACGATGTGTGGAAGGTTGATGTTGATATACATTGTGCAGATTTTGAGGATTCAAATGGCTTGTAGATTTTGTTGTTCATATTTTGAGATTTGACACTTAAAAGACACGTTTTGATCATCTAGTTGCTCAATTTTAGGATCAGAAGATGTTGCACGCAACTGGGCGATTTTGTTTTGAAAAGTAAGTTGTTGATCGTGAATATCTTTTTGACACCAATTAAGACGACGTTTTGCATTGGAAAGTTCGTTTGTCAATCGTTCATTTTCAACTTTTAAAGACTCGAGTTGAAGCACAACAGTATTCTCAACAATTTCAACAAGATACCATGACAATCACAGAGATATGATCATATGCATATGCAACAGATTGTAATAATACAAGATTATTGATATCGTACGAGATAACGTTTTCCAAGAGTCGATCAACATCTTTTCGCAATAATTTCTTTTTACGTTTAGTATTTGAAATCGATGTTTCTGTTTTCTCTAAAACTATTTTCATGAGACCAAGTTCCTTGTGAAAATCCCTTTCCCAATATAGTGCACAATTTTCAAATTTTGACATGGGGTAAAATTCTTTTGAAAAATGTCTCTTTTGCTCGTGCAATGAAAATGAAAATGTTCAACTTTTATTTCAGAATGAAGTTCAATCTCACGTTCCAAAAGTTTGATGTCAGATAAGAAAGTGTCAAAGTATTTGATAACACGACAACTTTCGGCTTTAGTTTTTACTTCACTGAGTGAAGGTAAAGGACCATTAATTTGTGCACCATTGTGTTGGGGACTAACTTAAACCGGTGTGATATAACCAATGGTGTGTTTGAAGGATCTTGTTGTGTGACAAAAGTTACGGCTTTTGAATAGTTAAATGGTTTGTTATAAACGACATTTTCCATTTTTGACCGACCCTCGTCATCTCGCATCTAATTCCTCCATGCGATTATATTCCACAATAGTCATAATTGAATCATCAATTCTATGTTCTGCACTGTAAACTTGTGATCGGATTTGGTTTTGAATGCCTGTGTGAAAACTTAGGTTTATAATCAGCAAGATTCGGTCCATATCCATTTGGATTTGGTTTGAAAGAAAATTTTGAATCGTTGTGATTGATTCACCATGTTTATAAACAAACAGTTTTTAAACTCTTTGATTTTTTTGTAAGTCGAAATTTCCTCAAGATAGTCATCTATTCGTTTCGTTGAATGCTTTTTGTACTCAGAGAACTATTGTTGACAAGTTAACAATTCTTCAAACCTTTGGCTTTTGAGTTTAAAGTAAGAGCGTTAATTTGTTGTTTATGCTCATGTTTCATTTGTTCTATTTGAGACAACAAAGCATTCTTCAATGCGGCTAGATCACGTATCTGTCATTCTAAAGATTTTTCGTTTTGATAAGATTTAAAAAGCGTTTTAACTTCAAAACCTTTTTTTCCCGCTTTTCTTGAGTTTTAAAAACTTCGATTTGTCGAATTAAGCAATCGTTATCCCAAGTTAACAGTGCACTTTTGGTTTTAGTTTTGAATTGACATCATGATAATGTTCCACTCGGGATTGTTGGTCTTTAACTAAGGTCCGGAGCTCAAATTTTGGATCAAACATAGAATCATTTTGTTCAACGTGAGTCTCAACATGGTCATTGTTTAGATCCTCAAGTATAACCACGAAGTCAACTTGATCATCAATGGTAACCATAAGGTTATCTTGATCATCAAAGATAACTACGGGGTCTAGTTGATGATCATCAGAATGAGATGCAGAAGGCTCATGTTGAAACACTGATCTATGTCGATGCATGTTGGCGGAGATATCGTTCATTAATGATAATTGTTTGTTCAGTACCTTGAGGCAAGCCGTCAGTGTCATACACTGGGCCTGTGTCACTCTTGTGTAGAGCTTGCATTTGTGCCATCAACATCACTGCTGCATTAGCCTGCAAGTCCTCCATATCATCATCAGAATCTGCATCCGCCATAAAGCTCATTCCTTGTTGGTAAGAGTTCCACCAGCTTCATCCTAAGAGCCAAGAAAAGCCTCTTTGAAATAAGCACCGCCTCTTGTCCTCGGTTTAGGACATGCATTAGCCAGATGACCCTTCTCATTACAGTTATAGCATCGAAGACCATTAACCCCATTCTGAGCATTTCCTAGTTCAACCACTTGAGCCCTTTCTTTGAGACATCCATATGATTCCCTTCCCATAGCATTTAACCCTTGACCTCCTCCCATCCGACTCAATATTACCATAACCACGGTTTTGAACTTCAACGGCCCATGTGTTCAATGTACTGATTCCTTGTATTAGATGAAGAACAATGCGATTGTTGGATTTGTTTGTATAACGGCCAAATGCTTTAGCAATCATAACAAATCCTTGTTGCAATTCATCGAAGGAATCGGAGTCCTCATCACCTTCACGTAAAGAGCTTGAGCAGTGTTGTTGCTTGTATGGAACCAATTGATTTTTTGAGGTTGTTTCGTGAGGAATCATAAGGTGTGATATGCGGTGCTGGTTGAGGAGCGGGTTGAGGAGCTTGTTGAGGAGGAAGATTTGTTTGAGCCCACAAACCAAGTTGTTGATTATCCAGAAGTGAAGGTGAAACAGTTTGGCCACGGATAATCCTTTCCTTATCAACTTCCTTTTGATGAGGCTTCAGATAATCGTACAACAATCCGTAGGTAGCATGATGCATATTTTCTTCGCTTGGTTTGAGAAAAATGACATACTTTTCCCATTCTATACCAAGACTACTTAGGAACTTTGTGTTGACAAAAATTCGTGGCATGATGATATTGTGTTTGTCCAAATCATTAATGATGTCAACCGAAGTGCGATGATGATATGACTCTAATGTAACAGCCTCTCCTAGTTGAATCATGAAGTGTTCATAAACCAAGTAGATTTTGATTCCATGTCTTCCCTGATTGAGTGATGTGCCTTCATAAGAAGATGAATATGTTCCCACATCGCTTTTGCAGTCTTTTGAGCATCACCACTTGAAGGATTGGATTTGGTAGTCCTAAAAGGATGTATTGCATTGCAAGTTCGTCTGCTTCAAAGTGTAGAATTTGATCACCCGTGAGGAGGTCTACAACCTGTAGCAATGTTGGTGACTGCATCTCTTGGTGGATTGGCATCGAATCTGCGGGTGTACGAGTAGGCATCTGAAATGGACCTTCCATAATGACCTTCTTTAAGAACTTTCCATGAGGCTTCTTTAGATCACAAACCTAAAAAACCTAATCACCCATTGATCATAATTCCCTGGAGTGAGCATTGAGGTCTATCAGGTGAGCGCTTCATGAATTGATTGTTGGCTACTTAAAGCTTCACATCTTGCAAACCATGCCGGTTCCTTCATAGTATTCCTAGATGGATGTTGATTGTAGAAGTTTGTGTAAGGTTGAACTTGAAGACTTGGTGGTGGTTGAACCATTTGAGGTTGTGGAATTGCTGCAAGTTGTGGAGTATGTTGTTGATTAAATTGTTGTTGATAAATCTGTTATTGATGATTAAATTGTTGATGTTGTGGACTTAGTTGTTGTTGTTGTTGTTGTTGTTGTTGATTATAAGTGTAAGGAAAATACCTAGAGGCGTGGTTGTGACATGTTGAAAACTTGTGTTGTTAAATGGATCTTTGTAGTCGAATGAACCGTTGTTGATGAAGTATCCTTGGCGTAGAAATCACGAAAGAGCAAAGTACCACTTGCGTAAAAACACCAAAGTTACGCTGCAACAATAAGAGTTATCGCGTAGGATTAGCTTACGCGTAAGTAAGGAGAAAGCACTAAAGTTAAGCGTAAACAAGAAGTTAAGCGTGAAACCTTAGGCTTAGGATTACCTATCCTGTAAGCAAAAGCTTAGGGCGTAATATGAATCTTAGGTAAAAAGTCTACGCGTAGCTTTTAGCTTTATGCGTAATTTTAGGGTTTTGCCCAAATGATCTTTTACACTATTGATGCGAACCAAACAGTCAAGCTAAATCACACAAGCCCGCCACTTGTGAATGGCGGACCGTAACCAGCTTAAAACTGCTTAAGCACGAAATCAATGAAGATCAGAGGAGTATGGGGTCTCCCGGTCGTTATGTCCCCGGCTGAAATCGCGATGAATTATCAAACGTTTAGTGATCGAGGAGTTTGAACGGAAAAAGGATTTGATTATGATTATAACTACGAATAAGCCAACAAATAAAAACGGCTTAAATGCAAATTAAAGGAAAATTAAAAAGATAAAATCTATTAAATAAACGCTATCACTATATTTAAAATGATGATTTTGTTTTTATATTTTTATAAAACTGAATTAAAAATCTATGCGACGTACAAATTAAAAAGTGAAACTAAAGCAATATTAATCCTAAAAATATGAAAATGATATTTTTACAAACCTAATAATAAAAGAAACTTTTTAGAAAAAGAAAACTATTTTTACAACTAATTAATTAATTATTATTGATTAAAAACTATTTTTAACTATTAAATAATTACCTAAAATACAAGAAAATGTGAAATAAAGCTAGAAAAATAAAATTAAGACTTAGAAAAATCTAAAATATCAAAATAGAATTTTCAAAACTATTTTTGTATTTTTCTGATTATTTTTCTATTTTCTAGGAATTTTAAACTATTAAAAACTAATTAAATTACTAAAAATTACAAAATGAACTATGAAAAATCTGGAAAATTACTTTTTCTACTTTTTATATTTATCTAAACCTAAGAAAAATGAAAACTTATATTTTTGGACCTTTTTTTAATTTTTTGTATTAAATGCTATTTAAAAGTGCTTAAAAACTAATAAAAATCAAGAAAAATAGCAAAATGACGTAGAAAAATATGAAAATTCAGGAAAACTCTAAAATTATATTCTAAATCTGAGAAAAATATAAAAACAGGTGCTTGTGTACAAGATTATGAAACTGATGTGGAATGATCTTAATAATAAGCACTTGAATAAGCCAATTGATTAAAAAAGCCACCAACCTGTTACACATGAAGTTCTAATAAGCTAAAATTGACCAAATGCAACTAAAATCAACAAGCTACAACCACACATATGCAAGTTGCAATGATTTGATGATTAGAGATATAAGCTCAAACAGTTTTAGGTAGCAAGTTTAAGCACAAGCACAAGCTTATCAATAAGCTCAAACTGAAAACTTTGATTTGGAACTTAGAAAGGACCTGGGTGAGACCAATGTACCAAAGCGCAGACTCGGCGAGCTCAATGAGCCCGTGCAAGCTGCACTCAAGATCTGAGAAAAGCTCATTTTGACTAACTGGGTACAGTAGGCAGGGCATATTGGCCTGAAAGATGAGCTTGTTTGGAGCTTTATAAAATTTGTAAAATCAGATAAAATGATGACAATAAAGAGCACCAACTGAAGTTTCTAAAATGCCAAATCCCACTTGATAAGACCCAAAGAGGAATTCAAGAAAAATCCTAGTATTTGGCTCAAAAAACGATTTTTTTTGACTTTTGAACAAGAACTCAAACTTTGACTTTTCTCAACTTTGGATCCAATTTTATCACCGATCTAGGTGTTATAAGGTGTAATGGAACCTCTGCAAGCCTTGGTTATGACTTTAGAACACACAACAAAAGTTTAGACTTCCAAAAATCTCAACATTAACTCTGAGATTGTTTAAGCTTGATTTTGACTTTTGCAGGTACTAAACACAAAAGTAAGACAGATATGTACTCAATTTAGTCTAACAAGCATGAACAACCAGAATTTAACTCACAAACACACCTCTAGTACAAGTTTAAGTTATAAACCAAACACCCCTTAATCTAACTGTTATGAGCTCAAACTACTCCAAACTTTTACCCAACTAGTAACTATGATCAAATTAACTTAATACAACTAAAATACTGCTATGAGAACAAGTTTCAACAGATTATAACTACAAATGCCTTACATGCAAGAATTTTAGAAATTCACTTACAAAGGTCCAAACCACAATGGTTAGCTATTACTGAAACAATGGACCACTAACCTAACCAAACCCATATCCTAGTTTAATATCAACCCCTTCCATGTCTCGCTTCACCCATTGACCAAATTCCGCACCCTTTTTGTACCTGTTTGACTTTTGTTGACCAGGAATCAAAGTGAGTGTAAACTTGAATTTGAGCTTGTAAAAAGCTATGCTAAGCTTATTTAAGCTCAATGGAACTGAGAGACAAGTGTTATGAAGCTTTTGAGTATGATTTGGAAATGGGATATTTCAACAGTGGCTTTAAACATGAATTCTGATCATAACTTGAATTTATCACTGGAATTAGTTTAAAATGAGTACAAAACACTTAATTTGATACAAAGAAACAGAATACAACAAGATTTTCACTTATCTAAAGTTTTAATCTAAAACGACATTAAGTTAAAAATAATAAAACTAGTAGACTCCTCTTGCTTCCTTTGCCTTCTTTTATAACCCAAACTCTTTGCCTCTCTCCTCTGAATCTTTCCCATCAATCCTAGCCATTGGATGGCTTGAAAATAATCCCAACCATTCAAATCAGATTTTGGCGCCATTTTCTTTTCTGCCCATTGGGGGTTGAGTGAGGGGTTAGGGGAGCAATTAATGAAGCTTGGAAGCTAGTTGGGGGTGAGGGAACAGGTTTGAGTGATTGGAGAGGAGGGGGGATGGGATTACCTGGTGAGTTGCAGAAGCAGGTGAGAGTGATGACTTTTTGGCGGGTGAGGATTTTGACCAGGATAGGCTAATAATAGGGGGGTCACAATTCAATTTTGACAGGGGTCCAAGGATATGAAAGGACCAAAATGAGTGAAAGGTTAATAACATAGGGACCTTAAGTGTAATTTCTGAATTTCAAGGGACTAATCCTGCCAATTAAGCAAAGTTTCTCCAAGGGTTGAAATTGACAAGCTTCAAAAGTATAAGGACCAAATTTGCCATTTTCCAATTTTCCAGGGGCCATTTCGCCAATTTTGAAACTTGAAGGACCATTTTTGTAATTTCTCAAACTTTTGATATTTTTCACCAAAGGACTAAATTTGACAACTTTGATTTTAAAAGGACCTTTGGTGACTTTACTTTTGAAATTATGTGCTCAGGGACTGTTTTTGACCATTTTTGAAACTTGGGACTAAACGCAATTTTCAGCAAATTTGATATGTTTTTCATCTGATTTTGATATTTTGCATTTAAAACACATAAAACACTGATTTGTGATATTTTGATCATTTAGATGTGTTTCTGAGTGTTTTCAGATGATTTTGCCGTTTATTTTGTACAAAAATGATGAGTATTTACACACTCATCAATCCCCCACATTGAGATATTGCTAGTCCCTAGCAATCTTTTTGAAAATTTAATGGATTTCATCTCTTTACCAAAAGCCATTACTTCTGGGGTAGCCAAATGTTTCAGTTCAAGTAAGAACTATATGGTAATGATAACCATCTGATTTATTGGCAAATCATAAACCATATAACGGATTTGATGTGTCTTTACCGAAGTCGTACCACTTCTGGACTAGCCAACTCTTAGATAAATTATCCGAATTATCTTTGGTGAGCTGATTACCAATTATGGATTTTCCACTGCCTTTACCTCAAGCCATAATCTTGGCTAGCCAACTCTTCACTTTTTAGGATATGGTGAGTTGAGAACCATACAATTTTGGGCAAATTGCAAGCCATATAAACCGATTTGAGAAATCTTTACCAAGAGCGTTGCTCTGGATTAGCCAATCCTTTTGTCTTCAGACATGGCGACCGATGATCAAGCTGAGTAAGTGTAGAACACTTACTCCAAAAAATTTTGGCCAAAAACGGGAATTGGGTGATAATATATGATAAAATTCGTGAGAATTCCCCCACACTAGAAATGAATATTGCCCTCAATATTCAAAGTACCGGCGGTTATGCCGAAACAAAGAACGTAAAAGGGAAATACTACGGCCATTATTTAGAAAGAATATTTTTTTTTTTGAACTTTATATATACAACATGTGGAAAAGCCCCCCCCACACTAGGGTGGTAGAAAATAGAAAGAAGTCAGAAATACGGGTGAAAACCCATATAGTGTGCTATTGTTTTTGATTACCGAGTCGCTAGCTTGACTCGATCCCCGCATTCATTGGTTCATGGGGAAAGTTTGTAAATCCGGGACAACCACAGGGGGAATGTCCTCTCCAAAATAGTGCTTCAATCTATGTCCATTCACTTTGAAGTTTGGCCCGTCTATTTGAGATAATTCGACGGTGCCATATGGAAACACTTTGGTAATGGTGAATGGACCAGTCCAACGGGTCTTAAGTTTCCCCGAGAAGATCTTTAATCTAGAATTAAAAAGAAGGACTCGGTCACCAACGTTGAAAACGCGGTTCTTAATCTTTGAGTCATGGATCTTCTTTGTCTTTTCTTTGTAGATCAAAGAGTTCTCGTAGGCTTGATCACGGAGTTCATTTAATTCGTTGAGTTGAACTTTCCGATGATCACCCGAAGACTTGAGGTTGAAATTTGCATGCTTCAAGGCCCAATAGGCTTTGTGCTCAAGCTCGATCGGGAGATGACACGCCTTTCCATACACGAGTTTGTAAGGAGTACACCCGATGGGTGTTTTGTAAGCGGTACGGAAGGCCCAAAGTGCATCTTCTAATTTGTCCGACCAAGAGGCACGATTTTCGCCTACGGTCCTCTCCAAGATTCTTTTCAAACCACGGTTCGAAACTTCCACTTGCCCACTAGTTTGTGGGTGATACGCGGTGGAGAGCCGGTGGGTGACACCGTATTAAGCATCACTTTGCGAATTGGTCATTGCAAAAGTGTGTGCCTCGATCACTAATGATGGCACGAGGAGTTCCAAAAACCGCAAAGAGAGACTTTAAAAACTTCACAACTACTCGGGCGTCGTTGGTAGGTAGCGCTTCCGCCTCCACCCATTTAGACAAGTAATCGACCGCCACGAGTATATACTTGTTTCCTCGAGAAGACGGGAACGGCCCCATAAAGTCAATGCCCCATACGTCAAATATCTCGCACCCTTGAATGGCATTTGGAGTGAGGCATTTCATCTCTTTTAGAGATGTTACCATGACGTTGGCAAGAGTCGCAAGATTTGACGAGGTCATGGTCATCTTTGTAAATCGTGGGCCAATAGAAACCGAATCAAACACCTTCTTGGCGGTGTAGTTCGGGCCATTATGTCCCCCCGTGGGTCCATGATGACAAGCCTTGAGAATTTCATCGGCTTGTTGGCCGTGAACACATCATTGATGACTTGATCCGCACAAACCTTAAACAAGTAGGGGTCGTCCCAGAAGTAATGCTTAACATCTTTAAAGAATTTGTTTTTCTGTTGGGACGACATCCCTTTCACAACAAAGTTACCCGCATGATAGTTTGCAAAGTCGGCAAACCATGGGGTATTAGAATCTCCACGATGAGATACCACATTAAGTGTCTCGGAGGAAACGTTCGTTTATCTCCTTTTTATCGAGCACACCTTGATGAGGATTTTCAAGACGGGAAAGATGATCAGCCGCTAGGTTCTCCGCTCTTTTTTTATCACGGATGGTGATATCAAATTCTTGTAGGAGGAGAACCCATCGGATCAATCTCGGCTTTGCATCTTGCTTAGAAAAAAGATATTTGAGGGCCGAGTGATCCGTATACACTATGCTTCTGGACAAGATCAAGTATGGCCGAAACTTCTCGAAAGCATACACCACGGCTAGTAATTCTTTCTCCGTAGTGGTGTAATGTGCTTGAGCTTCGGTCAAAGTTTTGCTAGCATAGTGTATAGGCTGGAAATGTTTCGATTTTCGTTGCCCCAAAACTGCACCTATGGCGAAATCACTTGCATCGCACATAAGCTCAAATGGTAGGTTCCAATCGGGGGCAACAAGAATTGGTGATTCAGTGAGTTTCTTTTTAAGAGTTTGGAACGCTTCAATGCACTCACTAGAGAAGACGAAAGGAGTGTCTTTTTCAAGAAGTCGGGTCATAGGCCGGGATATTTTTGAGAAATCTTGAATGAAACGACGATAGAAACCGGCATGACCAAGGAAACTTCTAACTCCTTTGACAGTAGTGGGAGGAGGTAGCTTTGAAATAACATCAACTTTGGCTTTGTCCACCTCAATTCCTTTCTTAGAGATTTTATGGCCGAGGACAATTCCTTCTTTGACCATAAAGTGACATTTCTCCCAATTTAGACAAAGGTTCGTGTTTTCACAACGTTCAAGCATCTTGTCCAAATGGGAGAGACATGTTTGGAAAGAATCCCCAAAGACCGAAAAATCATCCATAAAGACTTCCATAGTCTTTTCGATCATGTCATGGAAAATGGCCATCATACACCTTTGGAATGTACCGGGAGCATTGCATAAGCCAAAAGGCATGCGTCGGTAAGCAAATGTTCCATAAGGACAAGTGAATGTGGTCTTTTCTTGATCTTGTGGATCAATGGGAATTTGGAAGTAACCCGAGAAACCATCGAGAAAACAATAGTATTCGTTTCCGCTAATCTCTCAAGCATTTGGTCCATGAAGGGTAATGGAAAGTGGTCTTTACGGGTGGCTTCGTTTAACTTTCGATAGTCAATGCAAACACGCCATCCCGTAACCAATCGAGTAGGAATCAACTCGTTTTCATCATTTTCAACAACTGTTATACCACCCTTTTGGGTACACAATGAACGGGGCTCACCCAAGGACTATCCGAGATAGGGTAAATCAATCCTGCATCAAGAAGTTTGAGAACCTCTTGTTTGATAACATCATGGATTTTTGGATTCACTCGTCTCTGATGTTGAACTGCTGGTTTGAAGTCATCCTCCATTAAGATTTTGTGAGTACAAAACTCCGGGTTGATACCCTTAATGTCGGAGAGTTTCCAAGCAATTGCTTGCTTGTGTGACTTCAAGACCTTTATGAGAGCAGTCTTTTCATCCTTACTCAAATCTCGAGCAATAATGATGGGTAATTTATCATCACCCCGAAATGCATACTCGAGATGAAGTGGTAAGTCCTTAAGTTCAACCTCGGAAATTCTTCAGTTTTCTCAACTGACTTGACTTCCTTGTTATGAAGCTCGATGGGAGGGAGTGATAATGGATCATTATTAAGCAACTTCTCAATGAGAAGAATATCTCCCTCGATGTCAATTGGAGAGTGATCAATTTCCCATGGAACCGAATCACTAGACAAGTATGCTTCAATCTCTTCCAAGATGAAGTCACTTTCCTCAAACGGAGTAAGAGAAGGGGTGGAAGAGTTAGAATTAATAAGACTAGGAGATGATGGATCATTTTCGAGAAATTCTTCAATGGGAAGAATGTCTCCCATTGGATCACAATCATCATCACCAACCGGATGAAACTGAAGAGAGTTTGGTTTCATCCACAGAGTTAACAAACTCGATGCGACAACCTGATTCCGGAGGTGGGACAAGTGGTGTGCTCTTAGAGCTAGCAGTTTCCACCACTTCCGATGAAGTCTCCGATTCTAGATCATCGTCATCATCATCAAGAACACTCTTGACTTCCCTGGTACAGCTTTCAAACCATTTGTTTGAACCAGGGGTAATTTTCAAAGCTTTGAGCTCAGCACGGTTTTGGTGAACACTCTTAACCGTGAAATTTGAGAGTGTTGCATTGATTCTTTCAGATTTTTGATCAATTGTGGCAACACTCTATTTGTACAGAGGTTTGGAGTTCCGTTGATATTCAATGTGAGCTCTTCGTTGTCAACCCGTATGGTCAACTCTTCAGCAAACACATCAATCAGAGCACGACTCGTTCTTAAGAAAGCTCTCCCTAAGATTAGGGGAACTCTAGGATCGTGATCGAAGTCTACTACAACAAAGTCAGCATGAAAGTGAAACTTTCCCACTTTCATCACAACATCCTCGGCTATCCCACGCGGTCGACGGTTACGAACGGTCCGCTAGCTCGAGTGTCATACGAGTGGGTGAAAGTTCAGGAAGATACAATTTCTTCCATACTGAGAGTGGCATGAGGTTAATGCTAGCGCCAAGATCGGCCAGGGCGGAGCATTGAAACATCCCCAGGAAATCACACGGATTAGAAACCGCCAGGGTCTTCAAGCTTTTCGGGAAGCTTATTAAGAATGGCAGCTGAGCATTGCTCATTTAGAGGGGTTTTCGCCATCTCTGATAGCTTGTCTTTGTTGGTGAAGAGTAAGCCTTTAAGCGTGGATGCAAATTTAGGCATTAGAACGAGAGCATCAACGAAGCTTATATCAAAGTGAAGCTCATTGAAGATTTGGAAAAAATTTTCCATTTGCTCTTTGTTTGTGTCTTTGAGCTTCTCATCATTCATTCTTGATGGGTAGGAAGCGACTAGACTTTGAGTCGGAATGGAAGTGTTTCCTGACTCAGGATTTCTCCTCGAACATCGGGTTCCTGACTTAAAGTTTGGACTACCAAGGTGGGATGTGACGGTACTTCGTGGGCTTGAATAATGCACCTTGTCCGTTGTCTCCTTGGTAACTTGACTCAATGCCACAGGGGGAGGGGGCATAGGAGTCGAGGTCCATTGGCGCTTACCACTACGAGTGGTGACGGCTTTCAACTCGGCATTGGGATTAGGAATTGTATTGTGGGAGTCCTCCGAAGATGATGAGGCTTGTTCATATTCATGTTCATGAAACCGCTCATCATATTCTTTAACTCATTTGTCTGCCGAGACAATGTGGTATCAATTTCCCTTTTAGCTCACCTCTCATGTTATTGATCTGAGTTTGCATTGAACGCATGTTTGACTCAGTCATTTTCATGAAGTCATTTGGTATGGGAGCTTGAGGAGGTTGTTGATAACTTTGATGATTAGGAGCTTGATATGGTTGGTTGAAATTGTTCCGGTTTTGATTGAAATTTTGAGAGTTATTGAAGTTGTGTCCTTGATTCGGAACAAAGCGATTTTGATTTCCATGGTTTTGATTGCCATGGTTTTGCACAGGAGGAAAACCAGGTGGTGTCATACCGCTAGGTTCACGGTAGTGAGGATCAGCTTGTGGTCGGTATTGATTGTGGTTTACAGCAGCTACGGAGCTTGGTAAAAGAAGCATCGGTTGCTTGACAATCATAATACGCGTGTGGACCACTACAAATTTCACACACCTTGTATATGGCTTTGATTGGTTCGGCTATGAATTTCGCTTTTGATTTCCTTTACCTCTTTTATCATACAATGGATCATGTCCGTTAGAGCGGCTATCGGAGCTGCTAACTCGAAGAGTTACCTGGATGTAGAAGCAGGAGTGTTCGGAACATTGACTTTGTTTCGAGAAATAGGAACTTTGATTTACTCTCCAAATTCAAGCACATCTTTAGGTCTACGATTCAAGATATTGCCACCCACGGATGCGTTCAAAGAATCTTGATCGTTACAGTTCAACCCATTATAAAAGATATTGACTTGTTGAAGCTCCGTGAATTCATGATGGGGGCATTTCCTGAGGAGATCTTTGAATCTCTCCCATGCCTCTCCAAAGTTTTCATCGAAATTTTGACGAAATCCAGAAATTTCATTTTTAAGATTAGTCGTCTTTGATGGAGGAAAGAAATAGTTGACAAACTTTTGAACAAGATCCTCCCAAGTTTCGATGGATCGAGGGGTTCTTTTCCAGCCCAAACGGGGCCGCCTCAAGTGAGAATGGAAATAGCATCAACTTGATCACCTTTTGTGGCACATCCTTGAAATTGATAGTTGAAGTCAACTTGTTAAACCAACGGATGTGTGCGTACGGGTCTTCTCGATCGACCCGCGGAATTGATTTGTAGACACAAGTTGGATCAAATGTCTTCAATTCGAAGTGATCGAATGATAACTGGTAAAACGATGGCATCTCCATAACCCTCGGTGGGTGCCTGGAGCATTTCCGCCATAGTACGTTCGTCGCCATGGTGTTGCTTGAAATAGTACAATCTCGGGTTCGACTATTTGGGCAAAGCACGCTACGAGAACGTCTTCTAGGAATTTCTGCTAGATCACGCAAAGGACTCAAGGATCTAGAAGAACGAGCTAAGCATGCAAGAGATAACTCTAAGAGACTCAGAGTTAAGGAGAGAAATGGAATTATGAAGATATTTTATAAAAATGGGGTGAGAAGAATCTTTATGGGTTTTCTGGTTCTGAAACGTCGATATCACAACAAAATCAATTAACACAAATCGAGGCAAAACAACAGTGAACTTAACCAATAATCCAAGATGAATGGCTTCTTTGGAAAAGGTACACCAATCACAAGGACACAAAGGCAAGTTTTAAATCTTTAGTTCGCGAACTTATTATGGTCGCACCCCAGTTAGGTAGTGCACTGCCTTGGTTTGCGGTGGTAATCTTTTAAGTTGTTATTATTAAAGAAAACGACGGATCTTTTGTATTTTTATTATTTGATACATATATAGAAACAAAAGGAAAAATATTTTTGTGCTTTATACGTTTTGGTTTTTGGGTTTTTGGATTTTTTATAAGAAAATATGGATATATATATATATGGATATGGATGATATAAACAAATGAGTGAGGATTCAAACAACTAATCTGCTAAACGGAAGATAGATCAGCACAGCTCCCCCAAGCGGGCCAAAAATTTGATGCGAACCAAACGTCAAGCTAAATCACACAAGCCCGCCACTTGTGAATGGCGGACCGTAACCAAATTAAACTGCTTAAGCAGAAATCAATGAAGATCTGAGGAGTATGGGTCTCCCGGTCGTTATGTCCCAGCGAGCTATGCGATGAATTATCAAACGTTTAGTGATCGAGGAGTTTGAACAGAAAAGGGATTTGATAATGATTATAACTACGGAATAAGCCAACAAATAAAACGGCTTAAATGCAAATTAAAGGAAAATTAAAAAGATAAAATCTATTAAATAAACGCTATCACTATAATTAAAATGATGTTTTTTTTTTATATTTTTATAAAATCAATTAAAATCTATGCGATGTAAATTAAAAAGTGAAACTAAAGCAATATTAATCCTAAAAATATGAAAATGATATTTTTACAAACCTAATAATAAAAGAAACTTTTAGAAAAAAAGAAAACTATTTTACAACTAATTAATTAATTATTATTAATTAAAAACTATTTTAACTATTAAATAATTACCTAAAATACAAGGAAATGTGAAATAAAGCTAGAAAAATAAAATTAAGACTTAGAAAAATCTAAAATATCAAAATAGAATTTTCAAAACTATTTTTGTATTTTTTGATTATTTTTCTATTTTCTAGGAATTTTAAACTATTTAAAACTAATTAAATTACTAAAAATTACAAAATGAACTATGAAAAATCTGGAAAATTACTTTTTCTACTTTTTATATTTATCTAAACCTAAGAAAAATGAAAACTTATATTTTGGACCTTTTTAATTTTTTGTATTAAATGCTATTTAAAAGTGCTTAAAACTAATAAAAATCAAGAAAAATAGCAAAATGACTTAGAAAAATATGAAAAATTCAGGAAAACTCTAAAATTATATTCTAAATCTGAGAAAAATATAAAAACAGGTGCTTGTGTACAAGATTATGAAACTGATGTGGAATGATCTTAATAATAAGCACTTAAATAAGCCAATTGATTAAAACAAGCCACCAACTGTTAACAGAAGTTCTAATAAGCTAAAATTGACCAAAATGCAACTAAAATCAACAAGCTACAACCACTGATATGCAAGTTGCAATGATTTGATGATTAGAGATATAAGCTCAAAAACAGCTTTTAGGTAGCAAGTTTAAGCACAGCAAAGCTTATCAATAAGCTCAAACTGAAAACTTTGATTTGGAACTTAGAAAGGACCTGGGTGAGACCAAGTGTACCAAAAAGCAGACCTGAGCGAGCTCAAATGAGCCCCTGTGCAAGCTGCACAAGATCTGAGAAAAAGCTCTGGCAACTGGGTACAGTGGTGCAAGGCATATTGGCCTGAAAAGATGAGCTTGTTTAGAGCTTTTAAAGATTTGGTAAAATCAGATAAAATGATGACAATAAAGAGCACCAGCTGAAGTTTCTAAAATGCCAAATCCCACTTGATAAGACCCAAAGATGAATTCAAGAAAAATCCTTGTATTTGGCTCAAAAACAGATTTTCAGTTTTTGACTTTTGAACAAGAACTCAAACTTTGACTTTTCTCAACTTTGGATCCAAATTTTATCATCGATCTAGGTGTTATAGGTGTAATGGAACCTCTGCAAGCCTTGGTTATGACTTTAGAACACAAAACAAAAGTTTAGACTTTCAAAAATCTCAACAGTTAACTGTTGAGATTGTTTAAGCTTGATTTTGACTTTTGCAGGTACTAAACACAAAAGTAAGACGCATATGTACTCAATTTAGTCTAACAAGCATGAACAACAGTAATTTAACTCACAAACACACTCTAGTACAGGTTTAAGTTATAAACCAAACACCCTTAATCTAACTGCATGAAGCTCAAACTACTCCAAACTTTTACCCAACTAGTAACTATGATCAAGTTAACTTAATACAACTAAAATACTGCTATGAGAACAAGTTTCAACAGATTATAACTACAAATGCCTTACATGCAAGAATTTTAGAAATTCACTTACAAAGGTCCAAACCACAATGGTTAGCTATTACTGAAACAATGGACCACTAACCTAACCAAACCCATATCCTAGTTTAATATCAACCCCTTCCATGTCTCCGCTTCAACCCATTGACCAAATCTGCACTCCCCTTTAATTGCTTGACTTTTGTTGACCAGGAATCAAAGTGAGTGTAAACTTGAATTTGAGCTTGTAAAAAGCTATGCTAAGCTTATTTAAGCTCAATGGAACTGAGAAACAAGTGTTATGAAGCTTTTGAGTATGATTTGGAAATGGGATATTTCAACAGTGGCTTTAAACATGAATTCTGATCATAACTTGAATTTATCACTGGAATTAGTTTAAAATGAGTACAAAACACTTAATTTGATACAAAGAAACAGAATACAACAAGATTTTCACTTATCTAAAGTTTTAATCTAAAACGACATTAAGTTAAAATAATAAAACTAGTAGACTCTCTTTGCTTCCTTTTGCCTTCTTTTTATAACCCAAACTCTTTGCTCTCTCTCCTAATCTTTCCCATCAATCCTAGCCATTGGATGGCTTGAAAATAATCCCAACCATTCAAATCAGATTTTGGCACCATTTTCTTTCTCGCCCATTGGGGTTGAGTGAGGGGTTAGGGGAGCAATTAATGAAGCTTGAAGCTAGTTGGGGTGAGGGAACAAAGGTTTGAGTGATTGGAGAAGAGGGGGATGGGATTACTTGGTGAGTTGCGAAGCAAAGGTGAGAGTGATGACTTTTGGCCGGTGAGGATTTTGACCAGGATAGGCTAATAATAGGGGGGGTTCATAATTCAATTTTGACAGGGGTCCAAGGATATGAAAGGTCCAAAATGAGTGAAAGGTTAATAACATAGGGACCTTAAGTGCAATTTCTGAATTTCAAGGGACTAATCCTGCCAATTAAGCAAAGTTTCTCCAAGGGTTGAAATTGACAAGCTTCAAAAGTATAAGGACCAATTTTGCCATTTTCCAATTTTCCAGGGGCCATTTCTGCCAATTTTGAAACTTGAAGGACCATTTTTGTAATTTTCTCAAACTTTTGATATTTTTCACCAAAGGACTAAATTTGACAACTTTTGATTTTAAAAGGACCTTTGGTGACTTTACATTTGAAATTATGTGCTGAAATGGATCCGCTTTTTTGACAACTTTTGAAACTTGGGGGACTAAAACTGCAATTTTTGCAAATTTGATATGTTTTTCATCTGATTTTGATATTTTTGCATTTAAAACACATAAAACACTGATTTGTGATATTTTGATCATTTAGATGTGTTTCTGAGTATTTTCAGATGATTTTGCAGTTTATTTTGTACAAAAATGATGAGTATTTACACACTCATCAACTATCACAGTGCAAAAGATATCCAAAGTCGACGTATTTTCAGGCTTATCCAAGCAAGAAACACGCGAGAAATAAAAACTGAAGATCAAACCAAGGACAAGTTACGCGTAAGTTTAGGGTTTTGCTTACGTGTAAAAAATAGCCAAAGTTGATTTCTGCCAAATGATGTTTCCAAACTAGATTTATGTGATGAAATAGCTTCAATATCACCAAAATAACACAAAAGTGTGAAACTTGATGATCCAAAGCATAGAAAACAGTTATGCGTAGAAGATGAACCACGTATAATACCTAGCTTAAAAACGATGATCCACGCGTAAAGTTTGAAACTTTTTGCCAAAAACAGATAGTTTAACACCTAAAAACGTTGAAAGGACAAGAATCTTGGATTAAAAAGTGTAAAAAATTAAGTTTTAAGCGTGACCAAGTTCGAACCATGTTTACGCGTAAAACCCAAAACAAAACTCCAACAAACAAAAGTGTTCACCCAACTATTTGGCGAATGATACCACTGTGAGAGTTTTATCTTTTAGCAAAAGTATAATGAGATTGAGAGGAAGAACTTGCATACCTTGAATGAGAATCTTATTTCTGAATGTATTACTCAAGATGTGTTTTACACTGCTACGAATTGTTCAATTAATGCTTCTCAATTTCATGAATTATCTGTTGCTCTGAAAGTCTCCCATGATCGTGTCATTGAGCTTGAAAAAACTAACTCTAAACTGCATGATAAAGTTGAACAGGATGATCATGATAACCTGGTGAAACAGTTTTCCAAATTGGAAGTTGAGCATCTTGCTTTGCAATTAAAATATCAACATCTAAAAGAAAATGTTAAAACCTCAAATATCAAGACATCCTTGGATGCTCCTGAATTTGATGCAGTTTTTGAAATTAACAAACGTGATGAACAGATTCGAGCTCATTCTAACACGATCAGAAAATTGAAAGCCCAAATCTCTCAGTTAAAGGGTGAAAAGAACAATGTGACTGGCTCCCAAATGCCTCCTCCTTTAGATTCTCAGTATTCTTAAACTTTTCATCTTCAAAACTTGGTTAATGCTTTACAAAAGGAAAACGAGAGTTTTCTAGAAGAAAATGAAAAAGTTAAACAACACTTTAAAGAGTTATATGATTCAAAGAAAGTCACTCGTGACAAAAATAACGAAAAAATAACGTCTTTACAAAAAGAAATTGGGAATCTGAAGAGTCAGGAAAAAGGGAAACTGCCACTTGTTTTTAATGAGAATGTTGCATCTAAGTCATCCTCAGATTGCAAATATAATCTGACTATTAAATACATTCCTCCTCATCTCAGGAATAATGAACCTGTGTTTCATAACTATTGTGCTCACCTTAAGGATAGTCTAGAATGTCTCCGTGAGATTGTGGAAGATGATTTCATTAATAAACCTCTTGATAGAGAAATTAGGTTTGATTGCATTCAGGCCAAACGATCTCAAGAGCTGCTAGAATGTTTAATTGCAACATGTCCTAAATCCTTAGGTGCGAAAGGTAAAGCTGTGATGCCATGTTCTATGCCTAGTGCCAAGCATACAAACCATTATATACCCAGTTTTAAGAAAGTGAACACTAATGTGCCTTCAAGTAGTTCAGATCCCTGCACGTCTAGTTCAGGAATGCAAAAAGTAGATCAACCAACTTATGTTCCCATAATTCCTCTGAGTAATCAGTGACATTAAAGCAAGCGGTCAAATCCTCCGTGTAATACCAAGCAAGATAGGACCTCGCAAGCTAAGAATGTGCATTGGAAGAGAGTAGAAGATCACCCTAGGAATATTAAGTTTGAGTTGAATAAAACGAATTGTGTTGATTCTAGTATTAGCTATAAGCGTACTGTAATTAATTCGCATTCTGTTACTATTCGCAACCATGTAATGATGACTGCTTGATTTCTGTTACTATTCATGAATGTGGTGAGAATGTTTTGTCTAATGATGTCAAATGCCCTGATAAAACTGTTAATGTTAGAATTCAAGCTAAGAAGGCTAAAAGGCAAAAGCGAAAGAAAGTTAGAAAACAGTGGAAACCCACAGGAAGGAAATTTAGTAATATAGGTTATCAATGGATACCTATTGGCCGTAAGATTAATGAGCTTTGCTCTAAAGTTGCTAAATCAATGCCCACTAGAAAATGGATGCCTCTTGGTAGAACTATTCCCTTAAGAAGCGAACATACTTTGAATAGGTCAAATATGGACACTAGCACAGATCTATTTCTAATGAGTCCATTGTTTCTACCTCCGATGTGGGTGTTCCAATCACTGTTACTAACCAAGTGGAACACATTCTTGCATGTGGATCCCAATTATCCAGATTATCCATTCTTATGCGTGGTTCAACTACGGATCATTTAAATCGTTATGTGGTACCTGGACTCAGGCTGTTCCAAGCATATGACTGGAGACCGGTCGCAGCTCATGAACTTTGTGAGTAAATTCATTGGGACTGTTAGATTCGGGAACGACCATTTTGGAGCAATTATGGGTTATGGTGATTATGTAGTTGGAAAAAGTGTAATCTCCAGGGTATATTATGTGGAAGGTCTTGGTCATAATTTGTTCTCTGTTGGTCAATTCTGTGATTCCGATCTAGAAGTGGCCTTTAGAAAACATACTTGCTTCATTAGATAACTTGATGGTGTGGAATTATTAAGAGTTACTCGTGGTTCTAACCTATACACCATCTCTATCGAAGACATGATGAAGTCTTCTCCAATCTGCTTGCTATCAAAGGCTTCCAAAACTAAGTCATGGCTATGGCACCGTTGTCTCAATCACTTGAACTTTGATACCATAAACAATCTTTCCAGAAAGGACTTAGTAAGAGGATTAACCAGATTAAATTATGAAAAAGATCATCTTTGTTCAGCATGCCAATTGGGAAAAAGCACGAAATATGCCCACAAACCAAAACCCACAAACTCAGTAATGGAAGTTCTTCATACCCTTCATATGGATCTGTGAGGACCAATGAGAGTGCAAACAATAAATGGGAAGAAATACATTCTAGTAGTTGTTGATGACTACTCTCGATTTACTTGGGTAAAGTTTTTGAGGACAAAGGATGAAACCCCAGATGTCATTATCAAACTAATCAAACGACTTCAAGTTCGACTCAACAATACAGTCGGAATTGTTCAAACGACAATGGCACGAGTTTGTTAACAAAGACTTAATTCAGTTTTATGAAAGTGTTGGAATCAGTCATCAAAGAAGTGTTCCACGAACTCCTCAACAGAACGGTGTAGTTGAAAGACGAAATTGAACTCTTGTGGAAGCCGCAAGAACAATGCTAATTTATTCAAAGGTTCCAATGTTTCTATGGGCTTAAGCCATTGCCACTACTTGCTACACCCAAAATCGTTCCCTTATACACACCTCTCATGGAAAAACTCCATATGAACTTGTCCATAAACAAAAACCTGATTTATCCTATCTTCGTGTGTTTGGTGCTTTGTGTTATCCAACAAATGATGGTCAAGATTTAGGTAAATTAAAAGCTAAGGAGAACATTGGAGTTTTTGTAGGTTATGCATCAAACAAGAAGGGTTACCGAATCTACAACAAGAGAACCGGAAATATCATGGAAACAATTCACGTTACGTTCGATGAGCTGACCGGTCAAATGGCTCCGTGGACAAACCGGCCTGGACCGCAACTCAATTTTCATCAAGTAATCCATCATTTCTCTCTCATCTCAAATCCCTCACCAGAACTCCTTATGTACCTCCATCGAAGATGATTTAAAAAATGTTTGATCCAATGTTTGATGAACACTATGAGCCAAATGCTAATGAAATGTCAATTCCATCATCGAGGTGCTTCTATCCTTGTCAATGAAGTCAACCCTTCGCTTTTCAATATCATTAAGCCAAGAAGCGCCTGCTGCTGATCACTCTGTCTCATCAACAAATCATCAATCATCGAATGTACATCATGGAATTGTTTATGGCATCAATGATGAAGTTAATCCCTTTGCTACTCCCGAAGATGCTCCATTTGAAAACATATTTGCTCCTGAATCATCATCAGAACCATCTTCTTTAGGAGATATCGACTCTGCTACCTCAGTCCCTCAACAACAACCACATGAACACCTCAGAAAATGGACACATGATCATCCATTGGACAACATCATTGGAAACCCCTCTCGTCCAGTATCCACACGGAAACAACTTGCAACCGATGCCTTATGGTGCTTCTTCAACTCCTTACTCTCTAAGATCGAACCAAAAGATGTTAAAACCGCCATGAATGAAGATAGTTGGTTCAATGCCATGCAAGAAGAAATTCATGAGTTTGATCGACTTGATGTATGGGAACTAGTACCTGCTCCTGATTGTGCTATGATCATTGCTCTAAAATGGATCTTCAAAGTGAAGCTTGATGAGCATGGTGATGTTTTAAAGAACAAGGCTCGATTGGTTGCAAAAGGATACCGTCAAGAGGAGGGTATTGACTTTGAAGAATCATTTGCTCCTGTTGCTCGTATTGAGGCAATCGGAATCTTCTTGGCTAATGCTGCAAGTAAGAACATGGTAGTCTATCAAATGGATGTAAAGACGGCGTTTCTTAACAAAGATCTTAAAGAAGTCGATCGTCGATGAGCAACCGAAGGCTTTGTGAATCCGAGCATCCTACTCACGTCTATCGTTTGAAGAAGGCTCTTTACGGTTTAAAGCAAGCTCCAAGGGCATGGTATGATACGCTATCAAAGTTTCTTCTATCTCTGGATTCAAAGAAAGGAGCGATTGATCCGACATTGTTCACCGGAAGTAGGCAAACATTTAATTCACGTTCAAATATATGTTGATGATATTATCTTTGCCTCGACTGACCCCAATGAGTGTGACCATTTTTCTAATGAAATGGGTTCTAAATTTCAAATGTCAATGATGGGACAAATGTCATTTTTCTTAGGATTACAAATTTCACAAAGTCCCGGAGGCATTTTTATAAATCAATCTAAATATGCAAATGAGATTTCAAAGAAATTTGGATTTGATTCTAGTGACCCTGTTGACACTCCCATGATAGAGCGTACTAAACTAGATGAGGACCACTCAGGGATCATGGTAGACCAAACGAAATATCGTAGTATGATTGGCTCCCTGATGTACCTCACAGCTAGTAGACCAGACATCTTGTTCGCTGTTTGCATGTGTGCTAGATATCAGGCTAAGCCTACCAGAAAGCACCTTGAAGCAGTTAAATGGGTCTTTCGATATCTCCAAGGAACCATCAATATGGGACTCTGGTACCCGAAGGACACCGGTATGTCACTAACAGCCTATGTAGATGCTGATCATGCAGGATGTCAAGATACTCGTCGAAGTACGTCTGGAGGTGCTCAGTTTTTGGGTGATAAGCTTGTGAGCTGGTTTTCCAAGAAGCAAATGAGCACTTTTATTTCCTCTACAGACGCTGAATACATAACCATGTCATCTTGTTGTGCTCAAATCCTATGGATGAGATCCCAATTATCTGACTATGGCTTTGAATTCAACAAAATCCCTCTATATTGTGATAATAAAAGTGCTATTGCTCTCTCATACAACAACGTTCAACACTCAAGAGCAAAGCACATCGACATTTGACATCATTTCATCGAGGAGCAAATAACGGTGTGGTGGAACTTTATTTTGTAAGGATCTGAATACCGGTTAGCGACATCTTCACCAAAGCTCTTCCTAGAGAACGTTTTGAGTTTATCCTTCCACCGACTTGGTCTTAGAGCCTACAACCGGAAACACTCAAGCGTCTTCAAGAGGAAGAAGAGGAGTAAAAGGTTTTCCTTCATCTATCTCTTGTAATTATCTATTCGAAAAGCAAAATACAAAATTACAAAACCTTCAAAAAGCAAATAGAAAATTATAAAACTTTCAAAAAAAAATCCATAAAAATCTGAAAAATCTTGAAAAATTTCAGAAAATATTGTCATTTTGTCATGTTTTTCTCAATTCAAAAATATTGACGGTCTTTGTGTTGTCATTCAAAGAATGACACGGGACTTTAGATATTGTTCGAATATTCTTATTAAAAAAAAATAAAAAAAATCAAAAATCAAAAATCAAAAAAATATTTTTGGGAGAAAGTGAAACAATGGTTTGTTGTCATTTCAGGCAGTAACCCGCTCTTCAATGAAAGAACAGAGCCATGCTTTATCTTGGTTTTCAAATCTCATGCTCTGATCCTCTAAAACAATTACTTACCATCTAATGAAAACTAATTGCTTTGTTAAATAACTCGAACTCTATTTTTGAAAATCATCTGGACTTAACGTTTGTCAAAATATCTATCTCTCAATCAACAACGTATGTCATTGATTGAGGGGGAGAATGATTTCAATTAAATCAAAAAGTTGTTCGACATACAATTGTTTTCAAAAAGATATTCATGCATGTTTAATCAATGGAGTGTAAAGTTTCAAAATCCGATCCTTATCAGTTAAAATGTTTTCATAATCAAGTCACAATTCCCCTCAAAAACTTTCAAAATCAATTTAAATCTACAGAGATCATAAATCTCAAATGATTTGAAAATTGTGATCGGGGGAGAATTTGTGATTTAAATTGGATTTAAACTGATAATTTAATAAATGGTTTAATAAGTGTTTAGCAAGCTTTCCTCCCCACATGTGCCAAACGATTTCAAATTTTCCATGCACATGTTGACGGGGAGCATCCATCTTAAACCACAAAGATTTGAAACGTGATCAATTTATTTCAATGTGCAGTCTTCCTAATATGTGCAAAACATTTTCAAATTTCCATGCACATATTGAGGGGGAGCAACTATTTTGAAAACCACATTCTTAGCCAACCCCTCAAAGATGAAAATTATTTCTATTACAAAATGATGCTTGATGCACATGTTGAGGGGGAGCTCTTGTTCTAAAAATATCAAAAACAATTTAGGTACAAAATGCTTTGATAATATATCACAAGTATCTGGATTGATTTTCAAATGGTTTTCAATTGGTTCCAATGGCAGATGAACAATACCAAATAGACCGACCAAATGTACTTTATGTATGGATATATAAGGACGATAAGGTTAGGTATTTGTTCCCATGATCCGCCAGAACCGGAGGGATCTACCCAGGGACAATCCACTAGATAGTGTAGAGTCCTTAGGTATGATGAAAAAAGGAGAAATGTAAGATATGGGAAGAGTCTTGGACTGAGACAGAGCTAGTAATGGAATAAACCCAACAAGGTTCTAGTTATGAAGTCTCGGTAAGCACTGAAGGGGTTGAAGAATGAAAAAGAAATGAATGTGAAAAGGGTGAAAAGAAATAGCCCTCCTATAATTCAACCTTAGGGCAGAAACCGGGTTCAATACATATGCTACTGGTGGTTACTAAGGCAACACTGGTATTGAAGACAAGACGTCATGGACCCAGTGACGCACTGCACTACAACTTCCCAAACCACTCAAGTTCCTCTTACAAGGACTTGTTTCATTCTCACGGGGAACCGACATTATCTATCGACTTTCTCTTAGAGATTGTTGATATTGAAGAAGGAGACATTCTCCCTAGTCTCCGGCATAGGAACCAAATATGCACAATTGAGTCTAGAGCCACGAGATCATCTATAAATCTCATTAGGACACTTTCAATGAAGACTCTCAGTTTCACACAATGTGGAAAGAGATATTATATCTTATGAGTCCTACGCATTATCCTTGTGGTATTGCCAGAACATCGGAATGATATGCAAACATATTCACGATGAAGATGGAAAGCCTTCTAGAGCCAACATCAAACAAGCTCCTGGTGGGTGGCATGTGAGATCTATTCAATAGATCAACCATGTGACAACTGAACAGAAACAATGGGCGATTCAATCTTTGGAATCAATCCTGGTTCAAGTTATGGATTGACGGATACCTTTGAAAAACCGGTCGTTGTGTTTAAAAATCTTTTCTTTAGCACATGTGTGTATAATATTTCAAAATAAAAGGTGTTTATGATTGATAATTGATATTCATTAAAACCTTTGTTGTATTGCAAAAACAATTTCTATTGAGCGATACACGATTGTTTTTCAAATCAACTTTTCATCAATCAGTGAATCTCAATTCGCTGGTTCACTCACTCTGTGTTGTCTTCTTTGAGACGCCCGGTTTGAGAACGGCTAGAGCAAATGCGAAACCCTGTCAAGGAAATTCTTGAAATTTTACCCGATCACGGCAGTACTTGTCTTGATCAACGAGGGAACCGTGGGCGTGTACCTCAATTCAACGAAAGTGATCAAAGACACTTTCGTGTGTTTTATTGCTAATGTTGTATGCGCGACGCTTGCAAATGATCGAGAATGAAGCGGTCAATCCATAGCCGCATGCTCACACGACCATTCATATCTAAAGAAATCATGATTAGTGCATCAATGACTCGATATTTTCACTCCAGCTTACGCTCTGCTGCGCCAATATCATGAATCAACTAAAGCTTCGCTACTCTGATGAGAAGAAATCATGATCCAGAATGTGAGCATGTCGGTCCAAAAGACACAACATCACATAATACCAACACCACAAAGGATGAGTCAGAGATTTATGATAGCGGATGATCTCAAAGCTGGCTCAAAACTCATTATCACGTGGATCGAAAAGACCTCCACTTGGTTTAACCAATCATGCAATTATGAAGAATCAATGACTACTGAGCTCTGAGCAAAGAACTACATCAAGAATGCAAGAACCATTTAAAATGTAATATCTGTTTGTATTCAATGTAATTTTGAGGTGATCTTGAGGTGACCTCCCTTAGGGGGAGATTGTTGGGATTTAGTAAATCCAGTTATTAAAGAGTCGGTCACCTCAAGTATATGTAATCGATAGAAAGCTCGTAGTCTAGATATTATTTAGTGTTAAGTAGTACTTAGTTTTGTAACACCGTGGAGGACGGACGGGTCTTTACCTATTGTATGCCTGATCCATAGCCCGTAGGTGGCGATTTATGTAAGGACTATAAATACTCTCTACCTCCCAAGGTAGAGAGTTGGAGCTCATAATAATACTTTCATTTTCTCTCACTAAAGTTCCCAACCTTTAACTTTCTCTCTCTAAAACCATATTATACGCCTACTTGTGATTATAATCTAGTGTGTTTGTGAAATCCAATATGTTACAGAACAAGGTTTTCCTAAATACTCTAGGTTTTTATTGCAAAACCCTTAAAAGAAAGTATACTAGAGTTTATAAATTAGCTTGTTCTTGAAAAACTTGTGCTTCTTCCCTTTTTTTCTTCCTTGGCTGAATATGATGATGAAGATGGAGAGGATACTTTTGTTTTTCACCTTTTTACTAAGTGTATTTATGTTTTATTTTTGGAGATAAAATATATATATTGGAAATATCTCATAAGTTGTATGTGTACATTTAGAAGACAAACGCAACAAGTAACTTTGATGACTAAGGGTGTGTTGGGTCGGCAAGGTACTAGGGGGGGTGAGGTGTTTTTTTTTTTGAATGATTAAATGTGTAATAAGTTAAGTAAAATATGTATTTGATACATATAATTAATTATTAAGTGTAGCGTTAGCTAGAAATAAATTTTAACGGAACAAAATAAAGTATATCGAAGTCGTAGAAATTATAAAAATATATTTCTTACAATAATTGAGTGAAATAATAATTATCGAGTAGTATTTACAAAAACCGTCGTAAATATTTATACATAACAATTTATATACAAAATAAATTGAAAACATCGGGTAAACTAATAATATAATTTTTATAGTCTTAAAATGAGTATAAAAATATATTAGGATCATTTTTTGAAGTGTCGGATCAATTATTCAAAATAAATGATTATGCGATAGCGTTTATTTAATAGGAAAATAAACGTTAATGAAATATGCAAACTCATGCATGATCTAATATGATGATGACGTTACTAATGATATGTAGAATAAATCTAGTCTATATGAAATGTCCTCAATGATTGTTCATGAATTCGCAGCTAAACCCTTACGGTTACGCGAATTTGGTACTCGTAAACCTAGTTTACGAAAAATGATGAATAGTGAATCATGAATAGTGATTTTTCTCCGGTAATGAATAGTGTTTCGTGAATAGTAAAATTTTGAAATACGTTCTCAGAATATCAAATCGACTTCGAAAACGATGAATAGTAAAATGATGAATAGTAACCGATGAATAGTAAATTCCCGAGATGAATAGTAAAATTTTCAAAGTTTGTAAAATGTCCTGAAATTACGAGTTGTCACACTAAATGAAGAGGGAGTAAGTGGCTCGATCTTTTGCCGAGCGCGAGCTCAGACCAAGATTGCCTAAAGGTGTGAAGTTGGTCATTTTCTAATTTACCTTTCAATATCCACGTAATATGTTTAGTTCAAAAGAACTAAATGTAATCGATCTTTCAAAATATAAGCTTTTTCTTAAACACAATTATCAACTACAGTAGGAATCAGATTGTACCCCTTTTGCTAGAGCTGGTAAGTTTGAAACCAGGAACGGCATACATCTTTACTAATCACTGCGTTATATTGATATGTTCTATTTCTTCTCATTACGCTTTCTAAGTTTAATGCATACATGAAATGCAGTAGGAGCGTGTTAATGACTTAATCCTAATAATGCTGAGATTATTAAAACTATGATATCTCTTTTATTATATTTTGTTAAATGATCATGTTGAGATTGGTTCATTTTGCATCTTTTTTATTACCACAAACAAATGATTACTATCTCATTGTTAGTTGAGATGGTTTCATTTTGAATGATCTTGCTAAGAATTGTAATATAAAACTTTTAAGATAATATCAACATAGTTTACCCATTTCTTTAGAGGTGTGTATGCTGGTATAAACGACACACTATTGATAGCGTATCTCTGCTTGCCATTTATAATAGGAGTAGCGTTCGCGAGCCTTATGGTTCAAGTGAAGTTAACCATACCATAATGGTATGACCCTTGGGGATTATGCCTTGGTCCACTTGCTGTCAAGTTTTGATTGGTTAAAAAACAATAACAATGCATTTAAGGATCAAATTGTTAAAAGTACTATAACTACCAATCAAATGGCTAAATAAAAACATTAAACTAAATATGAAAATTCTTCAAAGGTTGCTTATCTGAAATTGCTTATTTGCTTAAGAATGCTGGTGACAGCTATCTATTTTTAAGTGCTTAGTTACTACATACAGACACAAACTACCAGTAACTAAGTGCTTATTTACTCTCATATAGACGGATAAGTATCGTTATCAAAATGCTCAAAGCTGCTTATCTACTTTATATATAAACAAATAAGCACTCTAATAAGCAATCTTAAACACCCATGTGTTACCTTGTACATAATTGAATCTTTATTGATAATAATATTATTTGAATCATATTAACTCGATTTTGACACATCTGACTCGTGCAAATATTCTAGAAAAAATAAATACCTAATAGACCAGGCTTGAATCAAAGACCAGTAGATTTGGATGGTGGGGCCGCTAGGTGGGGGAGCTGGGAAAGATCCCCCAGAATTGCTGTAACGAAGAATGGAGGTAGCACTAAGGACTTGAGAGGTGAATCTATTGTAAGACGTTAAAACCAACCCCATTAAAAGGGAAACATTGAATAAATTGCACATTTTGACCCATTTAATTGACTAAAATGGGTCAACTAAACATTGGCTAAAATGAAAATGGGTCATAACAGGTTCATAAGCTACTCAAAGTCATCAAATAATGAATACAACCTAAGTTTTATTCAGAAATTCATATTATTATTGTAGTAATATTTTTTTACAACATGCTTATGTTCTAACACAGAAGCAATAGAACCTCATTGCCCGTTGATCACATATTTTCTTGCATTACAACAAAACCAGATTGTTCTAGGTTTTCGTGACATAAATTAAAAGTGAAGGAAAAATTCACTGAATATTGATCCATTTGAATCATTTTCAAGAGCTAAAGTAACAACTCCAACATGTGGTAACTCTAATTCAATAATTTAACATAATTAGTACATCATTCATTAGCATTTAAGCATTATAAAAAAACTTACGAGTTCATAGGACTTGTCTATAAGCAACTTTTAGATTATTATATATGTGTTAATGAACACGAAAAGAGAACGGGAGTCAAATTCAAGTAAATCGTCATACGGGTATTTGCCACAATACTATAACAAATCACTCAAAAAGATAGCTTAGTAGGAGAGGGGACACCTATTCTTACAACAGAAACTCCTTTCGTATGGATTTATTTATCTTTTATCTAACATCAGGTGCACATGCTTCAAACTATGCAAAACAACTACACTTATCTTAAGCACATCTTGATGGGCATCGCAATCCAACCTATAACAGATATACATTTTTGCAGTTTGGGAACATCCCAGTGAATATACCACCATGATCATATACATGTAAACCATTAAACCAAAATCAGTTAAAAATTTTGATGCATATAAGCTTTTATTTGCAATGCCAAACATCCCATTCATAAAACAACTTGACAGCTCTAGAAAAAAATCGCAACCATATGTCCCCTATAACGAAGTACCCCGAATCAAAATCCTTTTAACTATTCGAGCCAATATAACCAAGTAGCCTGGTCTAGTTATACCCATTCAAATACTAAAAATTAACATAAGCATTTAATAAATAGTCTATGAGCATGTATTGTCTACACATTATTTCTACACAAACGAAAAAGACAAACATTTAATAAATCAATATTTAAAGACCATACCTGATCTTGGATGAAATCCTTGTGGTTTTTCAGGGCAACTTATGACTATGAAAAGAAATTATACAACGACCACCTTGAATCTCTTCAGGTCATGGAAAAGAACTATTTGACCATGGCCAGTGAGGTAGAGAAGCTTCGAACAGAATTAAAGAAACATGCTGAAAATGACAAGAGGGCGGCAGGTACAACATTATTAATCTGATTATGTTTATGTTTTTTTCTTGTTACAATGTTGTAATGGAATTGATTTTTTTACCAACTTACACAAGCACCGCTACTTACGCTGGTTTGCGGCCACAATGACAAAGAAGCTTCGGCCACTATCTCCGCAGCGAGGTAACACATATGATGATGCCTATGGTGTTCCACAGGTTTAAAGAATTTCCGATATAATTTGTATATGCTTAACCTAGGGGTGGAAATTCCTGACACAAATATTAATCTGTCATGGTTTGGGCTAAAAGGTTCGAGTCGTAAACCGGTCAACCCACCTAACCAGTTTAATAAACAGGTCATGTGTGGGTGGGGTTGTGGATAAATAGGCTGGATTATTGATAAACTGGTCGACCTGCCAAGTTGTTCAATATTAAAATTAGAGAAGTATAAATATAAACCTGCCAAACCGTTTACAACCCACTTGACCACCCTAGTTTAGATCAACAGGTTACATGGAATAAGCTCGTTGAGTAGGGGGTTTTTTGGCATGAGTAACTAAAGGGCGTAATTGGGTTAGGTTATACCAATCTGAAGCCGACATAAATTGCCACCACTCCAAACCCGATATTATATGCATGTGAATTTGACAGTATGAATTTAACAAAGATGAAGTGACCTAGATGTTTATCTTTGGTGCCTGAAGCAACCCTTAAAATTTTTTCCTATTTGATCTTTCCTTCTAGTGTTCATTATTTATGTTGACAACTAATCATTTGACAGGGACGTGGTCCGCTCCCTGGAGGTGTTTCCGCTGTACCTACTGACGGAATACCACGGTTGGAGCTCAAGCTGGGCCTGCTGCTGCGAGGGATGGTTATGATGCTTACAGGGGATCCGGACCTCCAGGTCCAGGTTATGATACGCAAAGAGGACCTGAACAAGCTGTTCTTGGTTACGATGTACAGAGAGGACCTGGTTTTCCTAAATGACCTGGTGCACCAGCTTATCTCTCTCGTCAATGACCCTCACAATGACCTTAAATCTGTAATCAGAAAAGATATTACTACATGAGTATATCATAAATAATTTTTTTTTTATTTTGTTTTAATGAATTTGTTGAATGTATATCGTCAATTACCTTGGCACAACCTGGTAAATGATTTCGTGTTCATCACACTTGTATGCCTGCTTGGCAGGCTTGCCACCCTTGTTATAGGATGCAATGATGGAAGAACCACCACTTTTGATAGGCTTCGCAATCTTGTTGCAACTTTATCAACATTTACACATACCTATAAAAGCTGAGCATCTTCAAGTTTAATTATCACATCCATAAACCACAAACAAAATTATCACACACATGCTGCAAACACACACTGCAATCACATCAATAAACCACAAACATAATTATTAGTTTTTTATATCTTGATTCAAAGTTCCTAGAAACACAACGGATTACATCATTTTTTACAATGAACATAAGGTAATATATATCATCTTTTTTTTTAAATTGTTATATTCATAATATACATTCCTAAATTATAAACTGCAGAATTGTTTAATATTGATTTGGAACATATAAATCAAAAAACAATTTACTCTAGTGGTAAGTTGTTTAGATAACTTAGAAATGACCCAAGTTCAAATCCAATATATGTCTTCTTTTTAATTAAACCGAATTAAAATCTAAAATACTCAAATACAAACCGAATTTTAAAATTTAAAAATTTAAAAACGAATTTTAAAATTAAAAAATTTAAAAACAACAAAATTAAACATAAATTTAAAAAAAAATGCCACATGTCATTAAAAAATGCCACATAAATACGATGATGACATGGAATAATGACATGACATTATGGGATGCCAATTGGCATTATATATATATATATATATATATATATATATATATATATATATATATATATATATATATATATATATATATATATATATATATATATATATATATATGGGAGAGTTAACGTGAGATCAAACTTAAAGTTTTAAAAATAAGATCAAGTCTAAAAAATCACTAAAATATTTATAAATAACAATTTTAGCAATAATACACATAAAAATAATATTTTAATATAAATTAACATTTTAACAACTAATAACTAAATGATACATGAGTTTGGATTAGTGATACACCTGATACACATTACACTAATAAATATTCCAAAATCTGATACACATACAAAAACCTGATACACATTACACATCTAATCAAAGTGTATCACATAGGTTTCGTGTAGGATATAGGATTTCACAAACACACTAAACCATAACCATATGGGGCGTTCAATATGTTTAGAGAGAGAAAGTTCTAGAGAGAGAAATGAAAGAGAGTTGGGAACTATGTGAAACAAAGAAAAATGGTATTGAAGCTCCAACCCTCTACCTTGGGAGGTAGAGGGTATTTATAGTGTCTTACAAATAACGCCACCTACGGGCTGTGGATCAGGCATACAGTGGGTTAAGACCCGTCCGTCCTCCACGGTGTTACATAACAAACTACTTACTAACATAACTTGACTACGACTACGAGCTTTCTAACGAATACATATACTTGAGGTGACCGAATATTTAATGACTGAATTTTCTAATTCCTAACAATCTCCCCCTAAGGGAGGTCACCTCAATTTACAAAGAATACAAACAGATATTACATTAGATTGTTCTAGGATTCTTGATTAAGTTTTTTGCTTAGTAGCCCGTAGTCATTGATTCTTCATGATCTGCATGTTTGGAGAGATTCGAGTGGAGGTCTTTAACTGATCAACGTGATGAAGAGTTTTGAGCCAGCATTGAGATCATCGTACTAACATAAATCTCGACTCTTCCATTGTGGTGTTGGTATTATGTGATGTTGTGACAATTGGACCGACATGCTCACATTCTGGATCATGATATATCCTCATCAGAGTAGCGGAAGCTTTCTTTGGATCATGATATTTGCAGCAGCATAGCAGAAGCATGGAGTGAAAGTATCAAAGTCGTTGAAGCACTTATCATGATTTCTTTTGAGATGAATGTGTAGTGTGAGCATGCGGCTATGGATTGACCACTTCATTACGATCATTTTAAACGCCGGCGTACACTGCATACAACAGTTAGCAATAAATCGCACGAAAATTTCTTTGATCACTTTCGTTGAATTGAGGTACACGCCCACGGTTCCCGTTGATCAATACTAGTATGCCACGTGATCGGGTGTAATTCGAACAATTTCCTTGACAGGGTTTCGCAGCTGCTCTAGTTGTTCTCAAATCGGAACGTCTCAAAGAAGACAACACAGAGTGAGTGAACCAGCGAATTTGAGATTCACTGATTGATGAAAAGAGATTTGAAAAACAATCGTGTATCGCTCAATAGAAATTGTTTTAGCAATACAACGAAGGTTTTAATGAAAATCAATTATCAATCATAAACACCTTTTATTTTGAAATATGAGTACATAGTCGATGTGCTAAAGAAGAGAGTTTTTTAGCACAATGACTGGTTTTTCAAAGGTATCCGTCAATCCATAACCTGAACCGGATTGATTCAAAAGATTGAATCGCCCCATTGTTTCTGTTCAGTTGTCACATGGTTGATCTATTGGATAGATCTCACATGCCACCCACCAAGAGCTTGTTTGATGTTGGCTCCAGAAGGCTTTCCATCTTCATTGTGAATATGATTGAATATCACTCAGATGTTCTGGCAAAACCACAAGGATAATGCGTAGGACTCATAAGATATAATCTCTCTTTCCACATTGTGTGAAACAGAGAGTCTTCATTGACAGTGTCCTAATGAGATTTATTTGATGACCTCGTGGCTTTAGACTCAATTGTGCATATTTGGTTCCTATGCCGGAGACTAGGGAGAGGGTCTCCTTTTTCAATATCAACAATCTCTAAAAGAAAGTCGATAGATAATGTCGGTTCCCTGTGAGAATGAAACAAGTCCTTTTAAGAGTAACTTGAGTGGTTTGGGAAGTTGTAGTGCAGTGCGTCACTGGGTCCATGACATCTTGTCTTCAATACCAGTGTTATCTTAGTAATCACCAGTAGTATATGAATTGAACCCGGTATCTGCCCTAAGGTTGAATTATTGGAGGGCTATTTATTTTCACCCTTTTCACATTCAATTCTTTTTCATTCTTCAACCCCTTCAGCGCTTACCGAGACTTCATAACTAGAACCTTGTTGGGTTTATTTCATTACTAGCTCTGTCTCAGTCCGCACTCTTCCCATATCTCACATTTCTCCTTTTTTCATTATTCCTAAGGACTTCTACACTATCTAGTGGATTGTCCCTGGGTAGATCCCTCTGGTTCTGGCGGATCATGGGAACAAATACCTAACCTCATCATCCTTATATCATCATACATAAAGTAAAGTTGGTCGGTCTATTTGGTATTGTTTGTCTGCCATTGGAACCAATTGAAAACCATTTTAAAATCAATCTAGATACTTGTGATATATTATCAAAGCATTTTGTACACATTGATTGTTTTTATATTTTTAGAACAAGAGCTCCCCCTCAACATGTGCATCAATCATCATTTTGTAATGGAAATAATTTTCATCTTTGAGGGATTGGCTTGCATCTAAGAGTAGTTATATAAAGACTGTGGTTTTCAAAATAGTTGCTCCCCCTCCATATGTGCATAGAAATTTGAAAATGTTTTGCACATATTAGGAAAAGATTGCACATTGAAATAAATTGATCACATTTCAAATCTTTGTGGTTTAAAATAGATGCTCCCCCTCAACATATGCATAGAAAATTTGAAATCGTTTGGCACATGTGGGGAGGAAAGCTTGCTAAACACTTATAAAACCAATCATCAAGTTATCAGTTTAAATCCAATTTAAATCATAAATTCTCCCCCGATCACACTTTCCTAATCCTTTGAGAGATGTGATCTCTTATTGATTTAAATTAAATTTTGAGAGCTTTTTAGGAGAATAGTGACTTGCTTTTGAAAAAACTTTTTAACTGATAAGGATCAGATGTTCAGACTTTAAACTCCATTGATTTAACATGCATAATTGTCTTTTGAAAACATAACATTAGCAAAGGTTTTGAATCAACTGAATAAAACATTATTCCTTTTGATTGTTCAACAATAAACCTTGCTCATTTACGTGCCAATTGTTGATTGAAAAATGACCTTTCAAAATAACCTTTTTTAATTCGAATATAATCATTCTCCCCTTCAATCAATGACACAAGTTGTTGATTGAGAGATAGAGATTTTGACAGATGATAAGCACAATTGATTTACACGAATAATAGCGTATCATACCATGCCCTTGGAGCTTGCTTTAAACCATAAAGAGCCTTCTTGAAAAGATAGACGTGAGTAGGATGTTCTGGATTCACAAAGCCTTCAGGTTGGTTGATGTATACGACTTCTTTAAGATCTCCATTAAGAAACGCCGTCTTTACATCCATCTGATATACCACCATGTTCTTACTTGCAGCGTTAGCCAAGAAGATTCTGATCGCTTCGATATGAGCAACAGGAGCAAATGATTCTTCAAAGTCAATCTCTCCTCTTGACGGTATCCTTTTGCAACCATTCGAGCCTTGTTCTTTAAAACATCACCATTCTCATCAAGTTTCACTTTGAAGATACACTTTAGAGCAATGATCATAGCACAATCTGGAGCAGGTACTAATTCCCATACATCAAGTCGATCAAACTCATGAATTTCTTCTTGCATGGCATAGAACCAGCTATCTTCATTCAAGGCGGTTTTAACATCTTTTGGTTCGATCTTAGAGAGTATGGAGTTGAAGAAGCACCATAAGGCATCGGTTACAAGTTGCTTCCGTGTGGATACTAGACGAGAGGGGTTTCCAATGATGTTGTCCAATGGATGATCATGTGTCCAATTTTTGAGGTGTTCATGTGGTTGTTGTTGTGGAACTGAAGTAGCAGAGTCGATATCTCCTGATGAAGATGGTTCTGATGATGATTCAGGAGCAAATATGTTTTCGAATGGAGCATCCTCGGGAGTAGCAAAGGGATTAACTTCATCCAGGGTGCCAGACACAATTCCATGATGTACACTTGATGATTGAAGGTTTGTTGATGAAACGGAGTAATCAACAGCAGGCACTTCTTGACTTAATGACATCGAAACTGAAGGGTTAACTTCATTGACAGGACTAGAAGCAACCTCTGTTGTTGGAATTGACAGATCATTGGCATTTGGATCATAATGTTCATCAAACATTGGATCAAACAATTTCTTCAAATCATCTTCAGATGGAGGTACATATGGAGTTGCTGGATAGGAATTAGGTACAAGGGATGAACCAATGGGACTGTTTTGAAGTGCGGGTCCAGAACTGGATTGTCCAGAAGCCATTGGAATGGTCAGCTCATCGAACGTAACGTGAATTGTTTCCATGATATTTCGGGTTCTTTTGTTGTAGATTCGGTATCCCTTTTTGTTTGGTGCATATCCTACAAATACTCCAATGTCCGCTTTAGCTTTATGTTTGCCTAAGTCTTGGCCCTCATTAGTTGGATAACACAATGCACCAAACACACGAAGGAATGAGAGATTAGATTTTCTATTGTGGACATGTTCATATGGAGTTTTTCCATGAGCAGTGTGAATTAGGGATCGATTTTGAGTGTAGCATGCAGTGGCAATGGCTTCAGCCCAGAGAAACATTAGAACCTTTGAGTAAATCAGCATTGTTCTTGCGGCTTCCACAAGAGTTCGATTTCATCTTTCAACTACACCGTTCTGTTGAGGAGTTCGTGGAACACTTCTTTGATGACTGATTCCAACACTTTCATAAAACTCACTAAGTTGTTTATTAACAAACTCAGTTCCATTGTCTGTTCGGATAATTCTGACAGTTTTGTTAAGTCGAACCTGCAGCTGTTTGATAAGTTTGATGATGATATCTGGAGTTTCATCCTTTGTCCTTTGGAACTTAACCCAGGTGAATCGAGAGTAATCATCAACCACAACTAACACGTCTTTCTTCCCAAAGATATTCTGCACTCTCATGGGTCCACATAAATCCATGTGAATTGTATGAAGAACTTCTGTAACGGAGTTTGTAGGTTTGGGTTTGTGGGCATACTTCTTGCTTTTTCCCAATTGACATGCTGAACAAAGATGATCTTTTTCATACTTTAGTCTAGGTAAACCTACAACTAAGTCCTTTCTGGAGAGATCATTGATGGTGTCGAAGTTCAAGTGATTGAGACGACGATGCCATAACCATGACTTTGTTTTCGAAGCCTTTGACAACAAGCAAATTGGAGAAGACTTCATCATATCTTCGATAGAGATGGTATATAGATTTGAACCACGGTTTCCTCTTAAAAGTACTTTACCATCAAGTTCTCTAACGAAACAAGTATGTTTTCTGAAGGCCACTTCTAGATCAGAATCACAGAATTGACCGACAGAAAATAAGTTATGACCAAGACCTTCTACGTAATATACCCTGGAGATAACACTATCACCGACAACATAATCTCCATAACCTATAATAGCACCAAAATGATCATTCCCGAATCTAACAGTTCTGATGAATTTACTCACGAAGTTCATGAGCCGCGACCGGTCTCCGGTCATATGCTTGGAACGGCTTGAGTCCGGGTACCACATAACGATTTGAACGATCTGCAGTTGAACACAGACAAGAATGGATAAATGGATAATTGGGATCCCCATGCAAGAATGGGTTCCACTTGGTTAGTAACAATGATTGGAACACCCACATCAGAGGTAGAAACAATGGACTCATTAGAAATAGATATAGTGCTAGTGTCCGTATTTGACCTATTCAAAGTATGTTCGCTTCTTAAGGGAATAGTTCTACCAGTGGGCATCCATTTTCTAGTGGGCATTGATTTAGCAACGTTAGGGCAAAGCTCATTAATCTTACGGCCAGTAGGTATCCATTGATAATCTATATTACTAAATTTCCTTCCTGTGTGTTTCCACTATTTTCTAGCTTTCTTTCGCCTTTGCCTTTTATCCTTCTTAGCTTGAATTTTAACATTAACAGTTTTATCAGGGCATTTGACAGCATTAGACAAAACATTCTCACCACATTCATGATTAGTAACAGAAATCAAGCAGTCATCATTACATGGTTTGCGAATAGTAGCAGAATTCGAATTAATTACAGTAAGCTTATAGCTAATACTAGAATCAACATGATTAGTTTTATTCAACTCAGACTTAATATTCCTAGGCTGATCTTCTACTTTCTTCCAATGCACATTCTTAGCTTGCGAGATCCTATCTTGCTTGGTATTGCGTGGAGGCTTTGACCCGCTTACTTTAATGTCACTGATTACTCTGTAGGGAATTATGGGAACATTAGTTGGTTGAGCTACTTTTTGCATTCCTGAACTAGATGTGCAAGGATCTGAACTACTAAAAGGCACTTTTGAATTCACTTTCACATTACTTGGCACAGAGTGATTTGTATGCTTGGCACTAGGCAAAGAACAAGGCATCACAGATTTACCTTTCGCACCTAAGGATTTAGGGCATGTTGCAATTAAACATTCTAGCAGCTCCTGAGATCGTTTGGCCTGAATGCAAGCAAACCTAATTTCTCTATCAAGAGGCTTATTGATGAAGTCCTCTTCTATAATCTCACGGAGACATTCTAGACTATCCTTAAGGTGAGCACAATAGTTATGTAACACAAGTTCATTGTTCCTAAGGTGAGGAGGAATGTATTTAACAGTCACAGTATATTTGCAGTCTGAGGATGACTTAGATACAACATTCTCATTAAAGACAAGTGGTAGTTTCCCTTTTTCCTGACTCCTCAGATTCTCAATTTCTTTTTGTAAAGAGGTTATTTTTTCGTTGTTTTTGTCACGAGTGACTTTTATTGTATCATATAACTCTTTAAAGTGTCGTTTAACTTTTTCATTTTCTTCCAGAAAACTCTCGTTTTCCTTTTGTAAAACATTAACTAAGTTTTGAAGATGAAAAGTTTGAGAATACTGAGAATCTAAAGGAGGAGGCATTTAGGAGCCAGTCACATTGTTCTTTTCACCCTTTAATTGAGAAAGGGCTTTCAACTTTCTGATCGTGTTACAATGAGCTTGAATATGTTCATCACGTTTGTTTATCTGAAAGACTGCATCAAACTCTGGAACATCCGAGGATATCTTGATGTTTGAGGTTTTAACATTTTCTTTGAGATGTTGATATTTTAGTTGTAAATCAAAATGTTCAACTTCTAGCTTAGAAAAATGTTTTACTAAATTATCGTGATCATCCTGTTCAATTTTCTCACTTAGTTTAGAGTTTTTTATTTCAAGCTCAATGACACGATCATGGGAGACTTTCAGAGCAATAGATAATTCATGAAATTGAGAAGCATTAATGGAACAATTTGTAGCAGTGTAAAACACATCTTGAGCAATACATTCAGAAATAAGATTCTCATTCAAGGTATGCAAGTTCTTCCTCTCAATCTCATTATATTTTAATTCTCGCTCATTGTCACTAACCTCAAAAATCATCGCATCAAATTCCTTTTCCATTTATTTAATATCTGAATCCATCCCCTTTTTAAGACTTTCAAATTTACCTTTTAATTGGTTAAAGAAAGGCATGATCTCTGTTAAATAGCATTCTTTAGTTTGCTCAAAACCCCTTTCCCCTTCAGTTATCCCAGTGGGTGTGATCCTTTTCTTACAAGTTTTCTCAAAATCAACAAATAATTGAAAGATAACATATTGACTGATTAAGGTCTTGCTTTTAGTGGCAATAGTTCTAGGAACTAAATGCATTGGTGTATTTGGAGGATACACAGTCGCTGAAGGCATTTTCCTAAGGGGAGGGTTTGTTGCAACAAGATTCTCTGCTTTTTGCTTTTCCATATCTTTCTTCCAAAAAATCTGTTCTGGAGTTAATTGAGTTTGAGGCTTGAACATGTTAAGGGAGATCCAATTTTCCTTAGTGTAATCATGAGGTTTGATAGTTATGTTTTTCTCTTTACATGTAGGATTGTTGAGTTTCTTATCCATTTTCTCCCTAGTGACTTCATCTGATTTCTTATCTTCCTCAGTGCACTCAGCGCAACTAGGTTTCTGCCTAGGCTTAAGGATTTCATTACCATCATAAATAACCTTATGAGCAGTTCTAGCCTTTTTAATGACCTCTGGATTTGGTTCCTCAACAAGGGGAATACTATGCTTATCACTCAAAACTCTGTGCTTAGTGATTAAGTGAGCAGTCTGAATGGTATTTCCTTGTACGTACAACTTATTTTCAAGCTTGTTTTTCAAGGTTTTCAGATTGGAAAAATCATTCAAAAGTTTTGATTCCTTAGTATTGAATTCTTGCTTAAGCAGTTTAACATTTTTCTGAAGTTCTTGTTTTTGCTTAGCAGTTTTAGAAAGCTTTTCTTGTAAGGAATTTAACTCTTGTTTTAATACTTCTTCTCTAAACCTACTTTTTCTAATAATTGTACGCATTTGGTCATCCATTTCCTGCTCACGGGTGGTTAACTCAAACTTAGCACGTTGTTTATAGATAGCAACTTGTTCCTTATAGGCACTTTGTTCAGAGGTAACAGAGTCATCAGGGGCACATGCAGTGTATTCATCAAAATCATAGTCATTATTGACTGCAGAAGATACATCACTTGGTACAATCTCACTTTCACTTTGAGCCATGTATTGATCATATGGGACAGTGTTACTATTTCCCACATTATCAATATCTGAATCGTAGGTTTCAAGAGATTGTACTTCATTATGTATCTTTTGCTTATCAACTTTATCGTATAATTTTAATACCTCTGAGATGATTGTTTCTTTGGATGGACCAGCCTGTTGTGGTGGAGAGATCTTTGGAGAAACCATAGGTGAGATGCTAGCCATGAAGATTGTCTGGGCAGTAGGTTCATCATCGACATCAGAGTCAAATGCATCACGATCGCTACTTGAAAGGCATTCTGACGATTGTGACCTATTTCCTGAATTGGTTGCTCATCCACATCTGCATCATATGTCTTGGCATTCCCTTTAGCAAGAAACAATAACTCTTCTTCATCCAAAGCTGCTCCATTATCCTGAGCTTGCACAAGCAACATCTTATCCCTGAGGTACTCTGCATTCTGAGGGTGTTTTGGCGATGTGCAGTTCCTTGCAATATGTCCCTCACCACCACAATTGTAGCATTTGATTGGTTTTGCGTGTCCTTGATTTCCAATCCTTCCCCGATTCTGATTTCCCACATATCCTCTACCAACTCCACCTCTTCCTTGTTCGTACTACCTTTCTTGAACTGGCTGCACCATAACCTTCCCATCTCTGACAGTGGCTTGATTGTGTGGATTGGATGCTGTTCTGAGGTTGTTGTTGGTGTGTGGGAGAGAGTTCATGTTTTGACTAATCATGAGAGCCAGTTTATTAATGAAGTTTCCCACGGTTGCATCAGCATCAGCTTGTTTGAACATTGGATCGGGAATGAGTTTGTGATTACCATTACCCATGGGTATGACTTGAGATGCTTTGGTGGTAATACCAACATTGGTGTAGAAAGCTGTAGAATCATTTGGTGAGCTTGATTCTCCTTGATTGGTTTTGAACTGTTCCAGAATCCTTTTCTCAAACATAGCATGCCTCTCATTCTGAAGCAGGAAGGCATACAATTGCTCATAGTTTGTATTCTTCAATCCTTTGGTTAGCTTCACAGCAGTGACAAATTTGTGCCATTCGGGATTCATGTTGTTCACAAACTTTGAGTTGAGCTGAATGTTAGACATGGTCATTTTGATGTTCCTCATGTCATTCACAGGCTTATGGAATCTCACGTAGTACTCATAGACACTCTCATCTGGTTTCATCTTGAAGTGCTCAAACTCATCATACAGTTGTGATTCTCTGTCTTCCTTAGTTAACTCAGAACCAGAGAGAAGCATCTTGACATTATCCCAGACTGCCTTAGCTTCAGTGTTGTGATTGATGAGCTTGTAGATATCCTTTGGAAGACCCTGAAGTATAATGTTGGAAGCCCTGATGTCAGCATCGAATCTCTTTTTCTCCTTATCATTAAGCTCATCATACATCTTTGGTCTGTCTACTCCGTTTTCTTTTCCCAAATAGTACAATCGGATTCGTTGAGCCCATGAGTCATAATCAGTTCTGTCAAGCATAGGTGGACGAGTATCTGATCCCGCTGCTTGAACGTCCTCAGCTACAGAAGAAACAATAGTTGGAACGATGTTTGCCATGATTACAAGTTCTACGGGATTTTACTATTCTTTGATTAAACCGGGAAATTGATTCTTTCACGAGATTTTACTAAACCAAAAGAACAAACGTAAGAATGCAGCACGAAGAAGTAACAAGTCTCAATAGACAAGTGGCTAAACACTCAACTCGCTTAATTATCAACTCGCTAAAAAACCAACTCGCTTAAAGCAACAAGTCGCTTAAGGAATCAACTCGCTTAATAGCTAAGTTGCATATAGAGACAACTCGCTTAAAATCAAGTCGCAAACAGACACAATTCGCTTAACCACCAAGTTGCTTAAACTAACTCGCTAGCTATACAACTCGCTTAATAGCCAAGTCGCTTTAGAACTCAAGTCGCTTAAAGAAAAAACTCGCTTAGACCTCAAGTCGCTTAAAAGATCAACTCGCTAAATAGCCAAGTCGCATATACCAACTCGCATCCAGTAACGAAGCAACTCGCTTTGAAGAAACAAATATCCGAGACTCAACTCTCTTTGTACAAAGTTCAAAAATAACCACTTTATCAATCAAAAACAACCAAACCACAGTGATTTAAGCCTTCCAATTCAAAACATAAACACATATGATGATCCTAAACACAAAAGTACAAGCAAAATTCAAACTTTAACACTATAATTTGTCCAAATGATTCAAACTCTCCTAAACACTTAATACCCCAAAAACCTTATGAAATCCACCAAAACAAAGAGCATGAAAGATGAGTGATCAAACCATGGCTCTTGATACCAATTGTAAGATATAGGATTTCACAAACACACTAAACCATAACCATATGGGGCGTTCAATATGTTTAGAGAGAGAAAGTTCTAGAGAGAGAAATGGAAGAGAGTTGGGAACTATGTGAGACAAAGAAAAATGGTATTGAAGCTCCAACCCTCTACCTTGGGAGGTAGAGGGTATTTATAGTGTCTTACAAATAACGCCACCTACGGGCTGTGGATCAGGCATACAGTGGGTTAAGACCCATCCGTCCTCCACGGTGTTACATAACAAACTACTTACTAACATAACTTGACTACGACTACGAGCTTTCTAACGAATACATATACTTGAGGTGACTGATATGTGCTAAAACACATATCATTTCTTTATCAAATCAGACCCAAAATAACCAAGAAAGAGCCGTTTATTGCTAATATTTGTTGTTTTCTTGAGTTTGTGCTTGTGCAGGTACGGATATGTCAAAACACACAAAAAGAAACCAAATCTGACAAAAACCCGAGCACGAGAGATAAAGAGTGCTAAAGCTGAGCCGGAAGGTAAGAATTGTGCATCTGTGAAGATTGCTATTCTTTGAGGATGATTTGTGAAAGATATGTTCAATTTTGAAGAAATGTCAGAAACAGTCCTTCAACTTTCAGAAATTGGCAGAATCTACCCTTGAGATTCAAATTGGCAAAAGTGATCCTTGGAATAATGAAGATTGTCAAGTATAGCCCTTGGATTATAATTTCAGAATTATACACTTATGGTCCCTTGTTTTATACGGATTACATCTATGGTCCTTATCTAATCCAATGTATTACACCATTAGCCCAATCAACCCAAGTCATGGCCTGGTTTACCAATCCCACAGCCCAAACCCGGATCCTTTTTACACCCGGTCAACGAAAGTCATAACAGTTAAAAAAATATATTAAAAACCATTTACTTTCCCGCCACCCAAATCCACCCCAAATTCATTTTCCCAGAACCCACCAAGAACCCTAATATACCCCTTTACCCAATTGACCAATTCACTGAAATCAAGGGAAATTAAGTCCTTTTACCTGACACCTTATGACACACCTGACACATGTGGAGAGCCAGGTCAGCAATCCGTGTGTCACTCCTCTCATCTCATTGGTCGACAGAGTATTTGCACTTGATCCAATGGTTAAGATGGATTGAAGATTGATGGGAAGTGATCCAAGGGACACAAATGATCAAGAGAAAGCACAGATGAATCCTTCCAGACCCTTCTAAGGCTCATACACTCGCTATAAATACCCTTTCATTTCTCCTTTGTAATTCATGTAATATAGTAGTAGCTTCTGAGTAGTGTTATAGTTTTAATTGTTTTTCTCAATTCTGTATTTCAAATTCCTGTTTGTACTCAGTTTTATTAATATAAAATATTTTTAGTTCAAATTCTCATTTAAATCTCAATTTATGTTTTGTTACTTGAATTAGCTTATTATTATTTCTGATCATCATAGTAGCTTGTTTTTCATAAATTTCAGTTTCCATTTCCACTTTACAAAAATCCTATAAAAATCAGAAAAATCCTTAAAAAAAATAAAAAAAATATATGAATTATGGTTTATAATCAATCTCAGTTGTAGTTTTTGTTATAGAAAACCTTTATAAGCTAACTAAAAGCTTATTAATAGCTTTAATACTTACCTACTCAGACCCTACTCTAAAAAATCATTTTGGTCAATAAAAGTCAAGCTGCAGTAATAAAGGTGGAACCGTTCTGAATTGCTGATATGGTGATGGAATTGGGTTATGAATTGATTCAGTTGGGTTAATATCAGGTTCAGGTTACTGATTCATTGATCTCATTTAGCAATCCATAGTGGTTGGACCTTTTGTGAGTTTTAATTCTTTCTACCTTTTGAATCTGCTTTATTCATGTTCTATATCTGCACTATTAGATCAAATCTGTTTCTGTGTGTTTTTGCTGCTTAAGTTCACTCATATAGGTGATTTTTAGTCATAGGAATTTGAATTGAGTTCTGTATACGAGTATTGGTTGATTTTACTTATGAATCAGTCATTAAATTAGTGTTTGGATCAATAGGTTTCAATGAGTTAAGAGGGTTACCAGTGGTCAAATTGAAATGCAGTAGTTTCTACTAGGTCTATTAGAGTCATTTAGTTCATTTATTTGCACCTTAGAACTCATAGTCAAAATATTATTTAATCTGCTCTTGTGGTTTAACCAGATTATTTCAGAATTGCATAGTTTAGTAATAGGTTTAGATTTTATCAAGCTAGCTTAATTAGGTCATATTGCATCTCTAAACAACTTATACAATCTGTTTGTGAAGATCAAATTTGGAGAAAGTCAAAAATTGCAAATCTGTTTTTAAAGTCAAAAGTTGCAAAAGTGGATTTCCACATAACTTTATAGATTTTTCATAGTTTCAGTTCTGAGTCAAAATCATTGAAACTTTGGGATTATCAAGTTCAGTTGGTCTATTTTTGAAATCTGATTTTTGTGAAATTTTTGGAAACATTTTTAAGCACTAAATCAACTTTCCAAATCAGCTTATTTGTCCTGTTCACACTCAGCTAATACTGAGTGTGAGCAGGCCTTATTGTAGATCTTGCACAGGTCTCATTTTAAGTAGTTAGGGTCTAAAAATTGGTCCAGTTGTTGTTTAGTTGGTGGTCTTGAGGTCCACACTTTTGGTTTTTAGCTTAGCTTATTAAACAAGCTTGTGCATCAGCTGCAACTTAGGGAGTAGGGGTTGTTTGGCCAAAAATCACTTTAAGCTTTAAATCATAAACTGAGCTTGTAGCTTGATAGGATTAGTTGGAATCAGTTAGGATTAGCTTAATTTAGTACAAGTTAGCTTCTGTAGCAGTTTGGTAGCTTATATTGCTCATTAGCTTAATTTTAGAGCTTATTCCTTAGACAGTTACACTACAGCTTCTAAATCTCACACATAAGCATAGTTTTTTATATTTTTTATAGATTTAGAATATAATTTTATACTTTTCCTAAATTTTTCAGAATTTTATAGTTCTGTTTACTATTTTTCTTATTTTATATCAGTTTTTAAGACTTTTTAATTACTTTTTAATACAAATAAATCAGAAAAGCTTCAAAAAAATAAGTTTTTATTTTTCCTAGATTAAGAAAAAATTAAAAAGCCAAAAAAAATTTTCCAGATTTTTCCTAGTTTAATTTGTAATTTTTAGCCATTAAATTAGTTTTAAATAGTTTTTAATTCATAGAAATTCGAAAAATCATCAGAAAAATACAAATTCAGTTTTGAAAAGTCTTTTGAGTTATTTTAGATTTTTGAAAAATAGTTTCATAATTTTCTCTCTTATTTTCATAATTTTTAGATAATTAGTGTTATTAATTAGTTTTTAATTCAAATAAATTCAAGAAAAATCATAAAAATTAGTTTTAATTCTTAGTTAATTTTTAAATTGCATCTTTAGTTTAAAAATAATTTTAGATCATATTTAAGATTTAGATTAGACGTAGTTTCATTTTATTTACGTTTCATTTATGGCATTTTAGTTTTAATTCGCATATTTATGATTCCCCGTAGTGTAATTTCCCTTTTATGCTTGCCTTATCCCGTAGTTTAGAAAACATCAAATTATCCCCTTTTCCCATTCAAATCCCGATAATCGCGACGTGAGTTGAAAATTACATTCAACCCTCGTTCGGAACGATCTCGGTGCTCAAACCTAACACGTTTGAGTTACCCACCATATACTACACACTCTTATTATTGATCTCTTTCCGGAGGAATCAATTTTTGGCGCCGCTGCCGGGGAGGGCTTGTAGCGAGTTTTCGTATTCCGTCTCGAATCGCGTGCATTTGAAGATCCTTCCCCGAGTGAAGTTACCGTCGTTTTTGTATATATAACTTTTGCAAAAACCCAAAAACATCTAAAAACACCAAAACATTCTTCCTAGAGTGTTTACAAAACCATAAAAATTAAAAAACCAACAAAACAAACCCGAACGTTAATTGTTACGTCGGCTCACCTCAGAAGTACAACCTATACACGGGGTAAACGGAAGTCTTGACATTAAATTGCAGACTGAAGAACGATCCACTCTTCGTTCCCGCTCCGCTGCGCGTACTTTTGGGAGCTACCGAGCACCGGTTGACGCGAAGGTTACAAAAAGATTGTTTTTCAAAAGTTTTCTAAATATAAAAACCAAAAAGATTTTCCTTTTTCAAATTTATTTTTCCTTTTTGATTTTTGATTTTGAATTTTTAGTGCATGCGCACTCGTTCTCAGTCACGACGTAATCGCAATCGTAGAATAGACGTACCCGAGTTACGTACTATCGTTGAAGAACCCGTTGTCATGGCAGACACTCGAACGATGATCGAGTTACTTCAAGCTCCCGTAGACGGCTACGGTGATGCTATTGTTGTTCCACCACTTGATACTGAGAATTTTGAACTAAAAACGAATCTAATTCAATTGGTTTCAAATAAACCTTTTTGTGGTTTGGATCATGAGGAGCCCCACGCACACCTCCGTTGGTTTAATCAAGTTGCGTCTACGATAAACTTTCGGGGCGTCACTCATGAGTCAGTTAAATTGAGATTGTTTCCATTTTCCCTTGAGGGGGCAGCCCGGACTTGGCTAGAAAAAGAACCCCCTCAATCTATTACAACATGGGCCGATCTTTCTAAGAAATTTGTGAACCAATTCTTTCCTCCTTCGAAAATTACAATGTTACGAAATCAAATCATAAATTTTCAACAAAAATTCGATGAAAGTTTTGGAGAAGCATGGGATAGATTCAAGGAACTTTTACGTAAATGCCCAAATCACGGTTTTACCGATCTTCATCAGATTGATACGTTCTACAATGCTTTAACGCCGTCCGATCAAGATTCGCTTAACGCGGCCGCCGGTGGTAACATCTTGAGTCGTATGCCCGCCGATATTAGAACGATAATCGAAAACAAGTAAAAAGTTTTCTCGTCTAGAAACCGTTCGGTTGTTTCTAAGATTGCTACTAATGATAACTACGTTCAGAGGAGTGAGTTGAGTGGGCTGACTGACCTTACTCATGCTATTAATTCGATGATGAGAGAGTTTAAGAATCTGAAATCCGAGCCAGTCAAAGCCGTAACTGAAACATGTGTTATTTGCGGTGGTCCTCATCCGTACTATAATTGTCAAGCCACCGATGGTGATCTCAAAAATGCATCCGTAGCTTCTGCTAATCCGGTTCAAAATCAGAACCAAGGATACCATGCCAACCAAATGGGACCACCCGATTTTGCACCTGTTCCTCAACAAAACCAAAACCGTTATCAAAACCAATCTTACAATCAAAACCGAGGAACTAATCTCAATCATGGTAATCAAAACTACCAAGCTCCCCCACCTCAAGTTTATCAACCACCTCCTCAAATTGCTCCGAATAACGACTTTCTAACTTACATGAATAATTCCGATAACACCATTAAAAGTTTGCAAACTCAAATCACGAGTATGAGGAATGATTTCAAAAGGGAAATGGAAGCTACGAGTAACAAGCAGATGAGTGAAATGAGGAATATGATGACTAGTTTCTTTCAAGCCAATCAAGCGTCTACTTCTTATTCTCAACCCTCGGGTTCCGGTACTTTTCCGAGTAATACGATTCCTAACCCGAGAGGTGACATGAAAGCTATCACTACCCGAAGTGGTGTTGCTTACGATGGACCCACGGCTTCTACTACTAATTATTCTTCTTCTTCTCGTGTGGTAGACTGTGAGACCGGGGTGACAAAGGACCCGGTGCTTCCTACTAATAAGGGGAGTACCGAGAATGTCCAACCCAATGTTGTCCCGACGTCTGAACCCAAGGATGCTCCGGTTAATGCTAAAAAGACTAACCCAAAAACAACACTTCCGTACCCGTCAAGGATGAATGATCAGAAGCAACGTGAACAAGCGAGCCTTCAAATGGAAAAATTCTTTCAAATATTTCAAGATCTTCACTTCGAAATTAGCTTCGCGGATGCTCTTCTTCTCATGCCTAAGTTTGTTTCGACACTAAAAGGATTGTTAAGTAACAAAGAGAAAATTGTGGATTTGGCAAAAACGTCTTTGAATGAGAATTGTTCGGCGGTTATTCTCAAGAAACTTCCCGAAAAGTTAGGTGACCCCGGCAAGTTCCTCATTCCGTGCGATTTTCAAGGAATTATTCAATGCTCCGCCTTGGCCGATCTTGGCACGAGTATCAATTTGATGCCGAAATCAATCTACGAAAAGCTTTCATTGCCCCCACTTACCCCAACGTGTATGACCCTCGAGCTAGCCGACCATACTACGACAAAACCAATCGGTATAGCCGAGGATGTTTTTGTTAAAGTGGGGACGTTCGATTTCCCTGCGGATTTTGTTGTCGTTGATTTTGATGCCGACCCCCGAGTACCCCTTATTCTCGGAAGATGCTTCTTAAGGACGGGCCATGCGTTGATTGATGTATATGAAGGAGAGATCACTTTAAGAGTTGGAAAAGAAGCCGTCACTTTTAACGTTAACCATACTTCTAAATCTTTAACCTACCAATATGATGTGGCCAAAATTAATGACACCGAGGTGACAAAGGACCCGAGAATTCCTACTAATAACGGAAGTACCAAAAACGTCCAACCTCCGATGGTTCAAAAAGTAGGGCCTAAGACATCGAGAATTGATCCGAGTCTTTCACGTTTCACGGTTAAGAGTTTATCAACGATACGTGCTGAGCAAAAGAAGAAACTAGAAAAGGAGACTACAACGGTTGTGGTGGAAAATGCTAGCTCTAAGAGCACACCACTTATCCCACCTCCGCTTTCTGTTTGTTGTGTTGAACTTAAGAACGTCGAGTTTTCTTTGAGTGGCAATCCCACTCCTTCCTCTAAAATTTTGGAACTTTCTGATTCTTCCCCGTCTCTCACTACGGAAAGTGACTCCATTTGGGAAGAGATCGATGCTTATATTAATGATGATTCGATTCCCGTTGAGATTGATGATGCTACTTTTGACCCGGAGGGGGACATCCTTTTACTTGAAAAATTGATATATAATGAACCGTCTTCTTACTCTCCTTCGGATGATGTTTTTGAACCTAAACCATCTCGAACTGATGATTCTATCATGGAAGAAATTGAGGCTTATTTGAATTCCGATTCAGTTTCACCGGAAATTGATTATGCCGTTATTAACATCGAGGAAGATATTAGTTTGATTGAAAAAATGCTTTACGGGGATTCTTATATCCCTCCGGAAGAAAAAGTTATTAAAGAAGTCAAGCCGTCTTATATCGATTCACTTCTTGAGAAGTTCACCGATGAACTTGCTCCTACCGACTCGATTTTTTCCGAGAATGATGAAAAAGAATACGATGATCCATTTGATCCGATGAAAGAAAAGAAAGTGAAAGTTTCTATTGACGAGCTTGTTGATTCAGAGGTCCTACACTATTTTTTATCCGAGAGTGATTCCTCTTCTCGTGAGGATTTTCACGAAGATGATACTTTGATTTCGTTCCTCTCCGAGGACAAGATTTTTAACCCTGGGATACTCATCGGAAAGGACATTGATAAAACCAAAGTTAACCGAAAAAAGGATCCTCTTTTGGATGCATTCATGTTTGAGCCTTTGAAATACACCTTTCTGTACCATGAGCTCCCGTCTTCTTTGGAGTATTCTCATTGTGATCCGTCATCCCTTCGTCCGCCCGCAAAACCGCCTGATGATGGATCATTCTTTTTTGATACACCTTGTGTAAGATTGGGAGGATTTAACCTTTATGTGCTGGAGCCCGACATTTTCTTTTCCTCCCAACCCGCCCAGTCTCATTCTTTCAGGAATGAGGACACCGTTTTCGACCCTGGTATCTCTACCATTTTCTTCCCCAAGGACAAATGAATTCGGGGACGAGTCAGGCTAGCGACTCGTAGAAGAAAAACAGTAGCGCTTCGTGGGAGGCACCCCATACTTATCTCTATCTTCTTTCTATTTTTTCTAATAAGTGATGTGAAGAGGTTAGACTCTTCGATTTCTCGTGTTTGGTTGTTTAGGATGTTCCCGATATGAAGACTCTCGTGCTCGAAGTTTGTCTTTTCTCCACTCGAGTTTCATGTTCGTTGCTTATGGAAATGCTATATCCTAATCTTATCGACTAACGTTTATCTTTGAGCATACTTAATAAACGGATTTTAGATTTTCGTTGATACCTTTGCTTTTAAACATTGAGGACAATGTTTCGTTTTAGTCTGGGTGGGTAATCTTCGATTTGATTTGACCGCACTTGCTTATTTTTTGTCGTATACTCTCGCAACCCCGTTTTTCCTTAGAAAATGAAAAATTGTGCAAAAATGAGAAAATTTTAAAATTTTTTGTAAGCTTTTGCTAGTTTTATGATCAAAAAGTTCTTGCTAGTCTCTTAGAAGTTACTTTAAATATGCGTTTTTCTTGAAAAAGCCTTTGCTAATTGCTCAGACAAGAGGCTATAAAATGCGATTCTAGCTCACAAGGCCAAGAATTTGCAAGTCTCCCTAAGTGATTTTAAATATGCGAAGCTTAAACAAGAATTTGCTAGTTTCTAATAAGTGACTTTAAAAATGCGAGACTTGAGATTATTTGACGAAACAATTGCTAAGTTAATATATGTTTTGACACCTTGTTGATTTTCCGCTAGTGAGAGTAGGAATAGAATTCTGACTTGACCGGGCGTGTTGAGCCCTAGCTTGTTCCCTTAACCATAGGTAATCTAAAAATTATCGGCTAAGCATCCGCGGATCTCATTATTTGGGATTTTAAATTTACGGAGATCGAGGAATGATAGTGTTACTTATGAGTTTAGATGCTAAGCGTAGAGTAGTTGGTTCTCTTTAGAGCCCATCGAAGGTACTTATGGCTTTTTGTTCCCACAAGATTGTTTCACCCCATATCTGTCAAATAATAATTAAAGATGTTGAGTTTTTGACGATAGTTAGTTCTTTATTCTTCTTTAGAGAATCCTTGCCAATGAGGGTTGGGTACACATCAAGGTACTGTCAGTGTTGCGGTGTAATAGACAACTGATTCCTGATAGTTTGCTGCTATTGTTTCTATTGTTATAAAAGCCGTAGGATTCGGAGTTTGGCACAAAAATTAACATGAAATAAAGCCCAAATGTATTAAAGTTGAAAAATCCAAAGCCATAAAAGTTTTCATAGACTTCCAAAAAGGCAGAGGAAAATCCAAAGTCATAATAAGACTTCTGATAAAACGTTAATCCCGTTGAGTTAGTGGTTGAAAAGACCAAGGGCCTAAATTGCAAAAATGCAAATGTGCTAAAATAAGTGTTAAGCCAATCTTTGAATCTGGGAGATATCTTCCTAAATCATGTTAAATTAGGACCTTGATGTGGACCTCATTCTTGTGTGCAATGCTTTTCGAGGGAAGATGGATAACTAATTAGCGACTTAGCTTTGTATCTTTATCGGAATAAAAGTTATCGAAACGAGAAATTTGAAGAAATTCAATTCTCACAAAAGTAAAAAAATCTAGAGGAAAATAGGAAAATGGGAGCAAACAGTAATTACACAAGTAACTTCCATAGGTAGTGTTAGCATCTAGAGTCACATTTAACAATGATTTCGATTTTACGCTTAGTTTGGGGACTTGTGAAAAATCAGGGACGATGTATTCTATCCGTATGGTCACTTCACGCTATGTTGTGTTTCCTACTCCGTGATCCTAACGTGTTGATTGAAAAATGTTGGAGTTATTGATCGATATGAAAGTTCAACAAACCGTCACTCATAATCGGAATGTGCTTAATCGTAATATCTATACATGTGAATAAAAAGGTAAACGGGGCGTTTTTAGAATTAAGGATTCTTAATCTCTTTTGAGGAATCTTTGCTACTTCTTCATAGGTTTAGTAGAAAGAGATTGAAATCCTTTGTTTTAGAAGCGTGAGTTGATTGCATTGTGTGGGGACACGACAATGGTCTCGTCTGGGGTATTTTGATATGTGCTAAAACACATATCATTTCTTTATCAAATCAGACCCAAAATAACCAAGAAAGAGCCGTTTATTGCTAATATTTGCTGTTTTCTTGAGTTTGTGCTTGTGCAGATACGGATATGTCAAAACACACAAAAAGAAACCAAATCTGACAAAAACCCAAGCACGAGAGATAAAGAGTGCTAAAGCTGATCCGGAAGGTCAGAATTGTGCATCTGTGAAGATTTCTATTCTCTGAGGATGATTTGTTAAAGATATGTTCAACTTTGAAGAAATGTCAGAAACAGTCCTTCAACTTTCAGAAATTGGCAGAATCTACCCTTGAGATTCAAATTAGCAAAAGTGATCCTTGGAATAATGAAGATTGTCAAGTATAACCCTTGGATTATAATTTCAGAATTATACACTTATGGTCCCTTGTTTTATACGGATTACATCTATGGTCCTTATCTAGTCCAATGTATTACACCATTAGCCCAATCAACCCAAGTCATGGCCTGGTTTACCAATCCCACAGCCCAAACCCGGATCCTTTTTAAACCCGGTCAACGAAAGTCATAACAGTTAAAAAAAATATATTAAAAACCATTTACTTTCCCGCCACCCAAATCCACCCCAAATTCATTTTCCCAGAACCCACCAAGAACCCTAATATACCCCTTTACCCAATTGACCAATTCACTGAAATCAAGGGCAATTAAGTCCTTTTACCTGACACCTTATGACACACCTGACACATGTGGAGAGCCAGGTCAGCAATCCGTGTGTCACTCCTCTCATCTCATTGGTCGACAGAGTATTTGCACTTGATCCAATGGTTAAGATGGATTGAAGATTGATGGGAAGTGATCCAAGGGACACAAATGATCAAGAGAAAGCACAGATGAATCCTTCCAGACCCTTCTAAGGCTCATACACTCGCTATAAATACCCTTTCATTTCTCTTTTGTAATTCATGTAATATAGTAGTAGCTTCTGAGTAGTGTTATAGTTTTAATTGTTTTTCTCAATTCTGTGTTTCAAATTCCTGTTTGTACTCAGTTTTATTAATATAAAATATTTTTAGTTCAAATTCTCATTTAAATCTCAATTTATGTTTTGTTACTTGAATTAGCTTATTATTATTTCTGATCATCATAGTAGCTTGTTTTTCATAAATTTCAGTTTCCATTTCCACTTTACAAAAATCCTATAAAAATCAGAAAAATCCTTAAAAAGAATAAAAAATATATGAATTATGGTTTATAATCAATCTCAGTTGTAGTTTTTGTTATAGAACACCTTTATAAGCTAACTAAAAGCTTATTAATAGCTTTAATACTTACCTACTCGGACCCTACTCTAAAAAATCATTTTGGTCAATAAAAGTCAAGCTGCAGTAATAAAGGTGGAACTGTTCTGAATTGCTGATATGGTGATGGAATTGGGTTAAGAATTGATTCAGATGGGTTAATATCAGGTTCAGGTTACTGTTTCATTGATCTCATTTAGCAAACCATAGTAGTTGGACCTTTTGTGAGTTTTAATTCTTTCTACCTTTTGAATCTGCTTTATTCATGTTCTATATCTGCACTATTAGATCAAATCTATTTCTGTGTGTTTTTGCTGCTTAAGTTCACTCATATAGGTGATTTTTAGTCATAGGAATTTGAATTGAGTTCTGTATACGAGTATTGGTTGATTTTACTTATGAATCAGTCATTAAATTAGTGTTAGGATCAATAGGTTTCAATGAGTTAAGAGGGTTACCAGTGGTCAAATTGAAGTGCAGTAGTTTCTACTAGGCATATTAGAGTCATTTAGTTCATTTATTTGAACCTTAGAACTCATAGTCAAAATATTATTTAATCTGCTCTTGTGGTTTAACCAGATTATTTCAGAATTGCATAGTTTAGTAATAGGTTTAGATTTTATCAAGCTAGCTTAATTAGGTCATATTGCATCTCTAAACAACTTATACAATCTGTTTGTGAAGATCAAATTTGGAGAAAGTCAAAAATTGCAAATCTGTTTTTAAAGTCAAAAGTTGCAAAAGTGGATTTCCACATAATTTTATAGATTTTTCATAGTTTCAGTTCTGAGTCAAAATCATTGAAACTTTGGGATTATCAAGTTCAGTTGGTCTATTTTTGAAATCTGATTTTTGTGAAATTTTTGGAAACATTTTTAAGCACTAAATCAGCTGTCCAAATCAGCTTATTTGTCCTGTTCACACTCAGCTAATACTGAGTGTGAGCAGGCCTTATTGTAGATCTTGCACAGGTCTCATTTTAAGTAGTTAGGGTCTAAAAATTGGTCCAGTTGTTGTTTAGTTGGTGGTCTTGAGGTCCACACTTTTGGTTTTTAGCTTAGCTTATTAGACAAGCTTGTGCATCAGCTGCAACTTAGGGAGTAGGGGTTGTTTGGCCAAAAATCACTTTAAGATTTAAATCATAAACTGAGCTTGTAGCTTGATAGGATTAGTTGGAATCAGTTAGGATTAGCTTAATTTAGTACAAGTTAGCTTTTGTAGCAGTTTGGTAGCTTATATTGCTCATTAGCTTAATTTTAGAGCTTATTCCTTAGACAGTTACACTACAGCTTCTAAATCTCACACATAAGCATTGTTTTTTATATTTTTTATAGATTTAGAATATAATTTTAGACTTTTCCTGAATTTTTCAGAATTTATAGTTCTGTTTACTATTTTTCTTATTTTATATCAGTTTTTAAGACTTTTTAATTACTTTTTAATACAAATAAATCAGAAAAGCTTCAAAAAAATAAGTTTTTATTTTTCCTAGATAAAGAAAAATTTAAAAAGCCAAAAAAATAATTTTTCCAGATTTTTCCTAGTTTAATTTATAATTTTTAGCCATTAAATTAGTTTTAAATACTTTTTAATTCATAGAAATTCGAAAAATCATCAGAAAAATACAAATTCAGTTTTGAAAAGTCTTTTGAGTTATTTTAGATTTTTGAAAAATAGTTTCATAATTTTCTCTCTTATTTTCATAATTTTTAGATAATTAGTGTTATTAATTAGTTTTTAATTCAAATAAATTCAAGAAAAATCATAAAAATTAGTTTTAATTCTTAGTTAATTTTCAAATTGCATTTTTAGTTTAAAAATAATTTTAGATCATATTTAGGATTTAGATTAGACGTAGTTGCATTTTATTTACGTTTCATTTATTGCATTTTAGTTTTAATTCGCATATTTAGGATTCCCCGTAGTGTAATTTCCCTTTTATGCTTGCCTTATCCCGTAGTTTAGAAAACATCAAATTATCCCCTTTTCCCATTCAAATCCCGATAATCGCGACGTGAGTTGAAAATTCCATTCAACCCTCGTTCGGAACAATCTCGGTGCTCAAACCTAACACGTTTGAGTTACCCACCATATACTACACACTCTTATTATTGATCTCTTTCCGGAGGAATCAGTGATCGAATCTTTAACGACTGAATTTTCTAATTCCTAACATTTCGTAAATTTTTAAAAGAAATCTATCGAAACTTTAACTATTTTAGTTGTAGTTAACAATAAATTTATTTTTGTTGTAAGTAGAGTTCAAGTGGGGGATATTTGATAACATCAAGTAGTCCTGATTATTAAGTGTCAATTTCCCCCGATAATGCTTGTAATTTATATCATTTATATGGATTTACACTTGTTTTCCATTGTTTTACACTTTCAGGTAAATTACGAGCACTGGAGCTAAAGAGACTCGGAACTGGAGAAATATCTAAAGATTTATCACAGTATGCTACTTTGAAGAAGTTACGGCGTAACTCGTCTCTCACATTATGCCGTAACTATTGCGTGACTCAGAAAACCAACTTATCAGAAGGTTACGGCGTAACTCTTCCCAAAGGTTACGACGTAACTATATTAGGTCAAATGAGGTTCCACGCCGCTGATACTTACGCCGTAACTGCTGCATCAACTACGACGTAACCGAGTTTATTGAAGACTACGGTGTAACCACTCTTAAGGTTACGCCGTAACCAGCAGATCTAGTGCAAAATACGATTAAATAGAAGGTTACGGCGTAACTCTTGTTATGGTTACGCCGTAACCCAGATCTGGCCTATAAATACCCCACGAATTCCAGCATTTCTAATCATCCCATTCCACACACAACACTCAGAGAACGTGGAAAAAAGCTCAAGGCAGGTCTAGAGGAGCATATGGAGTTGTCTCCAAGGGAGAAATCACTCCCCTACGATAAGCGTTAGCGTTTTATATTTCTTTTACTTTCAATTCATGTATTTCGTACCCTTAAATATTGAATTGGTTTGCATGATTAATATGAGCGGCTAAGCACCTCTTGGTGCTAGCCTGGTTATGTAAAACCCCGAATTCTGAATTCTTAATTTTACGTTTAATTTCAAATCTTCCTAAGTTATAAATGCGACTAATCACGAACCTAAACTATACGTTATAAATAATCACACAATTAATAAACTAACCTAAGACCTATAAGAAAAATTAATATAACTTTACTATCTCATGAAATCTCTTCAAACCCCCCCCCCCTAAACAAGTTCCTACACGTTTTCTTATTTCACATATATAAGAAATATGCATGCAAACGACTTACTTATTGTTGAGGAGAGAAATCAGGGATTTTTTTTACCCGAAAATCACTCTTAATTGGTTACCAAATTTGCATCACACGTTTTTCCTCTTTATATCAAGGATACCTCAAATCGTTTCTAACCAATCAAAAAAAAAAAAAAAACAAGAAAACCTTGCATTCATCTTAACCTATACGACCTCCCATAATCTTCCCCTACTCGTTTTTCATTTAAAACGTGTACAACTCCATCTTCTCCATTCAAAATACTTGGAAATTATCACAAACAAACTACAACCGATTCTGTTGAGTCTCACCCGAAAGAAGGCGCGACAAAAGGGTTGTTTGAAGACAGGTCTGATCATGGGTGGTTCTATTCAAAGAAGGGTTTTGGTTTTGATCGTGGGTGGTTCTGATCGTGTGTGATTCTTTGTGTGTTTTATTTCCGTTCCTAATATTCGATCAAGAGGTATCCTCCATGTTTGCCCTTGTATCTTCTTGCTTGATTTATGAAACTTATACACGTCTACGACATGAAAAAGGAAACAAAACCTGACTATATGTGCTTCGATAAATGATGCTACGAATGAAATTGATGTCACATAAAATCATGGAAATGCGTTTTATATATGTCGACTTTGTTTTCTGTTTGGCCATCCGAATCTATTCTCATGCTCGCACCTATATTTGGTCACCTAAACTAATATTATGATCTCTAAAATACGTACAAGAACCTGGGAATAAACCTGAATAGTTATCATGGGGTGTACGAGGGTTTTAGTATTCCTGGGCAATATATTTAAGTCTCATCATGGTCTTATAATACTTTAAAACTGTAATGTCATTGTGTAGCGTGAGTGTGCTTGGCATGATAATATTCAAATGGGTATGAGTAGCTCTCTTATTAATTACATGGTGATCAAATGGGTCTTCTTTTATATTATACCTATACTGTTACTATACCTTACATGAAAGACGAATGGGAAGTACATATATGGTCTTGTGAAGGGCTATGTTTAAGGGTGATCGCGGGGCAAATGGGTAAGCCGTTTTACAATTTTGATGGGGTTTCGGAAAGACGAGTCGGGTGTTAATCGTAGGATATGATTAATTGGTCGTAAAAGTTAGCCATTTGAACCGCGAGTGACCTTGAATATGGGTCGAAACATGTATAAATAAGATGAAATATAAGCGTACAAGATGAATTGAAATCAGTAACTACACTTGAATTATATATACTTATTTTCATTTTAGACCTTAAACCTTGGTATTTTTCCATGCAAACCTTTTACTTTTATAGCTTGTCATATTAGACTCTAGTCTTTGGAAAATTGACACAATACACTTAAACATTATTTTGAATTATTTACATTGTAAACCTTAAACTTTGAGATATTTATCATGCGAACCCTATACTTTGAAGTATAATCTAATAAGGCCTTAAAATAGGATAATTGTCATATTAAACATTTAATTTTGTCATTTATCATTTGTAACCCATAAGTTTGGCTAATTAATGAATATTACCCTAAAGTATTTTAATTCCGTCCATTACTAAAAATGAGAATACGCTTATCACCCTAAGAATATTAATGCGATTAATCCGTTATGACTTAAATGAGCTAATAAGTATTAAACAAATCGTAATCCGTGTAGATTCGTTGAAGGAGACGTGACGTTGTATCTTCGTGTTCATTCATTCGTTTGCTTTTCCTTCATTGGCGTTAAGGTACAGATATTTTATCCCTTTTCAGTAGGGATTTCTCCTGACTTTTTTCGATCCTTGACTTTGCTTCACTTATGATATTCCTTTGCTATGATTTTCCTTATGCTATGATCCTTTGATATGATTCAGACATAATCCTTTGATATGATTCTATTCGCTATGATATTCGTTTGTTATGATTATGAACTTCTGATTATGAACCTTATGATTATGATCCATCTGATTATGAACCATCGATTATGAACCTCGATTATGAACTTATGTTATGGAAACCTGATATGAACCTTTGACTTCTGAACCTTTGATATGAACCATTATGATATGATTATGCTTTGACCCGTCAGTTTGATACCCGAGCCAAATATGTGTTCCTAGTCATGAAGGTAACATGACCGTGTCATTGATGCACCAATGGCATGACTCCAGTGTGCACGAGTGATGTTGCACACCGTCCCCATTATGATATGATTATGAGCTCACTATATGTATATGATTTGGCCATTATGTTCCGCGGGGCGTATGGATGCATCCTAGATATGATATGTTTAGTGGATTTAACTATTATGATATGATTTATATGGTGAATGATGTCGTGTGCAATACGCGTCTTCACATTCCGAGAGCTAGCTACTCCATTTGTTACTGAGGTCTCCCCTCCTATGATATATGGTATTCCGAGGTCACCCCACCGAATACAATGGTTACTTATGATATGATATGATATGATATGTTCCGGGCTCGTGGTAGATTTCTGACAACCCTTACACCTTTGATATACCTATATTGTACCTTTTGTATTCCCCAACGCACCATATGCTACGTTAATTGTTCATTACTCAGTACCCTTATATGACTCACTCTACTACCAAGATATATATATTCGATTGCTTTGATCTGTCACACTCTCATTCCGTTACTTCAGACTATCGTTCCATTCACGTACCGGGTTATTATATGCTTATTGAATTTGATTATGCTATTCATGTTTTATGTGACTACTGATTATCCTGCTATGATGTGATTACTGATGAGTGTGTAAATACTCATCATTTTTAGTCAAATCTGAACTGCAAAACGTCTAAAAATGCTCAGAAATGCATCAAAATACTGAAAATATTCCAAAATTGCATTTTATATGTTTTAGATGCAAAATGTTTAAAATCAGAAGAAAAATGAGCAAAGTTTGCATAATTGGCAGTTTCAGTCCCCCAAGTTTTAAAAGTTGTCAAAATTAGTCCCTGAGTCAAAATTTCAAAAGAAAAATCACCAAAGGTCCTTTTTAAATCATAAGTTGTCAAATTTAGTCCTTTGGTGAAAAATGTCAAAAGTTTGAGAAAATTACAAGAATGGTCCTTCAAGTTTGAAAATTGGCAAAATTAGCCCCTGGAAAATTGGAAAATGGCAAGATTGGTACTTGCACTTTTTGAGATTGTCACTTTCAACCCTTGAAGCAACTTTTCAGAATTGGCAGTTTAGGTCCCTTGTATTTTCAGAATTTGCAACAATAGTCCTTGTCATTTAACCTTTTTGGCCTGGTCATAATACCTTGGACCCCTGTCAAATTGAATTTTGGACCCCCTTTATTATTAACTCTGGTCAAAATCCTGGTCAAATCCCACAAAACCCGCCAAAGTCTCTCCTTCACCTGCTTCTCTGAAACCAAGCAATACCCCATCCCCCCTCCTCACCATCCACTCAAACTTGTTCCCCCACCTCAACTAACATCCAAGAGAGCATTTAATGCATCTCCCCCCCCTCACTCAACCTATCCAGCTGTTACTCCAATTTTGGCGCCAAAACTGATTCTATGGCCAAGATCAAATTTAAGCCATCCAATGGCTGAGGATATTGCTGGGAAACAATCAGAATAGAGAGAGAAGATCTTTGGATATAAAAAGAAAGCAAATGGAGCAAGCAAAGGCAGTTTTTAGTTTTTAAAATTTTAGTTAATGTCGTTTTTTAGTTTAAAAGTTTTAGTTAAGTTGTAACCCTGTTAACTTTTGTTAAATTGTACTCTCCTAAGTTGTTTTATCAATATAAATCAATTTCAAGTTCTAATTTCAGTTATATTATCATTTCATATTGTGAAGTTCACTGTTACAATTTTTATTTTTTAAGACTTGTATTTAAGCTTCATATAGCTTCTTTTCAAGTTCATAAGAGCTTATATAAGCTGGTTATAGTTTTTTATAAGCTTAAAGTCAAGTTTCTAGCTAGTTTGGAAATTGGTCCATGAAAGTCAAAATGGTGCAACAATGGTGCAGATTTGGTCAATGGGTGAAGCAGCCATGGAATTGGGTTGATATTGAGCTAGGGTAGGGGTTTGGATAGGTTAGTGGTACTTGGGTTCATTGTTTCAAGCCATAGTGGCTAGGACCCTTGTAAGTGAATTTTCAAGTTCCTTTGCATTATCTGAATTTGTAGTTAACACTGGTTCTATTCTGTTTAAAAAGTTTTAATTAGGTTAAGTGAATGTAGTTTGATCATTAATTCAAGTTTGCTCAGTGATTAGTTCAATTTATTGGCAAAACAGTAAGATAAAGGTGTGTTTGGCTTTGCTCTTTTATCTGTGTTCAAGGACTGTGCAGTGGTTAAACTTTGTTGCATCATGTTTGTTTAGCTCATTTAAGCTCATACCTGTCTTATTTTGTGCCTGCATACTGTCAAAAGTCAAAATCCTTCTCTTTTATCTTGAATTAGTTTACTGTTGGATCTTTTGCAAAGCAAGTTCTTGTTTTGTGTTTAAATATCATAGACAAAGCTAGCAGTAGTGTTATTTCATACATTAACATCATTTTCAGTTGAGAAATCAAGGTTTAACTTCATAAAAGTCAAACTTTCATATTTGCTTTAGAAAGTCAAAAGTGAAAAATCCTGTTTTGAGCCAACTGAGAGGATTTTTCATAGCTTCATTTTTGAGCCATATTCAGTGAAACTTGGCATTCTAAAAAGTTCAACTGGTCTCCATTCTTATTAGCATTTTTGTTTAACTTTATCAAATTTTTATAAGCTTCAAATAAGCTTGTGAATTTGGTCCTAACTCCCCTGCTCCAAAGCTCAGCATTAACTGAGTTTTTCTCAGTTTGTGCAGCCACTTGCACAGGGTTCATAAGAGCTTCCCAAGGTCTGAGTTTTTGTTTTCTAGGTCTCAACCAGGTCTAGGACAAGTTCCAATTTTTAGTTTTCAGTTTTGGCTTAATTTGAATCTTGTGCTTATGCCCAAAGTAGACCCCCTTAATCTGTTTTTAAGCAAAAAGCTCAAACACCAAATTTGAGTAATTTGCTATTCCAGTGGTTAGGGCTTGTTGTAATCTGTTGCATTTTGGTTCTTTAAGCTTATTTAAGCTTCTGTAAACAGTTGGTGGTTTGTTTTGTTCCTTTGGCTTATTAAAGTGCTTATTTATAAGTACTTGCTTTAGCAGTTTCATTTTCTTGCAAGCAAGCACTTGTTTTTCCATTTTTTCCTAGTTTCCTTATATAATTTTAGAGTTATCTTGAATTTTTCAGATTTTTCCTAGCTTGTTTGCTATTTTTCTTGATTTAAATTAGCTTTTTAGCACTTTTTAATTAGCTTTTAATACAAATAATTAAGAAAAGTTTCAAAAAAATAATTTTTCATTTTTCTTAGGTTTAGATAAATATAAAAAGTAAAAAAAGTAATTTTCCAGATTTTTCATAGTTTATTTTGTAATTTTTAGTAATTTAATTAGTTTTTAATAGTTTTTAATTCATAAAAAATAGAAAAATAATCAGAAAATTACAAAAATAGTTTTGAAAATTCTATTTTGATATTTTAGATTTTTCTAAGTCTTAATTTTATTTTTCTAGCTTTATTTCCTGATTTCTTGTATTTTAGGTAATTATTTAATAGTTAAAATTAGTTTTTAATTAATAATAATTAATTAAATAGTTGTAAAATTAATTTTCTTTTTCTATATATTTTCTTTCATCATTAGGTTTGTAAAAATATCATTTTCATATTTTTAGGGTTAATATTGTGTAAGTTTCACGTTTTTTTTATTTGTACGTCAGTATTTTTAATTCAGTTTTTATAAAAACATAAAATCAAAAACATCATTTTGCAAATAGTGATAGCGTTTATTTAATAGTTTTTATCTTCTTAATTTCCTTTAATTTTCATTTAAGCCGTTGTAATTTGTTGGCTTTTTCTGTAGTTTTAATCATAAATCAATCCCTTTTTCCGTTCAAATTCCTCGATCACTATTCGTAAGGTGATCCATTGCATAGCTCGCTGGGACATAACGACCCGGGGAAACACTATACTCCTCAGATCTTCATTGCATTCGTCCTTGAGCAGTTTTAAGCTGATTACGGTCTGCCATTCACAGGTGGCAGGCTTGAGTGATTTAGCTTGACTGTTTGGCACGCATCAATTACTATGCGGTTATCTGAGTTACCTATTTTCATCTGATGATATGTGATCTCACTGTTATGTGACTCTCTGATTTGTCTGGTGACCATACTAATGTGTAAACGATAGTTTTGTCGGTTTATTATGTGTGCTTTGTTTGGTATCTCGTGGACTATGACTATTCCGTTGTATTCTTATCTGTTTATTGTTGACCTGCCATGTTTACATTTCTACCTATGCTACGGTTTGATTAGGTAAATGGGTCATCTTGTCGGCTTGTTAATTTGTTTAGTTGCCCTGATATGTCTTTAATTCATTTAATTATATCGTTTATATTGTATTCCTACTTATTACGTGTGACTGCCATGTGTTGACTGCTGTTAGTACTTCCGCTGTTTTGATACTGGTTATGTTTTCAACTAAGGGTTTTGACCTGTGTGAATTGCCATGCTCACTTATTAATTTATTTGCTTCCGCTTTTCTGTAGATATCTGTTTGGCTTGTATGCCTTCTAATTTCCTGAATTGATTGTATGACATATATGTTGTGTGGATGCGACGCCTGCTATGCTTGCTTATGTTTCAGTTCTTGTATGTCTAGTTTGTATGTGCTTGTTTATATGTCATCGATGCTTTGCTTTGTTTTGTTCTCCTTGTTATCTGTTCGTTTTGGATACCAGTATAATTGTGTTCTGCAGGATCCTCATTGACTCGTTGTTCTTAGTTCGCTGCGACTTTGTTATCTGTTTCATTTCGTTTCTGCTTTTATTTAGCTTTCGTTTTGTTATATCTGTTCACTGGGCTTTTTAAGCTCAGCCGCATTTCTTTTCCTGCGGCAGGTTTTAGATTTGAAGATGGGCTTTGATGGGCTGAGAGTTGGATTATCTGAGTGGACCAACCCTAGTTGCCTTTCTAGTTGGACTTATTTTGGCGGGCTATTGTTTTGAAATTTTGGTTTATTTTAGACATTTGGATTTTGTAATTTTCTTGTAAATCTTTTGTTTAAATGACTTGGTACGTTATTCTTTAAGACTTCCGCTGGAAGAATTTTATTTATATGTTCTGATATGACACCAGAATGTGACACTTCTACCCTTGTCGGGTTGGGGTGTTACAATTATGGTATCAGAGCGCCAGGTTTCATCTTGTTGACCTTAGGACTGACCTGTGAGGATTGGGTAGACATTAGGCTTCCGTCTGTTATGATCTCGTTCGATTCCTTTTGATTGTTGTTCAGATTTGACTTCGATATTCTTTTGTCTTCACTGATTTGGCCTTCTTCTCTTCGCATTTGATTTTGTTTATTTTGTCTTCGCACATCCGTTTGTCGATCGTTAGATGGAGATTTCTCGTAGAATCGAAGATGATGGTGCCGACCCTGCGTTGCTGCAACAGTTCTTGTGCTGGAGAGGTTCGTGAAGCAGAAGCCGCACCCGACTGCCATGCTGCTGGAGGCATCAGGATGCTGCTGGAGGAAGCTGGACGGACCAACCAAAGACGCAAAAGACGGAGACAAGATTCAACCGGTGGCTGAGAGGGTTCATCTACTTCATATGATTTGGGCGCGACTTATGTTACTCCGATTCGTTTGTCATGCGTTTTGAGGCGGTTTGATATTCTGTTAAGTGATTCTGATCGGTATTGCTTTTCTTTGATTTGTTCAGAACTCGGTTTGAATCGTGAAGTTTTATGATTTAGCATTTTGGTATTATCTCAACTTTATTTTTAATCGTCAGTAATGAGTCATGAGGAACCGTTTCGAGCAAGTGGTTGGCCTCCTTCTCTTGTGTTATGGTAAGTTGTTTTGATGTGGTATATGCTGTATGTATGTGATCTGGTCTGCTTTAGTATGTTACTTGGTATCTGTATATGATATGTTTTGTTGTGATATTGGTTATGTGATTTGTCATGACCCGGGACAGAATATGATGACAATAAGGACTTGTTATGTGATGCAAGTATTATGACGCCTGATCAACGTGATAATACCGAGATCATATAATTTGAATTTATTAAAATCATACGACATCTTGGGAAATGCCTGGGGTTGGTACGTGAATGGACTATGGCTTATATATGATTCCTTCGATACGTATATTCGTTTGAAATTCTGTACCTGTTTGCGAGATTCTCACCGACATCCGTTACGTATAAGTTTTGTACGCTTGGAAACCGAAATCGTTATGATATGTGTTAAGCTATGGATTGCTACGTCTGCCTTAAACTCGTACGTCTCTGAGTACTTCTGCGACTTCAATTTTCGAGGAGGAAAATTTTCTTTTAGAGGGGAAGAGTTGTAAAACCCCGAATTCTGAATTCTTAATTTTACGTTTAATTTCAAATCTTCCTAAGTTATAAATGCGACTAATCACGAACCTAAACTATATGTTATAAATAATCACACAATTAATAAACTAACCTAAGACCTATAAGAAAAATTAATATAACTTTACTATCTCATGAAATCTCTTCAAACCCCCCCCCCTAAACAAGTTCCTACACGTTTTCTTATTTCACATATATAAGAAATATGCATGCAAACGACTTACTTATTGTTGAGGAGAGAAATCAGGGATTTTTTTTACCCGAAAATCACTCTTAATTGGTTACCAAATTTGCATCACACGTTTTTCCTCCTTATATCAAGGATACCTCAAATCGTTTCTAACCAATCAAAAAAACAAGAAAACCTTGCATTCATCTTAACCTATACGACCTCCCATAATCTTCCCCTACTCGTTTTTCGTTTAAAACGTGTACAACTCCATCTTCTCCATTCAAAATACTTGGAAATTATCACAAACAAACTACAACCGATTCGGTTGAGTCTCACCCGAAAGAAGGCGCGACAAAAGGGTTGTTTGAAGACAGGTCTGATCATGGGTGGTTCTATTCAAAGAAGGGTTTTGGTTTTGATCGTGGGTGGTTCTGATCGTGTGTGATTCTTTGTGTGTTTTATTTTCGTTCCTAATATTCGATCAAGAGGTATCCTCCATGTTTGCCCTTGTATTTTCTTGCTCGATTTATGAAACTTATACACGTCTACGACATGAAAAAGGAAACAAAACCTGAATATATGTGCTTCGATAAATGATGCTACAAATGAAATTGATGTCATATAAAATCATGGAAATACGTTTTATATATGTCGACTTTGTTTTCTGTTTGGCCATACGAATCTATTCTCATGCTCGCACCTATATTTGGTCACCTAAACTAATATTATGATCTCTAAAATACGTACAAGAACCTGGGAATAAACCTGAATAATTATCATGGGGTGTACGAGGGTTTTAGTATTCCTGGGCAATGTATTTAAGTCTCATCATGGTCTTATAATACTTTAAAACTGTAATGTCATTGTGTAGCGTGAGTGTGCTTGGCATGATAATATTCAAATGGGTATGAGTAGCTCTCTTATTAATTACATGGTGATCAAATGGGTCTTCTTTTATATTATACCTATATTGTTACTATACCTTACATGAAAGACGAATGGGAAGTACATATATGGTCTTGTGAAGGGCTATGTTTAAGGGTGATCGCGGGGCAAATGGGTAAGCCGTTTTACAATTTTGATGGGGTGTCGGAAAGACGAGTCGGGTGTTAATCGTAGGATATGATTAATTGGTCGTAAAAGTTAGCCATTTGAACCGCGAGTGACCTTGAATATGGGTCGAAACATGTATAAATAAGATGAAATATAAGCGTACAAGATGAATTGAAATCAGTAACTACACTTGAATTATATATACTTATTTTCATTTTAGACCTTAAACCTTGGTATTTTTCCATGCAAACCTTTTACTTTTATAGCTTGTCATATTAGACTCTAGTCTTTGGAAAATTGACACAATACACTTAAACATTATTTTGAATTATTTACATTGTAAACCTTAAACTTTGAGATATTTATCATGCGAACCCTATACTTTGAAGTATAATCTAATAAGGCCTTAAAATAGGATAATTGTCATATTAAACATTTAATTTTGTCATTTATCATTTGTAACCCATAAGTTTGGCTAATTAATGAATATTACCCTAAAGTATTTTAATTCCGTCCATTACTAAAAATGAGAATACGCTTATCACCCTAAGAATATTAATGCGATTAATCCGTTATGACTTAAATGAGCTAATAAGTATTAAACAAATCGTAATCCGTGTAGATTCGTTGAAGGATACGTGACGTTGTATCTTCGTGTTCATTCATTCGTTTGCTTTTCCTTTATTGGTGTTAAGGTACAGATATTCTATCCCTTTTCAGTAGGGATTTCTCCTGACTTTTTTCGATCCTTGACTTTGCTTCACTTATGATATTCCTTTGCTATGATTTTCCTTATGCTATGATCCTTTGATATGATTCAGACATAATCATTTGATATGATTCTATTCGCTATGATATTCGTTTGTTATGATTATGAACTTCTGATTATGAACCTTATGATTATGAACCTTATGATTATGAACCATCTGATTATGAACCTCTGATTATGAACTTATGTTATGGAAACCTGATATGAACCTTTGACTTCTGAACCTTTGATATGAACCATTATGATATGATTATGCTTTGACCCGTCAGTTTGATACCCGAGCCAAATATGTGTTCCTAGTCATGAAGGTAACATGACCGTGTCATTGATGCACCAATGGCATGACTCCAGTGTGCACGAGTGATGTTGCACACCGTCCCCATTATGATATGATTATGAGCTCACTATATGTATATGATTTGGCCATTATGTTCCGGGGGGCGTATGGATGCATCCTAGATATGATATGTTTAGTGGATTTAACTATTATGATATGATTTATATGGTGAATGATGTCGTGTGCAATACGCGTCTTCACATTCCGAGAGCTAGCTACTCCATTTGTTACTGAGGTCTCCCCTCCTATGATATATGTTATTCCGAGGTCACCCTCCGAATACAATGGTTACTTATGATATGATATGATATGATATGTTCCGGGCTCGTGGTAGATTTCTGACAACCCTTACACCTTTGATATACCTATATTGTACCTTTTGTATTCCCCAACGCACCATATGCTACGTTAATTGTTCATTACTCAGTACCTTATATGACTCACTCTACTACCAAGATATATATATTCCATTGCTTTGATCTGTCACACTCTCATTCCGTTACTTCAGACTATCGTTCCATTCACGTACCGGGTTATTATATGATTATTGAATTTGATTATGCTATTCATGTTTTATGTGACTACTGATTATCCTACTATGATGTGATTACTTGATGAGTAAATACTCATCATTTTAGTCAAATCTGACACAAAGCGTCTAAAATGCTCGAAAATGCATCAAAATCTGAAAATATTCCAAAATTGCATTTTATATGTTTTAGATGCAAAATGTTTAAAATCAGAAGAAAAATGAGCAAAGTTTGCATAATTGGCGTTCAGTCCCCAAGTTTTAAAAGTTGTCAAATTAGTCCACTGAGTCAAAATTTCAAAAGAAAAATCACCAAAGGTCCTTTTTAAATCATAAGTTGTCAAATTTAGTCCTTTGGTGAAAAATATCAAAAGTTTGAGAAAATTACAAGAATGGTCCTTCAAGTTTGAAAATTGGCAAAATTAGCCCCTGGAAAATTGGAAAATGGCAAGATTGGTACTTGCACTTTTTGAGATTGTCACTTTCAACCCTTGAAGCAACTTTTGAATTGGCGGTTTAGGTCCCTTGTATTTTCGAATTTGCAACAATAGTCCTTGTCATTTAACCTTTTGGCACTGGTCATAATACCTTGGACCCCTGTCAAATTGAATTTTGGACCCCCTTTATTATTAACTCTGGTCAAAATCCTGGTCAAATCCCACAAAACCCGCCAAAGTCTCTCCTTCACCGCTTCTCGAAACCAAGCAATACCCCATCCCCCCCTCCTCACCATCCACTCAAATTTGTTCCCCACCTCAACTAACATCCAGAGAGCATTTAATGCATCTTCCCCCCCTCACTCAACCTATCCATTTGTACATTACTCCAATTTTGGCCAAAACGATTCTATGGCCAAGATCAAATTTAAGCCATCCAATGGTGAGGATATTGCTGGGAAACAATCGAGAATAGAGAAGATCTTTGGATATAAAAAGAAAGCAAATGGAGCAAGCAAAGGCAGTTTTTAGTTTTTAAAATTTTTAGTTAATGTGCGTTTTTAGTTTAAAAGTTTTAGTTAAGTTGTAACCCTGTTAACTTTTGTTAAATTGTACTCTCCTAAGTTGTTTTATCAATATAAATCAATTTCAAGTTCTAATTTCAGTTATATTATCATTTCATATTGTGAAGTTCAACATTTACAATTTTTATTTTTAAGACTTGTATTTAAGCTTCATATAGCTTCTTTTCAAGTTCATAAGAGCTTATATAAGCTGGTTATAGTTTTTTATAAGCTTAAAGTCAAGTTTCTAGCTAGTTTGGAAATTGGTCCATGAAAGTCAAAATGGTGCAACAATGGTGCAGATTTGGTCAATGGGTGAAGCAACCATGGAATTGGGTTGATATTGAGCTAGGGTAGGGGTTTGGATAGGTTAGTGGTACTTTGGTTCATTGTTTCAAGCCATAGTGGCTAGGACCCTTGTAAGTGAATTTTCAAGTTCCTTTGCATTATCTGAATTTGTAGTTAACACTGGTTCTATTCTGTTTAAAAAGTTTTAATTAGGTTAAGTGAATGTAGTTTGATCATTAATTCAAGTTTGCTCGATGATTAGTTCAATTTATTGGCAAAACGAGTAAGATAAAGGTGTGTTTGGCTTTGCTCTTTTATCGTGTTCAAGACTGTGCTGTGGTTAAACTTTGTTGCATCATGTTTGTTTAGCTCATTTAAGCTCATACCTGTCTTATTTTGTGCCTGCATCTTGTCAAAAGTCAAAATCCTTCTCTTTTATCTTGAATCAGTTTATTGTTGGATCTTTTGCAAAGCAAGTTCTTGTTTTGTGTTTAAATATCATAGACAAAGCTAGCAGTAGTGTTATTTCATACACTAACATCATTTTCAGTTGAGAAATCAAGGTCTAACTTCATAAAAGTCAAACTTTCATATTTGCTTTAGAAAGTCAAAGTGAAAAATCTGTTTTGAGCCAACGAGAGGATTTTTCATAGCTTCATTTTTGAGCCATATTCAGTGAAACTTGGCATTCTAAAAAGTTCAACTGGTCTCCATTCTTATTAGCATTTTTGTAGAACTTTATCAAATTTTTATAAGCTTCAAATAAGCTTGTGAATTTGGTCCTAACTCCCCTGCTCCAAAGCTCAGCATTAACTGAGTTTTTCTCAGTTTGTGCAGCCACTTGCACAGGGTTCATAAGAGCTTCCCAAGGTCTGAGTTTTTGTTTGCTAGGTCTCAACCAGGTCTAGGACAAGTTCCAATTTTTAGTTTTCAGTTTTGGCTTAATTTGAATCTTGTGCTTATGCCCAAAGTAGACCCCCTTAATCTGTTTTTAAGCAAAAAGCTCAAACACCAAATCTGAGTAATTTGCTATTCCAGTGGTTAGGGCTTGTTGTAATCTGTTGCATTTTGGTTCTTTAAGCTTATTTAAGCTTCTGTAAACAGTTGGTGGTTTGTTTTGTTCCTTTGGCTTATTAAAGTGCTTATTTATAAGTACTTGCTTTAGCAGTTTCATTTTCTTGCAAACAAGCACTTGTTTTTCCATTTTTCCTAGTTTCCTTATATAATTTTAGAGTTATCTTGAATTTTTCAGATTTTTCTAAGTTGGTTTGCTATTTTTATGCATTTAAATTAGTTTTTAGCACTTTTTAATTAGCATTTAATACAATTAATTAAGAAAAGTTTCACAAAAATAATTTTTCATTTTTCTTAGGTTTAGATAAATATAAAAAGTAAAAAAGTAATTTTCCAGATTTTCATAGTTTATTTTGTAATTTTTAGTAATTTAATTAGTTTTTAATAGTTTTTAATTCATAAAAAATAGAAAAATAATCAGAAAATTACAAAAATAGTTTTGAAAATTCTATTTTGATATTTTAGATTTTTCTAAGTCTTAATTTTATTTTTCTAGCTTTATTTCCTGATTTCTTGTATTTTAGGTAATTATTTAATAGTTAAAATTAGTTTTTAATTAATAATAATTAATTAAATAGTTGTAAAATTAATTTTCTTTTTCTATATATTTTCTTTCATCATTAGGTTTGTAAAAATATCATTTTCATATTTTTAGGGTTAATATTGTGTAAGTTTCACGTTTTTATTTGTACGTCGCGTAGTTTTTAATTCAGTTTTTATAAAAACATAAAATCAAAAACATCATTTTGCAAATAGTGATAGCGTTTATTTAATAGTTTTTATCTTCTTAATTTCCTTTAATTTTCATTTAAGCCGTTGTAATTTGTTGGCTTTTTCTGTAGTTTTAATCATAAATCAATCCCTTTTTCCGTTCAAATTCCTCGATCACTATTCGTAAGGTGATCCATTGCATAGCTTCATTTGGGACATAACGACGGGGAAACACTATACTCCTCGGATCTTCATTGCATTCGTCCTTGGCGGTTTTAAGTGATTACGATTACGCCATTCCAGGTGGCGGCTTGAGTGATTTAGCTTACTGTTTAGCACGCATCAATTACTATCTTGTTATCGAGTTACCTATTTTCATCGATGATATGTGATCTCATGTTATGTGACTCTCGATTTGTCGGTGACCATACTAATGTGTAAACGATAGTTTTGTCGGTTTATTATGTGTGCTTTGTTTGGTATCTCGTGGACTATGACTATTCCGTTGTATTCTTATCTGTTTATTGTTGACACGCCATGTTTACATTTCTACCTATGCTACGGTTTGATTAGGTAAATGGGTCATCTTGTGACGTCTGGCTTGTTAATTTGTTTAGTTGCCCTGATATGTCTTTAATTCATTTAATTATATCGTTTATATTGTATTCCTACTTATTACGTGTGACGCCATGTGTTACTTTTTAGTACTTCCATTGTTTTGATCTTGGTTATGTTTTCAACTAAGGGTTTTGACACTGTGAATTGCCATGCTCACTTATTAATTTATTTGCTTCCGCTTTTCTGTAGATATCTGTTTGGCTTGTATGCCTTCTAATTTCCTGAATTGATTGTATGACATATATGTTGTGTGGATGCGATGCCTGCTATGCTTGCTTATGTTTCAGTTCTTGTATGTCTAGTTTGTATGTGCTTGTTTATATGTCATCGATGCTTTGCTTTGCTTCGTTCTCCTTGTTATCGTTCGTTTGGATACGGTATAATTGTGTTCTGCAGGGATCCTCATTGACTCGTTGTTCTTAGTTATTTGCGACTTTGTTATCTGTTTCATTTCGTTTACGCTTTTATTTAGCTTTCGTTTTGTTATATCATTCACTTGGGCTTTTTAAGCTCGCATTTCTTTTCTGCGCAGGTTTTAGTTTTGAAGATGGGCTTTGATGGGTGAGATTTGGATTATCGAGTGGACCAACCCTAGTTACCTTTCTAGTTGGACTTATTTTGGCGGGCTATTGTTTTGAAATTTTGGTTTATTTTAGACATTTGGATTTTGTAATTTTCTTGTAAATATTTTGTTTAAATGACTTGGTACGTTATTCTTTAAGACTTCCGCTTGAAGAATTTTATTTGTATGTTCTGATATGACACCAGAATGTGACACTTCTACCCTTGTCGGGTTGGGGTGTTACAGGTTATGATTCCTTAATTGTTTTGTTTGCGTTTACTTTACTTCCGTACAATTATTTCTAAGTGTATGCATGCGTAATTTATTGGTAGCCACCCTTGGTTCGGTAGTTTTAAATGGCGGTAGAGGCCAATTGCCTAGGAGATATGACCAATTGACCCTAGGTGAGCGGACTGAGACGGGAAGGGTAAGATATGACCAACTGACGACCCTTTCTACTTGTTCGATTTGACCAACTGATCACCTATCGTTTGGATGAACTTAAGAATTAGGGGGTGCGTGTCTAAGTTCCTAATGGCCGGGCATTCACTATTATAAATCTAGCATGTAGCGGTACTTAATGACTTGGCTGAGGGGACCAGGAACAACACGACTTATGAGGGGACACCTGACTTCTCCTGTGGTGGCATCTTTGCTGATAGGTTAGGGCGAATTGACCAAATGTTGTCCTCTCGACTTTGACCACACCTGAAGTAATTGGAAGTAAGTAGACGTAGACATAACTAGCTAGGAGGATTAACTAGATTAGCACCACTCTCCTCTATTGATTTCCCTTTATCCTTTATTTTCTTTATTCTGCATTAGTAGTTTAATTAATTAAATCCCTTTCGAAACTATTATTAATCTGTGACACCTAGACTTAGTAATAATCTAACATACATAGCTCTTGGGACGACCTAGGCTTTACCGATTACTACACTACACACGACTGGGTACACTGCCCGTTAGTGCACTAGGGTAGACCATAGGTATAACGAGACATTATAAATATTAAGTCCTGGTCAGTAAAACTTGCATTAAGTTTTTGGCGTCGCTGCCGGGGAGCTATTTTAGGATTTCATATTAAGTCTGTTTTTAATTTTCTTTCTTAAAATGTCAGGATACAAGACTCGCAGCTCGAGGCCTTTTCTGGCCACCCCATTCGACGACCCGGAGAAGCAATTTTAGAGAAGGAAAGTCTACTCTCCGGTTCCTATTCACAACATCTTCTCATTTTACGAATCATACCAGTCTGACGCAGAACCGGAGGTCATCAATGAAAATAATATCGATGACCTAACTATGGAGCAGTATTTGAAGCGACCAAATGAGAACTACCAACGAAGCTTCTCACAGGATTCTGACACTGAAAAATACTCTATTCCAGATCATATTATTCGAGAGTTACACGAACTTAAGTTTTCAGGGGCGAAGATGAGGACGTTCAGGATCACGTAGAAGAAGTTCTCCACTTATCCTCTCTTTTCAAAGTCGAGGTACTTTCGAGCTATTCGATCCTTTGCAAGGATTTTTCCTATGACTCTTACTGGGACAACGAAAAGATGGTATAACAAACTCCCTAACGATTGTAAAGGAGCATTGGATAAACTTAGAAAGGAATTCGTCCTACAATTTGGCCCTCCTTCAAAAATGGCCAAGCTTCTTGGGAAAATCTATCAATTCGTTCAGGTTGGAGAAGAAACGCTCTACCAAGCGTGGGAAAGATTTAATGAGCTACTCTATCGATGCCCTACCCCATGATTAAAACAAACATCAGATCGTCTACGTCTTCTATCATGGAATTAATGCGCTAACACGAGAACTTCTCGATTCACCGAGACCTATTCCTAGCATGACTCTGACCGAGCCACGGAATGTATTCGCGGATTCACGAACTTTGCTACAAGTGGCACATGGATACGAGTGCGGACCAGAGACAATTTCGATCATAAGGTAATGAAGACGATAACAAAGCAAGAATACAATTATGGGGAAATTTTTGAAAAACAAAGGTTAGAAAGAAAGTTTGAAGCATGCGGTCGAGAGGGTTAAGAGCGTGTTTGGGACCAAAACCGTGAGCGATCTTGAGAGAAAAATTCTTGACCACATCAAGGAATCAAGAGAGCGAGATGATAGGATTGAAAAATTGATGAGAACATTCGTGGATATCTGTATCTTCTCTCAAAATTCACGATGATAGGATTAAGAGATTGGAGAAGAGTATTAGCTCATGTTGAAAGCCATCTCGATTATCTAGCGGCTTCGGGAGGAGGAAGTTGTCCACCTTGTAGAAACTAACCTTGAAGAACCTATGACCTTTTTCGAGGAAAAACTTAGCGGACGAATCGGCATGGAAAGCGGTCCTTACGGACCAGACTTTACCGATAAACTTACCTATCAATAATTCTATTAATACTAATGATATTGCGCAGGAATTAAGCATTGATGAGACAATTCACCTCAACAAAAGATGTTCAGCGGTTTTGAGGAACGAGCTACCACAAAAGGAAAAAGATCCAGGATGTTTCACGCTCCCTTGCTTGATCGGGAGTCTAAACATGTGTAATGCCCTAGCTGATCTTGGAGCAAGTATTAGCATAATGCCTCGTTCGATGTTTTTGCGTATGGGGATTGGTAACTTAAAGCCGGCCAAGATGAAAATTGAAATGGCAGATCGATATATGCAATCGCCGTTGGGAATCGTTGAAAATGTGTTGGTAAAGATTAAGAAATTCCTTTTCCCAGTAGATTTTGTGATTCTTGACATTCAGGAAGACAACAGAATACCAGTCATTTTAGGTAGGCCTATGCTTGCCACTGCCCTTACTAAGGTGGATGTCTTATTTGGAAAGTTGACTCTTGAAGCTAATGGAGAAATTGCTACTTTCGGACCTAATGAACATTTGTCTACCCCGGAGAAGGTATGTGCAATTGACCACTGCAGGCGTTTTGGTGAAGCTTTAGAAGAATTTCTTAGCGACCCCCAAGATCCTGGAAAGGTTGACTCGGGGAGAGATTTTGATGTTTTCGTCAATTTTGAGGAAGAGGATAACTTAGGATTAAGTGCTGAAGACCTCTCAAGTGACGTCGAGATGGCCCATTGGCAAGATAACTCTGTTAAGGCTTTTTCGCAACCCAATCAACCTAGATTTCATGAGGTAGGAACCCGCATACATCATAGAAACCCCTATTATCTCAAGATCTCATGCAAAATCAGGTTCATCGACTTCCACCCATTTATTGACACAACTTCCCCATTCAATATCATGTCAAAAGAATGCTACAACCGAGTTATGAAGAAAGAGTTAGAATATAAGGGGAATAACTTTCTTGGGTTTGCAACTAACATCCACGTCTTCATTGGAACTCATTCATTTTTGGTGGACTTTATGGTTTTAGACGACGTAAGTGAATTTGTGGAAGATGGACTTACGGGAGTAATTTTAGGAAAGCCTTTTCAGGAAATGTCGGGTTTAGATAAAAATAAAAAAGAAGGGTTAGTATGGTTGAAGATTAACGATGATAAGACTATTTTCAAAATGCCGAGAACGATCAAGAATTTTAAAAATTGGACCAAGAGGCAGTTAAGCCAAGCCCAACCACTGCTTCGATATCGAGTGAGGAAGACAAAGAAAAGGCATTGAACACCCTTACCAGAAAATCAAGAGTTTCTACCTCGGTACATTTTAGAATTGGGGGACGACTACAAACGGGATGAGAATTTGGTAAGTTGGATCCAACGTGGAGATTGCCATATCCATGAAATGACCAACAAGCCTTGGTAGCCAGCTGACTCTCGAGTCTAACTTAAAGACTCGCAAATAAAGAAAAGTGCTTTTTCGAGAGACAACCCGAATTATCCCTTTATTTTGTTTTATTTCCATTTCTATAGGGTTTTGTGTTTTCTAACCATTTTTGCCGTTAACGAGGAAGTAATTGCTGTTGCAGTTTGCTGATCTGACCAGAGTTACGGCGTAACTCATGTATGTGATTACGCCATAACCAACCTTTTAGCAGCAGGATTCTTGACGCATTAATCATTACGGCGTAATACCATCTCTGTGGTTACGCCGTAACCACTCGCTCTGCAGCTTATGTCAGGTTTTGCGATTCTGGCGTAACTCCCTCAAAAGAGTTACGACGTAACCTTCCTCTGCTTTAATTCTTTCATTTTAAAACACAATAACCTTGTATTAGTATTTTAAATGAACTTTATGGGTGTGTTCCATGTAAACCCTCAGGAGACTTCACTCGTCCACTTGGGACACCAAGTGGTTTAAAAGGCTTGTTGCATTCGCTAAATGCAACCGTGATTCCTACGAAAGTGAGTTAGGTTGGTTTTTCATTTTTCATTTTTCATTTTTCATTTTTTTTTCTTTTTAGAATTATGCTTGTCGGTAGTGTGAATTCAGGGATTGAAGTTTGCTCATTATGCTTATACGAAGGAACGTCTCTTTTTCGTGGGCCTTCCTTCTTTATGGAGCAAATTTCAGGGAAGTTCTCGCTCTAATTCTACTTTTCTCTTCACCTTTATTTAATGCTTAGTACAAAAGGGACTTTGTACAATTCAAGTGGGGGGACGGGAGAAGAATTATCTCTTGAACTTTATTTCGCCCTCATTTTTCTAGTTTATTTTGAAAAATTATGCCATTTTTAAAATTTTGACATGTTTTTTCTTAACCTAACTAGATTAGACCTTAGCCGAGCACATCCAACCCTTGATATTATATGGTGAGATTAGCCTTATCCGTTTCCAATATTTTACCCCAAATCCACCAAATCATGAGTGTGTCGGTAGCTTGTAAACTTTAGAACTTGGCATTTGCATCATTTCGAGACCATAAACGAGGTATGTTGAGTTAGCTTGATGTATTTGGACTTTTCAGTTTTAGAAGGCAATATTATAGGATTATCACCCAAACAGCCTACCATTATGTGTCTATCGATTAGTCTCCTCGACTTCTCGACCCCCATGTGATTGCACTCTCCTTTAGTGCAAGATACCCCTAGATACACACATTTGAGCCATTCCTTTCATTTTGGTTCTTTATTTGTAATTGAGAAGTCATCATTTGCCTAAGTTCAAGGTTCGAGTGGAAAGGTTCGGAAATCACGCTTTCATCGACAACATTTCTGAAGATCATTGAAGACCCCCCGAATTCCCATTGTTCATCTCAAGTGGGGGGATATTATGTTTAGTATTTATTGTTATTTTGAAAAAAAATAGTTGTTATGATATTGTAAAGTGCGATGTTATAAGCACTGTAGTATGAGCTTTATTGATTTAGTATCGAGGAGGCCACCTCGGTCACATTTGAATATTGGAGTTGGTAATTATGCCAACAGTTGGAGAAAAGGTAGTGTGCCCATCACGACGTCCTCTAATGACACATCTACCTTGTATTTCATGATCCGGTTTCTTGACTTCAAAGCTTGAACTTTGGGCGGACGGTAAGTGGTGATGACTTGGTTATAGATTTAGACTACCTGCTTGTTTTTTTTTTTATTTTACACCATTAATATATCCCATGTCTTATCCTACCCTTTAGTCATGAAGCGTGTCTAGGTGATGCAGCGAGCAATCTTTGGTGTCTTGGCCATGGATTTGGTCATGTATCATTGATTTTGTCTACTTCGTCGTGACATGTTAGTAATGACGAGTCACCCCTTAACCTGTGTCGTGTCTACCCATATTGCCTTCGAGAATTGTTTAGCCTTTAACTCTAGTGGGGGAGATTTGTGTAACCGCTAAGCTTATTGATAACGCTACACGCGTCGTTTGGGGTCAAAGGAACTTCCTTTTCGTCGAGCAAGTTTTTCAACACCCTAGGCAGTGAACGTAATCGTTGTAGTGTAGTATTAGGGTAAGCCACGGGTATTGATATCGTTCTCTAGGGGAATAGGAATGCTAGTGAGAAGTTACTACGCTAAGGTTGGGGTTGAGGAAGATTATTTTTTTTATCTTTTTATGTTTTTTAGGAAATTGAAAGGTACGAATCTCGGGGTTTGGATTTGGGGGTTGGTATTGCTACCGATTACTCTACTTATCTAATTATCTAGTCTAAGGTGTATGTAGTCTATGTCTAATTATTGTGTGCCCGTATGATAGTTTAAAGATGTGTTTACTTAGGTTTTACTACTCCTTAATTATCTCCTATTGGTGGTTGAATTGTCACGTCCTTATTCTTAGTTGCGTTGTGTGTCTAAAGTTGTAGGGTATGCGTTTCTCCCTAACTCTTTGAACTTACCAAAGGGTCTCGTCTACAAAACCCACTAGGGATAATAAACTCTTACTCTAAGGCACTCTTTGGATGGTTTAGCTTACAACTACTCAAGGAGTCATATTCTAAGGTTCACAAAGATTTAATCAAGCATTAAGTACACAACGAATGACCTATCGCATTACTAGATCATTAATCAACTAAAATAAGAGACAACCAATCAATATTCAATAATTAAGTTTCATATTCCCTAAGCAAACACACATATAAATTAGCCGGACATGGAGAACATGCAAGCATACACACAAATAATCAAAGACATAATTGAATTAATGAAGTAAAACACTTATCTTGGTGTAAGATAGGGTTTGGAACCCTAAAATACTGTACAAGACAGCCTTGGTTCGATTTAGGTTTTTACTCCAAAAGACTACAATTTAAAACTGAAAAATTCGGATTCTATATATAAGATTACACATGCGACGGCGTCACCTTATGTTTTGTGACGCCGTCGTGTCGCCGTCATTGGGGTTTCGTCTTGGCCACGTTAGACTTGCGGCGGCGTCACCTTATGCTTGTGACGCCGTCCTCTTCAGCTTCTGACGCCGTCAGGATTGCATCTAGGCGTCGAGTTGCGACGGCCTACTCTTTTACAACTTGACGTCGTCACTTGAAAATAGGAGTTTTGGCTTCGTCGTCACAAAATCCTCCGACGGCGTCGCAGATAAGCGATGACGCCGTCACCTTGTATTTTCATCAGCTGGAGTGTCTCGATTCTTGACTTTGGCCATTTTCTTCGTATATCCGCCTTTTCGTCCAAATAAGTGCCATTACAGCAATTTGCCTTCAAGAGACCTAAAAAGTGAAAAGGAGCGATATTAAGTAATAACGGATACAAAAGTGATCAAATAAGGGCTTAAATGACCCCTCAAAAGGTACCTTTTAAAACCTTATCAAATATCCCTACACTTGGTATTTGCTTGTCCTCAAGCAAATGTGCTTTAAGCCAATTAATTTATAAGTTAGGGGTCATGAAGCATTGGTTTAAAACAGTCCACAACACATATAAGCCCCCCAAAAGTCATAACAAGCACGGAAATTACATACTAGCACCTCACATGGGGTGTTTGGATACTCACATCTCTCTCGGGTGTATATGAAATATAACAAGTTGGAAATGGAAGATAAACACTCATTAACCGGTCCTAGTACATAGATTACCATAGGCTTGAGAATAGATCAAACCTCCATCGCTTTGGCGTAAGCACCTAGGAAAGACTATCAAAGAGGTCTTCAAAGGGTTGTAATGTTAGGCTTACGGTAGGGAAACAAAGGGTTTGGTGGGATAGGCTTTTTAGTGGTGGCAAGTCAAAAATCTCTATGTTAAATGCATACGAAGAATGGCGTTGCTAAGCCAAGACTCGACACTCTAGACTTTAGCTAACTGAAACAAACAAACATAAATTTAAAGGATAGATGTAGGATGGTAGCCGTTTTTTTTTTTTTTTTTTTTTTAACACTATTTTTTTTCTTTTCTCTTTTTCTGTTTTTTTTTTTTTTTCATACACTTTTACTCTACCATCCTCTACGGTAACATCAAAATGATAGGGATTTATAGGCACATCCCTACACTTGAGTTTTTATTACTCTAACATTTCCCATGAATCCCAATCGTCCCAAAACTGTGTACAAAGGATATGACTCGACTTAGCAACTCATGCAAGCAACCAGATAATTGAACTAAGGGTTTAGGGTGATAACAAAAATGCACTAAAAGTGAGTGCATACAGGGTAGGCTAAGGCGATTTGGGTGTATATTTGGGGGTGGGGTGTAAACAATGCTCTTCATTGATATCCCGGAAAAACCGAAACATCACGAGAACCGCGAAAAGGATAGGCTCTGAGGGGTTAACTAGGGGTATCGTGTACTAAAGATGAGTACAACGCAAAGGGTGTGGGGGAATTACTCAACCGATGTGGAAGAAGTAATTATATTACAGGTATCAAACAAGGGTTATCCTAATGCCTCTTATCATTTAGTTATTCCTAACTACACAAGTGTAGTCTTACTAGCGATCTCGGGATGCATCACAAAACAAGTTCTAGAATCTAATATACTACCGGTTCACACTCTAAGCATTAAAGATGAATGCTTTTAATTCCTACTAATCTAAGGGCGATCCTCACATTTTGGGTGGAATTTAGGTGGTAAAGGGTTTTTGTGCTAGTCATGCAACTTCCTATCCGTGAGACGTTTTTGTTAAAACTAATGGCCCACTCTTATATGTCATGAAAAATTAAAAATTTTGTGCCAAAATTACCCTAACCGACATTTTCTCATGGTTTATTACACAAATACATTGGGACAAAGCAAATATTCAAGGATAAGCATAGTTTCAAAGTTCCCGTTTTATTTTCCCTCCCTACACTTAAACTGAACATTGTCCCCAATGTTCCCCGAAAGTATCAAAGTTATGATAATGGAAGGTAATGAAAAACGAAAGAAACTAGTACTCCCCTGATTAGCTCGGTAGGATCCGTGTGTGAAGTAGTGGTTAAATCGTTTCCAAGAAGAATTTATGCGTGATAAGCTCCTTCCAATCTTATGTAACTTCTTCTTGATAAACTAAACCTACACACTTGAAGAAAACAAACGAAACCTTCGCGTAAAATCGGCGGTAATAATATATATAAGACTCGATTTAAACTAGGATATAATGCTTGTGGAATGGATGTTTACAGAATTTATGGAAAATTAAGACCTGGAAAATTCCAATTTTTTTTTTAAGTAGCTCAGAAAACGAGAAAAAAAGTAATCGATGTTTTTACTCCTTCCGGCGCCGTCGGTTGCGATCTGACGCCGTCGGTATCTGACAAAAGCTGTGCGATTTTACGGAAAAACTCTGGAAAATTTATATCTTTTGAATCTGGAAAAATTTCTGCAAAACATCCATTATGACTCGATACAAGCATTTGACTCGAACAAACATACAAATATATCTTTTAGTTAATTGTTATTCTCATGTTTACGTTTCTTTTGAAAACGTGTGTAATCCTCCCTACACTTATCCCTTATGTAAAATACCTTTATATGCAATTAAGACGAGGTTAAAAACAAAATAAAGTATTTTTACAAATTTAAACATGAGAATAAACAATCAATAAAAGATATATGACACTAACAAGCAAACAATTAAGCATGGGTTGCCTCCCACGAAGCGCTTTTCTTTATTTAAGAGTCTTGTAGCTAGACTCGTAGTCGTGCTCCTGCGTGACTTCATTACCGTCATCTCCTTCCTCATGACGGTCTCTATCGGGGGATTCCATGTTGTAGAAGTGCCCTATGATGCACTTCTCTAAGAGTCCGTCTTCTCCCCATTCGGTCCTATATTTCGGTCCTAAGTTCAAGCAATCCTTATAGAATCCGAAAATCTTAGCCATAACATAATCTACTCCTTTTTCCCTATCTTCATCATTCCTATAATAGACCGACAGTTTAAGTTCCTTTTCTTCATTAGAGAGTGATGAAAACTTCTCAATCTTAAACGGCATTTGGTAAGCTATGTCATCGGTCTCATCCTTGAATCGCACTACTCCTAATGAGGGATCATAGGTCATCCCGGTGCTTTCTATGAAAGGTTTCCCTAGAATAACATGGGACAAGCTAGGGTCTATGGATGTGCTAATATCATCCACAATTATGAAGTCCGTAGGAAACGTGAAACTACCTACATAAACGGGCAATCCCTTAACTCTACCAAGAAAATTGCAACTAACACTAGGATCATCGGGGTCTTGCCTAGTTGGAATCGGCTTCTCCACTACCCAATTGTAGTAGGTGCTAGTCATTATGTTGATCGGGGATTTGCGGTCAATGTATGCCTTTGCCACGAAAAGGTGTCCTATGCAACATGGTATGTTAAGATTCCAAGGGTTCCCAAACTTGATTCTAGGGCTTTTCCTAACATACATGTGACGGAGGTAACGTACTAAGTGAGGGTGGCGAGTTAGCTCTTCTTCCGTAGGAAACTTATTGAAATAGTCATTATCTACTTCACCTACTTCCTCGGTTGTTTCATTAGTCTCACGTGTATGGTCCTCTTCATCATTTGTTCTATTAGGTTTCACTAAGGCGATGGTATTGACGAATTGAACGTGCTTAGCTAGCTTACTTGGGTCCTTAATCTCTACATCGGAAGGCTCGGGAGTTGAGATAGCATTAACCTTCCTATCACTATTGGTCATGGCTTTCAAGAGGTTGTCTATCTTCCTATCCATTTCGCTTGTTCTTTGGTTAAAGCGATCCGAGAGCTTAGCTATTTGGGCTTCTTGGGTTGCAACTAGGTTTTGCAACATCCCTTCGATGTTCTGTTGGTTAGGACCGTGGGATGGGGGCCATGAAAAATCATTGGAAGTGAATTCCTTGGTTTGCCCCAATAGAAGTCGGGCTTGCCCTTCCATGCTTCTCGGGTTTCATTGAAATTCCTAGGTCCGGGTATTGTAGGGAATCTTCCTCCCGTTCCATTAGTACGCGAGGATGCGTAGTCAACGGAAGCATGTTCGGGGGATCGGGTGCAAGTGCGCGTGTTATGAGGATCATAAAACGGCTCACACGAGGAAGAAACTTTGTTCACATGGCGTGAAGACTTAGGGTTTTCGTAGGAACTCATTAGGAATTTAACTTGATCTTCAAGTTCGATCATCCTACGGTCGAAAGATTGTGAGTCAATGGGAGGCAAGGAGATTGCCTTAACGGTTTTGGGCAACTCACGGGGGTCATTCCAACTTTCGTTGTCATAGAGAGCAAGGTCCTCTATTATACCCCATGATTCTTCCGCGGTGAGATCACTAAGTTTTCCACCGGCCGCTTGGTCAATGGATCGCTTGGTGGGGAAGTTGACATGATCATAAAAGATTTGGACTTGAAGCCAAAGATCAATGTCGTGATGAGGGACTTTATGAAGTAAGTCCTTGAATCGAGTCCATGCTTCGTAGAGAGATTCATTTTGACGTTGTTGGAACATCAAGATGTCATTCCTAAGTTTAGTGGTTCTCCCGGTGGGAAAAATTGAGCAAGGAAACGAGAGGTGAGATCATCCCAACTTGAGATGGAACCGTGGGAAGTCGCTCAAGCCAATTACTAGCTTGGTCCCGTAGAGAAAATTGGAAGAGACGCAAGTCGTGGTCTCCCAGAAGTAGCATCAAGGTCGATTGGAATCGACAATTTTAAGGAAATCCCTAAGATCTTGATTTGGATCTTGAACGAAGTCCATGGAATGCACATCCGTTTTGCACCAACCGGATGGTGTCGGATCGCAAGGCCATAGTTTGGGCTTGGTCGGGAACCTCAATGGTGTTCCTATAGCCTAGGTGGCTTGGTCTCGAGTATTCACCAAGAGTACGGGCTCTTGGCGGGTCATTTGGTGGTGGGTTGATGAATGGTGGGTGGTTATCACCTTCCATGATGAAAAGTGATGGGATTACGAACAAAGGTCACGAAGAAGGGGGATACACTACGAGAAAGCTAAGAATGAGAAAAAAAATTACTTGATAGGAATCAAGCAAAGAAACCTAAACGAGGTGGACTACTAACTAGCTATTCTAATCCCCGGCAGCGGCGCCAAAAACTTGATAACGCTACACGCGTCGTTCGGGGTCAAAGGAACTTCCTTTTCGTCGAGCAAGTTTTTCAACACCCTAGGCAGTGAACGTAATCGTTGTAGTGTAGTATTAGGGTAAGCCACGGGTATTGATTTCGTTCTCTAGGGGAATAGGAATGCTAGTGAGAAGTTACTACGCTAAGGTTGGGGTTGAGGAAGATTATTTTTTTTATCTTTTTATGTTTTTTAGGAAATTGAAAGGTACGAATCTCGGGGTTTGGATTTGGGGGTTGGTATTGCTACCGATTACTCTACTTATCTAATTATCTAGTCTAAGGTGTATGTAGTCTATGTCTAATTATTGTGTGCTCGTATGATAGTTTAAAGATGTGTTTACTTAGGTTTTACTACTCCTTAATTATCTCCTATTGGTGATTGAATTGTCACGTCCTTATTCTTAGTTGCGTTGTGTGTCTAAAGTTGTAGGGTATGCGTTTCTCCCTAACTCTTTGAACTTACCAAAGGGTCTCGTCTACAAAACCCACTAGGGATAATAAACTCTTACTCTAAGGCACTCTTTGGATGGTTTAGCTTACAACTACTCAAGGAGTCATATTCTAAGGTTCACAAAGATTTAATCAAGCATTAAGTACACAACGAATGACCTATCGCATTACTAGATCATTAATCAACTAAGATAAGAGACAACCAATCAATATTCAATAATTAAGTTTCATATTCCCTAAGCAAACACACATATAAATTAGCCGGACATGGAGAACATGCAAGCATACACACAAATAATCAAAGACATAATTGAATTAATAAAGTAAAACACTTATCTTGGTGTAAGATAGGGTTTGGAACCCTAAAATACTGTACAAGACAGCCTTGGTTCGGTTTAGGTTTTTACTCCAAAAGACTACACCTTAAAACTGAAAAATTCGAATTCTATATATAAGATTACACATGCGACGGCGTCACCTTATGTTTTGTGACGCCGTCGTGTCGCCGTCATTAGGGTTTCGTCTTGGCCACGTTAGACTTGCGACGGCCTCACCTTATGCTTGTGACGCCGTCCTCTTCACCACGGACGCCGTGCGGATTGCATCTAGGCCGTGTGAGTTGCGACGGCCTACTCTTTTATAACTTGACGTCGTCACTTGAAAATAGGAGTTTTGGCTTCTGTCCCGTCACAAAATCCTCTAACGGCGTCGCAGATAAGCGATGACACCATCACCTTGTATTTTCAGCAGTTGGAGTGTCTTGATTCTTGACTTTGGCCATTTTCTTCGTATATCCGCGCCTTTTCGTCCAAATAAGTGCCATTACAGCAATTTGCCTTCAAGAGACCTAAAAAGTGAAAAGGAACGATATTAAGTAATAACGGATACAAAAGTGATCAAATAAGGGCTTAAATGACCCCTCAAAAAGGTACCTTTTAAAACCTTATCACTTATGATAGAATACATGCTATGACTGTGCGATTGAGTGATCACCCCAAAATTGACACTTAGAATAGTTGAGAGATTTGAGTGTTTTGTTCCCCTTTCGTGAGGTGTTCGGCTTTGTTTTATTCTAGCATAAGTGATATGTAAACTTATATTTTCCAGGTTATGGGAGATATCTTTTTAGGAATCTTTCTATTAAGGTCTACTTGAGGGCAAGTAGAGTTCAAGTGGGGGGATATTTGATAACATCAAATAGTCCTGATTATTAAGTGTCAATTTCCCTTGATAATGCTTGTAATTTATATCATTTATATGGATTTACGCTTGTTTTCCATTGTTTTCCACTTTCACGTAAATTACGAGCACTAGAGCTAAAGAGACGCGGAACTGGAGAAATATCTAAAGATTTATCACAATATGCTACTTTGAAGAAGTTACGGCGTAACTCGTCTCTCACATTACGCCGTAACTATTGCGTGACTCAGAAAACCAACTTATCAGAAGGTTACGGCGTAACTCTTCCCAAAGGTTATGACGTAACTATATTAGGTCAAATGAGGTTCCACGCCGCTGATACTTACGCCGTAACTGCTGCATCAACTACGACGTAACCACGTTTATTGAAGACTACGGCGTAACCACTCTTAAGGTTACGCCGTAACCAGCAGATCTAGTGCAAAATACGATGAAATAGAAGGTTACGGCGTAACTCTTGCTATGGTTACGCCGTAACCGGATCTGGCCGATAAATACCCCACGAATTCCAGCATTTCTAATCATCCCATTCCACACACAACACTCGAGAGAACACGGGAAAAAGCTCAAGGCAGGTCTAGAGGAGCATACAGCGTCTCCAAGGGAGAAATCACTCCCCTACGATAAGCATTAGCGTTTTATATTTCTTTTACTTTCAATTCATGTATTTCGTACCCTTGAATATTGAATTGGTTTGCATGATTAATATGAGCGGCTAAGCACCTCTTGGTGCTGGCCTGGTTATGATTCCTTAATTATTTTGTTTGCGTTTACTTTACTTCCGTACAATTATTTCTAAGTGTATGCATGCATAGTTTATTGGTAGCCACCCTTGGTTCGGTAGTTTTGAATGGCGGTAGAGGCCAATTGCCTAGGAGATATGACCAACTGACCCTAGGTGAGCGGAGTGAGACGGGAAGGGTAAGATATGACCAACTGGCGACCCTTTCTACTTGTGCGATTTGACCAACTGATCACCTATCGTTTGGATGAACTTAAGAATTAGGGGTGCGTGTCTAAGTTCCTAACGGTCCGGCATTCACTATTATAAATCTAGCATGTAGCGGTACTTAATGACTTGGCTTAGGGGACCGGGAACAACAAGACTTATGAGGGGACACGACTTCTCTGTGGTGGCATCTTTGCTGATAGGTTAGGGTCAATTGACCAAATGCTGTCCTCTCGACTTTGACCCCACCTGAAGTAATTGGAAGTAAGTTGACGTAGACATAACTAGCTAGGAGGATTAACTAGGTTAGCACCACTCTCCTCTATTGATTTCCCTTTATCCTTTATTTGCTTTTATTCGCTTTATTCTACATTAGTAGTTTAATTAATTAAATCCATTTCGAAACTATTATTAATCTGTGACACCTACACTTAATAATAATCCAACACACATAGCTCTTGGGACGACCTCGGCTTACCGATTACTACACTACACACGACCAGGGTACACTGCCCATTATTGCACTAAGGTAGACCATAGGTATAGCGAGACATTATAAATATTAATACCTGGTCAGTAAAACCTGCATCAATATATATATATATATATATATATATATATATATATATATATATATATATATATATATATATATGTGTGTGTGTGTGTGTGTGTGTGTGTGTGTGTGTGTGTGTGTGTGTAGCGTTCAATGCAAAACCATTTTTTTGTACAGAACTTTACAGAACCATTAAAATGAATATAGACCATTAGATGAGTTTAATCAAGGGCTATAATGAATTGTGCCAGAAATGTAATTAATTGAAAGTCTAGGACATTGTTTGTAAAGCCAAAAGGCTATTATGGGAAATCTACATTTATTCCTTATTTTAAGGATGTACACAGGTTTTCTCATTTTTCCCCTCAATTTACAGATCTAAAAATGCCGCTCATCTCCTCCCATTCATTAACCCAGAAACTGCTCCTTTTTATCCAAAGATCAAAAAAAAAAAAAATAAATAAATAAATAAAAATAAAAAATAAAAAAAACACCACATAACTTATATACCAATTCCACTCCACGCGCGTCCTATGATAATACCCAATAATCAAATCCCTTTTTTTTCACTTTATGATAAACAAATCGCAGCAGCACAACCCTTTGAAATAAAGAAAAACCATATCTTTATTACTGCTAGTGCAAACGACGGATGTGAGATGGTTGTGTGATGGTTTGGATTTGTTACAAGTTTTATCCAAACCATCTCACGTCGAAGGTTGTGTGGTAGAGGAGAACCAAGTTGGTTGTGGCTGGATGAAGAAGACAACGGCGGTGGCTGGATTAGGATGACAGCGGAGGCGATTGGATTAGGATGACGGCGGTGGCGGCGACTGGGACGACGATGTGCTATCCTTTCCAGGTTCTCTTTTTTGTTTCATTGGGTTCTTATTTGCTATTCTATGGGCTTTTGACTTTTGTTATTGTTCATTTTGTAAAACCTCCTAATCTCTAGTAGTAATTTGATTGATTGGTAAATTTAGTTGTAGATCTTTTGTAGCCATATAGTATTTGTTTGATCTGTAGCACTACGCTCAGTTTATACGTTAAAAGTGAAGTTAGTTAGTTATATAGATATGTTTTTTTATATGTTATAGGTGCATCTTTGATTTTGCAAATATGTTTTTTCGGTTTCATTTAAAAACGTGTATTGAACAATTGTTTTTGAATAACATGCGGACTATAATTGACTATCAACTAGTTTTCAATGTATATTTGACATGTGTATATTGATTAGTATTAGATTGTAGAAGTGCGCAACTTTTTGATGTATATTTTGGACTTTGCAAAATGTCGATAGTTACTTTGACGAGTGTTTCATAATTTTTAGATATAAATAACTAACACAAGATTTTATTGTTTGCTCTTAATCTGCAGTTAAAGCCATAACGCAAGACCAGGTGCTTATAAATAATGTGCAGCGTGCACATGTGTTTTGGAAAGCATGCACATATGTTCTAATAAATTTGACGAGAAAGCTCAACGTGCACATATGTTCTTTAAAGCGTGCATGGATGTTATTGGAGAGTGCACAAATGTTTTGAATGACTTGCATATCTATATTTAACAAGATACATTTGTATTTGAATTGTATTTCATTTTATATCATATTTTATGTGTACTATTTATATTTTGGTTTGCTATAAATTTAGATTTTACATGCATACATTTATGTTTTTGTTATAAATTTCAAAGAGTAAAGAATGTACATCAAAACATATGTGCAATTATCATTTTAAGCAAAAATAAGTGTGATTTCTAAACAATTATACGTAAGAACCATATGTAAAATTACAATATTTAACAAAAAAACACATATGCACTTTTTTCCCCCAAAAACATGCATGAAGAAAAAAATATAAAATAAAAAAAATATATATTTTTTTAATTTCGAAAAATTAAAGGTTTAAAAAACGTTTTTTTATTAAAAAAAATAAAATAGAAAAGTGAAAATATGTTTTACCATTATGCCCTTTAGATTTAAATAAAAAGTTTTAATAATACTAAATTCTCATTGGTCCAAAGTGGTTCTGTAAAGTTCTGTACAAAATAATGGTTCTGCATTGAACGTATATATATATATATATGTATATATATATATATATATATATATATATATATATATATATATATATATATATATATATATATATATATATATGTATATATATATATATATATATATATATATATATATATATATATATATATATATATATATATAGAGTTTGGATCAAATGAAAAGTGTATTATGGTAAAAAGGATAAAAGTCTTAAAAATGTTACATATGTTATTTGATTAATATGGGTATTATAGACATTTAACCACTTTTATTTCAAATGCTCATTTAACACTTTTAAACTCCCATTTAATTAGTTTGTAAAAAGTATTGACGTAAACTTCTTTTTGTCAATTCTTTATAATAATTCACAGTGCTTTACTTGAAAATCTTTGTTAACGTTAACTTATTTTATTATTAATATAATGTATATTTTTTAGATAGGGCTGTAAAAACAAGTTCATCGAAGTTAAGACTAAAAATGAATCACTCTATAAACGGTTGAATGTGTAAAAAAAACTTGATGTGTATCAAAAGGCTAAGTGTGTCATAAAAAATATAACGAAAAAACTTAGTGTGTCATTTGAAATTTATCATGAAACTAAGTGTGTCAATAAATTTAGAATGTGACTTCAAATTTGTCAATAATTTAAATGTGTCACCTAAAATGTATCATGAAATTAAGTGTGTCAAAAAAACTTAATGTGTCATTTCAAATGTGTCAAAAACTAAATGTGACACTTAAAAAGTATCATGAAATTAATTGTGTCAAAAAAAATTGTGTGTCATTTGAAATATATCATGAAATTATGTGTGTCAAAAGTTATACTATGTCAATAAATATATGTAAAAGAAAAAATAGTGTATCCACCAATATATCAAACAACTAAGTGTGTTAAAAAACTTAATGTGTCATTTAAAGTATTTATGTGGGTCAGTAGAAACGTATATAACTTGCAGATGAATTAATGGTGTAGTAGCTAAGAAAGAGGCACAAAAATTAAACATTTAAAAATTGGTCAAACACCTATGATTTAATCTACCATATTTGCCCTTAATTAATGAAAATTGTGCTATTAAATATCAATTATTTACTAAAACACCATTGTCAATTTCATCCATTGATCAATTTTAACTTGTTAGATCCAACGATTAAAATTCCTTCATATCCTTTTTACACCATTCAACATTTTACCATAACCAAACTCTATATATATATATATATATATATATATATATATATATATATATATATATATATATATATATATATATATATATATATATATATATATATATATATATACTAGCTTCATAACCCGCCCAATGGGCGGGTTCGCCTCATATTAACGTTTGACAAAATATAACTGACATTAACAAAAAATGAATAGTGAATGGGCGGGCTAGCTTCATTATATTACTTGACGAATTTAATTTGGCGTAAATAAATAGTGAATAATGTCAAATATCTAAAACACAAAAATTGAAAACAAAAAGAAAGTGATCATGTATGATATGTAAAAGAACAATTAAAAGTTTGAGAACATGTAAATTACATGGTGCTTATTTATTGAGGAAATAGAATTTATTTCGTACACAACGTTTGTTGTATACTTTGTGTTCGCCGTCTTTCTCAAAACAAAGAACCTTCAAACATACAAAATATAAGTAACTAAGTTTTTAGTTTAATATATAAGATAATGAAGCTGGTTAAATAATATAAGTCTACTATCCTTATTCAAATACAAAGTAAAACTTCTTTGTAAACGATGTTTCTTGTGAAGTTTGTGTAGCTGTCGTTTTTATCGCAACAAATAACCTTCAAGTCTTTCTTGCTATTGACTCTTGAACAACCACATATAATTGTCCGTGTAAGAAGCTAAAATTTGTAGAAAAAGTACGCAAATGTTTGCTCTTGATTTTTGTTAATGTCATAGCGAAACATAACGAAACATAAACTATCTTTGATTTAATTAAATATTTTATGTAAATTCAAGAATTTTAAATGCATAGCCAGTGCTCTTTTGATTTATTAAACTTGCAGCTTAAAAATCTCTCAAAGAGGTATATCATGTTTTTAGAGAGATTAACCATTCTGAAAAAGGAGCAAAAATGTAGAATAAAGTAGCAACAAAAAAATGAACAATGTGAATACGAATACTTGGCCAAACAAAAAAATGAACAATGTAAATGTGAATACTCTTTATTATGTTTATCATAAAAAAGTCTTAATACTTGGCCAAACCACATTTCCATCCAAAATTAGCAATTCAAAACCCAATATGCAGAACATCCCTCACATTATGAGGCAAGTATGTTAACAAAGGAGGCATCATTCTCTACCAACAGCCAAAGACCCACCGACCTACGCCAAGCCATGCATAACATTCCATTAAGTGGCTACTTTTCTGACTTGTGCAAACTATTAAACTTCAAACACTTTTGATGAGTTCCTTTATATATGAGTCAACACAACACGCATTCTCTCTTCATTAGCAATAAGTATTATGTTCAGATATTGCCATAAATAGTACACTGTAGCAGCCACAATAATTCTCCTCAATACACTTCTAATGGCCTTGTTCGACCTATTTCACATGGCTCTTTTTAATTTTCTTCTTAGTTTCATACCTATGTCTTTCACCAAAACCACCACTAATAATAAGTAAGACATGATTACCTGTCTACAAATTGCGTTGCCCATAATATGATCGCAATTTGGAGTGCCAAAACCAACAGCGTAGAAAAACTCTCAATAAGAATTGCAATATCCAAAAGACAAATTAAGCCACTAAATACAAATCATTTTGTACTTTAGACAAAACATATCTTGAAGATAAGCATCCCAACTTCCATACAGTGGCAAACAAAATTGATTAGAAACTTATTAAGACTTTTTTATGATAAACATAATAAAGAGTACTTGGTGATGGACCTAATTTTAAGTAGGGAGATAACATTTTCATTGCAGTTATTAATAGAACGTGAGTTTCCACAGGCTCACAAACTTAAAGAATGGTTTTATACTATTAAGAAATATGCTCTTGAGTTTCTTTATCCCGTAAGTTTGATGCCCAAACAAATTGATTGTAGACTATATCCAAAATTAAAGACGAAAAGCTTGGGACTTTTGAAAAACCCGGCTGGATAACGGTTAATATGCCATCATTTGGCATATGAAGCTTGATAACTTTTGCTACACAGCATGTCCAAACATGGTCTATCAAAAAATGCAGTAAAAAAGTTGTGAATGACGGTGATGGAAAATGGCGAGGTGATAAGTGTGATCAGACTTTTGATGAATGTGATTATCGATATATGCTTGAGGTACAAATACAAGATCATATTGGTATGATATGGTCAACTGGGTTTCAGGAAGCCGGTGAGGAAATTTTAAATCATTCTGCTAAAGATTTGTATTTTATGAAACATGAAGATCAAGATGACGATAAATTTATAGAATTTTTTCGAAACGCCTATTTCAGTGAATGTAGTCTTAAGTTAAGAGTGACAAAAAGGCAACATAAAAAACTTTTATGAGATCACACAATAAAAATTGTTGCCACTTTCATAGACCAAGAGTGCCACTAAAATCTTACAGTAATATTATATGCCTATAATCTTTGATGTAAATATTCAATAAATTCTTTGTTTCATGAGTAATTTCAATCAAAAAAATTTATAATATAATTCTATCCCAAATATGTTCATCTTTTTCAAGTTTGTGCCTATACATGGTAGCCGTTATAAATTCAATCCAACTAATCGACGGTTCCATTCCCGTTCACATCAGCCTGAAACAATGTATAACATTAAATTATGCTAAAATGAAAATGATATAAGGCATAGACAACTTATAAAAACATTAAAAAAAGAACTTACAGTTTCCATGATTTGCTTAACTTTGGTTTCAGTAAGCTTGGAATATGATGTTACCAGTTGGAGGTGATTTAACTGAAAATCATTAAGATAAGATGTATGAGTCCAACTGAAAATCACCCCCCTGAAATAAATGTAAAATTTAGTATCGGCACGTGAAATCGTTACAAATTTTGGTGTATTAAATACATACCATAAGGTGATTGCCATTGATTGCAACTGAATTTAGCTTGAGTTCCAGGGCATCCAAGACCAAAGAATCAGCATCACCGGTCCAATCTACATGTTTTATAGAAAAAATCAAGAAACAAACTAATGTTTGACACATTCGGTGTTTAGATGTTTGATCATCATGATTAATACTCATTGGTCAACATCAGAGAATACAAACTCATTAGTAATTTCGCTATGTTGTTCAAGATTTTATTTCAAATGAGTTTGATAGTTTAGTATAGTACCTTCATGCCAACTCACGTTATTAGCCCATGACTCTTGGATAGATGACTTGCCGGATATGCAACAAAAAAAATAGCAAATACATGTGTATATCAGCAACATATTGAGAATTAGACTCTCTTTTTTCTTCAATTTAACTCTTTATGAAGCATATCCGTGAAAGGTTAGCCGGACTTGATCCAATATGTTCCACAATTATAAAAGTTCATTCATGCCTTTAAAAGTACAATGACAAAATGTCTTAAAAAACAACACTATATCATCTGAATCACGCAATAGAAAGGATTAGGTACAGAAAATGATAAAAAAAAATGGGCCTGATCTACAAAAGGTCATTGCTTGCCATATCTTTGCTAGAACCCTCTTGGGTGGTATTATCTTCTGCTTGAAGACATCTTCTTTGATACCTTTAAAAAAATATGGCCGAATCATAGATTGTAAGTTTAACTTCAAATCAACAAAAAAATCAAACATAAATATCCTTTAAATGCAAATCAAACACAATCATTCATTCCAGTATAAAATAAAGCAATCAAAATAAATAAAAATACTAACTAAAGATTTTGTTTTATTGAAGATACCTAGTGAAATTCGATTGTAATATTTATTTCTGATCACCATTCGTTTATAATTAGGTTATGGGAATGAAAAAAGTATTAAAATACCATTTTTAAAATCAAACAATCATACCTAAAATATAGTCGACTTAAACATGGTAATTGTTTGACCGGCATTGAAGCAAAAAATTAATGTAGAGCCGAATGAGCAGGGAGTTTGTTATGGTTTTGCTATATGATGGAAGATGGTAATTTTTTGTACTAAATATCAATTATGGATGAAGATTTGTATCACGATTACTGGGTTGCTCCATTGGTTAAGTCACTGGTGTATGTTTGTATAGACCAGTGTTCGAACCATGCAAGTCTCAAATTTTTTACTTACTTAACTGGGAATGGTGCCATGTAATCATTTCCACATCATCATTGATGTTCCATATCAACATTATTGTGCTTAGTCAGCAATAGTGACGTGTCATGCTTAGTCCCATATATATGTATAGATATATATATATATATATATAGGAAGGATCAGTAAGAAGAAAAACTAAAATGAGAAGAATAAAAGAATTTAACAGCATTTCAATAAAGGAGAGATTTTTAAGGGGAGATGCATCTATTTTAATAGGTGCATCTGAAATGTGTGGTTGTGGTTTCTTCTTATCATTCTCATTTTAATTCTTCTTATATTATATATATATATATATATATATATAGATATAGAGGGAATTGATATATACACATAGGATTTTACTTTGCACACATAAAATTACATGGGGTATTGTTTGTTTTATTCATTAATTGTATGTGTGCAAAGTAAAATTCAATGTGTACATATCATTACCCATATATATATATATATATTACCCATATATATATATATATGTATAAAAAAAAATATATCTTAAGTTGCTTATTATAGAAAAATATTTATGTTCTGCTATAAATTTTGTAACTGCTCATTGTTGAAAATTTTGTAACAACTCATTTAAAAACATAAATGTCTTATAACGTCCCATTAATTAATATGTAACAACTCGGTGGATATAAATCCTAAACAAAACAAAACATGCACAAACCTCACAACTATAATTTGATTTTTCATATTCAATCTCCTTTAACCATCACCTGCTACCGCCACTCTTTAACCATCACCTGCTACCGCCACTTTAACGGCCGGTTTTTCATCTTTTGTTTCTGACGACACTTTTGGATACCCTTTTGGCATGAAACAAAAAGAGCCAACAATAGTGACAATCTACATCCCACCTATCGACAACAAAAGCAATTCAAACAACACGGTGTGTCGACCCAATTTTGTTTGTCGGTCGTTTTAGTTACATTGCCGTTATTTTTTCTCTCGAATCCGTCTCACGTTAACATCAAACAACAACAACCTGTAACACTTTCAAACAACACCATATACTACTATCCTAATCACACCCACCTCAAGACACAATCTAACTACACGAAGACTCGAAATTAAAAAAGAAAAGAAAAAAAAAACTGAGATCTCAGTTTGATCTATGAGAAGGTCAACTTCTTTTAAATTTCCGAAACTTATAAAGAAATCACCAAACAAATTTGGTTAATTATTTCTTTTGTTTGTTCATAGAAAAACAACAAGAACATAAGATCTAGAGTTGTTATTTCGTTTCAAGAACGGACCTTTAAAGACCAACTCATCGTCGACTTCAGAAAACGAAAAAACAAAACAAGAGAAACTTACCTTTGTTATAAAAGATGGAGTGGTAGGCGTTGGTTTTAACAAAAGGAGAAGTGGGGTGGCTTTGTTTTGTGGAATAAAGATTGCAAGTGGTTTGGAGATTAGGGTTAGTTTTATATAATTAGGTCTAATATTATTTTGGGTAGTAGATTAGTGTTGGGCTTTTTTTTGTAAAGTGGTTTTGGGCTAAACACATATACTATCCGAATTTTGGAAGAAGAAGAAAAAAAAATCCAAAGTCGAAAAAAAGCCAGATATAGTTATTTTAATTAAAGATTCTTTCGTATATTTTAATTAAAGATTCTTTCGTAAAGTTATTGTTAGAAACGTATAAATGAATAGCATTTGCTCGTCATAAAAGTTAGTTATAGGGTATTCGGTGCCGTATTGTGCGGGTATCCTGCTAGTATATATATATATATATATATATATATATATATATATATATATATATATATATATATATATATATATATATATATATATATATATATATATATATATATATATATATATATATATATATATATATGTGTGTGTGTGTGTGTGTGTGTGTGTGTGTGAATTTGATTTTCGGTTTGGTTTAGCTTACGTTTTGCTAAAAACCATATCCAAACTGAAAACCGAATATTTATATCGGTTTTGTTCGGTTTTGAAAAATTCAATTCGATTTTATTCAGTTCGATTCAATCTTAGTTTTCGGTTCGTGTGTGGGTTTTACCCGATTTGTGAACACCCTAAAAAATGATATCTCAACTCTTATTGATATTTTCAAGGTATTCGAGCTCTCCATGTGAAATCGAGAGGACATCACAATCAATATATATATAATCTTAAAATGTGATTTTATGATGATAAAATACGCAAAACAAATTTTAAGACATGGTTTTAATGACATAATGTGAAATTGAGAAATAAATAAAAAGTGAGACATTTATTATACAAATTTTAAGACATGGTTCGTGCATAATATCAATTGTTTTCATATTTTGGTGTAAGAAACTTTTACAGCATTTTTCTACTTTGGTGTAAAAATCTTGTGTAGAAAAGAAATCAAGTATGATATAACACTATTTATTTACACATTATAAGCAATAATTAATATACATTATTGGACATCGCTTATCACAATAATAGTTCAAATGCTATAGTTTTAATCTACTTTTCTTTTTACAACTTTCACAAATCATAGATAACCTTTTCCTAGCCGGATTGAGATCCTTTAATGTTCAATTCAACATGATTGGTAATGTTGTGCTTGTTGTAATTGTACATTTGAATTAAAATAAAGTAAATGATTTGCAATAATGTCAATGTACAATTACAACAAACACAACATTACCAATCATGTTGAATTGAACATTAGAGGATCTCAATCCTTCCTAGCCTAAGTTAAACTGTGGTTCATTACTCTCACGACATTGACAGTCTCCCGGCGAAAAGCATCCAAGAATATGAATACCCAATGTATGAATTTACTTTCGTTTCTTTGTGTGCGTGACATACTATGTACATAAATGTTAAAAACTACTCGACACAAAGGTGTAACATTGATTAGTGCAAATCATGTTATTACAAAAGATCCCATCACACCTTCATAACGAGTCAAATATATATTTGACAATTGGTTAATTACATGAACAATATATTTAATATATTGAATGAGGAGAGTTATTTTACATATCAAACTTTTCTCACATACCAAGAGACTCATCTCCACCATCCATTTAAAAAGAAATCAATAGTTAAGATTAAAAGCATTTTATTATTTCACATATTTTTTATAATTTAAATATCTCTTAAACCGTTAATCATTAAGTGAAAATATTTACACCATCGCGACGAGCATTTAATTATCTTTCTATAGACGGGCACTTTGATATACTTTCGAAAAAAGAAAAAAATTTCATTTTTTTCACGTTTTTTCGTTATTTTTTTCGTTTTTTTACGTTACTGAAATTTGCATAAAAAAAATCATATATGTTAAAACACTAAATTGAATATCACATGTGATATTAGTGTTAAATCATATATGATATGTAATATCATATGTGATATTACACTAATATCACATGTGATATCATATCACACTAATATCATATGTGATATTACACTAATATCACATGTGATATTACATATCATATATGATATTACACTAATATCACATGTGATATTAAAATTAGTGTTTTATCATATATGATTTTTAATGCAAATTTCAGTAACGTTAAAAAACGAAAAAAACTTAAAAAAAAAGTGAAAAATACGAAAAAAAAAAAAAAAAAAATTGTCGAAAGTTTATCAAAGTGCCTATCTATAGAAAGATAATTAAATGCTCGTCGCAATGATATATTTTTTTTTCGCTTAACGATTAACGGTTTGAAAGATATTAATATTTGAAAAAAAATGATGAAAGTGGGTTTTTTAAATTGTTGAGATTAATCTCATTCATTAAATCAAATAAAAATGGAGAGTGAAGATTAATCCCTTAGTATGTAAATAATCTTTTGTCCTATCATATTGAATTTAAATAATGAATTAGTCTTTATTTATGAAGTGAAATATTTGATATAGAAATTGATGGACTCATTAAGTTGAACAAAAATGTTGTGCATGCGTTAGAGATGCCCAGAGTGTTCAGAGAAACAAATAGCTAAAGATGGGGTCCTGACCAACTAATTTGGACCAACAAGATCATAATCATCAACTGTCCAACTGATGTATTAGTCTAACCTGATGGGACCTTCACATACTTTTACACGCTGTAAATATAAGTTCTTTCTTCTCTGATCACATCAAGAAAGGAGTAACTAATATTCGCTACACAAACACCAGTCAACCAACAAAACTCCAATAAAAGTTGCTCAGTACTCCTACAAATAAAGCCATCAAAAGCCTTAACTTTTGGGGTAAATGTGAACCCAAAACTGAACTACTCGACTGTAAAGCATAGACAACTCGCAAATCAGTTTACGAACAATAATAATTAACTCTAAATATTTGCCTTCTACTTTAAATACTACCACTGCTATGACTTTGTCGCATCTCTAATTTCCTAATGCTCAGTGAGTTGAAAGGGTATATAACTTTAGATGTTTGACTGCTCAAAAGGCACTTTAACCAGAAGCCGTCCATGTAGGCTGACAATCGCTGATGTACGAAGTGGATCTATTCTTGCTGGTAAGCTGATCACCTATAAACCAAAGATCAATTAAACATCAACCCAAATAGAACACTGAAGTCAGTTTCATCACATGCGCAAAAGTTAACATACGAACCTTTTTAAATGATGAAATGCCCCATGGGTTGTCAAGTTGCTCGGGCTGACCTGTGATGACTAGACGCCCAGCTGGATCTGACTGAACACGTACCTAAACCCATCGCAATTTCAGTACTATAGTCCGCTCTTATCTTAGGATTTCACAAAATTACTAAATTTAAAGTGAAACAAAGGTAAAGTGATAAGTGAGTCCCGTACCTCTTCTCGCAGAAGCCCTGGCACTAGGGCATACACCTCAAAGCAATCTTTCTGTGAGAAATATAGTCAACTTAGGCATCTAGCAACTTAAGAAAGTGAGAACACATATAATAACTCCAGATGATCCACAATACTTACAGTTTCTCGTACGTTTATCTTCACCCAGTTAGCAGGGGGACCGACATCAGCAACCGTGGTGACAAGTCTGTCACAATTGAATAGGACCGAAATATGTCAAGGCACATATAAAGGCAAACATACATAAATCTAAGTAATTGATACAACCACAGAGATGCGATATAAAATTCATAGAAAAATATAAACATATAAAGATATAAATAGCAAAACTTGAGCTTTACTGCCTAGATGTTTCAGTTCGTAAGGCTTTCGCAGAATGCTCCACTTCACTTTGTCTCTTGTGTTTAAGTGACCCTATATTTGACAAGATTACTCGATTAAGAACACATGTTTCTGCTATATAATAAGAGCACAAGATGAACTTACCAAGGCTTTTGAGACTTTTTTCCCGCTTCTGTGAATTGTTGGAATTCTTTTCCTAATAAGAAGAGTGTCAAGTCAAATTAGCATATCTCACAATATATTGATTCCTATCCTAATTTTAACAGTTATGGTCACCAATAAAGTGATAATACTGATTCAAGTCCACGAGATTTTTGTTTGTTTTTATCTAAAGGATATTAAGATTATGATAAATAACACAACACTTTCTTTGAGCCAATAGATGTGTGTCAAATTACATGCTGCACTCATATGGAGTAGATAAATAGAAATCAGCGTCAATAAAAGCTAATGATTGGCTTACTAACCTCACCAAAACCTAAGAGACGGTGGGAGTGCCAACCCTGCATAGCTCGAGCTGCAGCATCCCTGCGTGCCCTACCAGATCCTGTCGGGGTCTGATGACCGTTTGTCTGCAGAAGCCATACAGATAATCATATTATACAGTGAAGATTAAAAAAATAAATCTTTTGTAGTCTCTTCATATACATAATTATTAGGAGTAATAGCAAAAAGGAACAAAATATGGTAAGAATTCATTTCTGTTGGCCCAAATCTACACATAATTGCAGAGGGTTTTCCGCAAGGTAGCTTGGGTAGTCATGTCATGCAGATGAAAAAACACCCTTTCCCGATTTCAAACGAATATCATAAATCTTTGTTTCTTTTATTCGATTGGTTGAAAGAAATCTCAACTTTCTTAAAGAGTAACCACAAGAACGTTCACTAAAATTCTCTATGTATAACCAAACATCTTTTGGCCCCCAGTATGTGTGACATAATGTCATCTTAGCACTCGAACCGAATAAACAGATACAAAAGTTCTAAATCAATCAATAAAGCTTCAACAATTAATGTAGTGCTCCAATATATTTAAAGAGAAAAGTTGCAAATATATAAATATATATTCCGCGTTCCTAGAAAGCTGAAGTTCTATATCATTTTAATAGAGACAATGACACAGAAAAGTATTCTCTTATGGATCCTAATAATGAAAACATACAGAAAGCTCAGATAACATATGTAAGTGGTTCAAAAACTAAGATTAGCTGACCTCGTGTTCAACAGTAGGGGTCTCCGGGTAGCCGGGTGTAAGAGGTAGCTCAAGCTCACCAGTTTGGACCTTATGCCTTTCGTATTCAAGAAGCGACTACAAAGAGACGAGGCACAAAAAACATGGTATGAAGAAAGTAATAAATTACATAAAAACAAACACATAACTCTCAATAACAGTTATTGCCATTTAACAGAAGTAAATAAGCCACATTACCTTCTCATAAAATTGTCGGAATGTCCATGAGACAGTTGTACACGTCCTTCATAATACATATTATACATAATTAGTAGCATAACAATCATATAATTGAGAGTATTAAAAGTCTGCTTGTACTGTTAAATAAACAGATGTTCAACTTACTTCGGTGGACGGAAAGCCTCTCCTACGTATCGCCAACCTTTGGTTGCAGTTACCTGAAGAAAGATTAAATATGTCAAATAATAACACACCAGCTTAAATCCTACTGTATTATCATTTTCATTTTCCAAAAGAAATTAATGAAACAAATTGCTAAAAAAATAAAAACAAAGCACAAGAAATTCTATCTTAACAAAGTCCATTTAAAAAAGAGTAGTGATTGGGAGGCCTAAAAGATATGCCTAAACTCATGCCTAAACCTGCGTGGCATCATCCTGATGGCTGCAGTCAGGGGACCCACTTTTTCACAAACCATCAGGATCATGCCACGTATGTTTAGGCATGTTTTTAGACACATAATTAGGTCTCCAAATCATTTTCCTTAAAAAAATGACAAAACCTAAAAATGAAGCACGTGCCCTGTTCATATAGATTTCTAAAATAATTCTGGAAGATTCTATGCGTACCACCTTGCTCTGCAACAACTTATAATTACAGACGCTAGCTTATGGCACCAACTAAAAGCTGATATGGGTCAATTGTACTCCAATCTTGATTTAAACTACAAGCAACCCATACATGAAGATTGCTTTAAAATTCATTTAAATGATGTGAAATCCTTAGGTTCCAAATGGATGTAAACGTTATACAATCTGATACAGATAGACAGATACTATGAAAGTCAAGATGCAGAAGGGAAAAGTGCATACCCGATCATATCCACCCAACTTGATAACGGCCTTCCATAACCTATTACAAAAGTAACACAATAAAAACTGAGCCTCCAACTCCAACTATTAAAAGACCATGAAACAAAAATTTGGAGCCAAGAAACTTACTTTAGGCAATTTAAATATCGTCCATAAAACTTTGGAACGGTGAATTTCAAGTGTTTCGTCTTATATAAGGCTAACACCTCTTGCATGAATGCCTCTTGAGCCTCCGGGGTTCCAGAATCATAGCCGTCATCCATCTAGTAACATATCAAAGAGTAATTTTAGATAACTAAAGGTCCCCTTGATTTTCGATTTAACTTCTATATTACAATGTAAAATTACCTCTGTGTCCTCCACTTCGTTCTTCATTGTCACTACAGTACGATCTTCAACTTCACTTGGTGAATGCTTCACAATGGTGTTGTGTGTCACGAGCTGTTGATGTAATTCATTTATCGTATAATCTCTTTGGTCATTATTCTCAGGTATATTCTTAGAACCATCATTCTCGGTATCATCTAATACACAATGGTCATTATCCATATCAGTAGCATCATTCTTACCATCATGAATCCTATCATCATCATCCATTGCTGTAGCTTCATCCTTCTTATTGTCGTCGATCTTATCGTCAGCACCAGTTTCTGTAGCCTCATTATTATTATCATCAGTCTCATCATCCTGACCTATTTCTGTAGCACCATTGTTACTATCATCAATCTTGCTACCATCAATCTTTTCATCATCACCAATTTTTGTAGCATCATTCTTACTGTCATCAATCTTATCGTCATCTCCAATTTCTGTTGCATCATTCTTATGATCATCAATCTTATCATCCTCACCATTTTCAATAGCATTGTTCCTAGCATCATCAATCTTATCATCACCGGTGACTGTAGCATCTTTCTCATTCCCCCGAGTCTCGTCTACTGGCAGTTCCTGTTCACTTTCATTAACATGCATCTCCTTAGTATCTTTCGTATTTGGCTCTTCAGGCTCTTCTTCAGCATCTCGTTCTTCTGGTTCTGCTTCAGCTTTTTGTTTCTCTGGCTCTTCTGCAACTTTTTGCTCTTCTTGCTCTACCCTGATGTCATTTGAGATCTGAACATCATCGTTCACCAAGCCAGCAGACTCTTGTTGTTTCTCTTCCACTTCTTTTACATCTATCTGCTCCTTTTCTGCACCTTCTTCACCACCCATCACTTCATCTTCTAAAACCTTTCCCGCATCCTCCATCTCAACATCCACTTGATCCATTAAATTTTCTATTAAAAAAAAAAGTCTTTTCAATCATCATACATATATTTCCAAAAACCCAAAGTCAATAAAAACATTGTCTGATTCCATCATCAAAGATATTGCACCCTTCGTTTCTTAGAATTTTATACATCTTTGTCAACATAGAAATACTACCTCTACAAATAAATATAACCAGTTTTAACAAAAACTCACCAAAACATACTAAAATGCACAATTGTTCAACACAAAATTGGCATCTAATATCAGGATATGACACAACACGCAACATGAACAATAATTTCTCACCTCAAATTCACTTAATTATAAAACATTATTGTTTTTCAATTGGGTGCAAAATAGGCAGGTTGACACATGCTTACTCCGAAGTGCTTATTCGAGATGAAACATTTACCCTAAACCCCCATTACAAATAGATTAGACTGGAAAGGAAAAACATTACAAATATATCATTTTTGGTCTTATAGCATTATATTACATAATAAGCAAATCCAAAAATCTCTAAGCAGATTATAAGTGCTTATTTATACGCAGAAAAAATAAGCAATCACAAACATCCCCCCTAAATACCAAGGCACGATAATCCTTACAACATGTCTAAATTAAAACTAACACCCAGAAAATTAGACAAAATAATCAAAATGAACATACAATTTCATACCTCAAATTTAATTAATTAAACAAATTCGGTTAGAAATAATTTTTAGCATTAGGGATCTTCAAAATTGACTTTGAAACAGCTAATTTATAAATTAAATATATATAAAAACAATTCCATACCTAAAACATACAATTTCACAATTCCAATTAATTCAGCTAAAACATAACTAAATTCACAAATAATAATAATATTGATATATCAGAAACAGTAATTAATTAAATTTAAAAAAAATAGGGTTTTTCAATAATTTGAGCTAAATTCGAAACAAAAAGAATAAATACACAAGAAATTAGAAATAAATATCGAATAATATAATCATAAATTAGACAAATTATATACCTGTTTGAGCTACAAAAGTAATAATTAAAATTAGGGTTAAAATGTTCTGAGACTTCTTGTGTGTATATTTTTTTTGTGTTTTGTTTGTATGTGAGTAATAACGGGTTCGAGGTTTTTGTTGAAATATTAAGGGACACGTGTCGGGGTTTGATTGACGGAGGACAGAAATGGTGCAGCGGCAGTTGTGTTGTGTTGGTGGTCGTACCATACAATTGCAAAAGCAAATGAAGAGTGTCTGTGTCTTTTGTTTGTTTTCGTCAAAGTAAGAGAACCGGTCTTTGGGTGTGGTCGAAAATGCCCCTCACTCATGAGTATCATTTGGGTATGGTGCAATGGGCTTGACACCGCCACGGCCTGTGCTCGTGTGTGTCACAAGGTCTTTATCACGCGTGATATTATTATAATTTTATTCACGTGTGAACGTTTCATTTTCTTTTTCTCTTTTTCTGTCACTTGTGTTGCTAGACTAAATTAGCTTATATATTGTGTTACAGTGATGTTGTGACTGTTGGTTACATAATTAGTTATTTCTTTAAGTGAATGTGTTTTCTGTGTTTTTCCTACATGCATAATTATATATTAAAATGGTACAAATCATGAAAATGTCTTGGATTATTAGAGTTCAATGATTGTTGAGAAGTTGAACCGAGCATGATAATGTCACACCTTCAAAATGTCGCAGCGAAAAGGTAACTGGGATGTGATGTTCATAGCACAAAGACAAAAATATAAAGAACAACCTCTAAATGAGTCGTTTTGAAAAGTACATCATTGATTAAATTAAAACAACATAAGGTTTTCAAATATAATTGTTCACGAGAATTCATATAATGAATTTTAGGAAAATCATAGTCAAATGATGAATGATGTCCATGTAATAAAATCCTCGTGAATGTGACCGCCTACGGCGACTCTATGTATGGACTTCATGTATGCTAAACCAAGCAAACCTTAAGCACCTAAGAAATAAATGCTAAAATGTTAACATAAAATTGGTGAGTTCATAGGTTTAAGTAAAAATAATGTCATGTGCGGACCACAAGATTTCTAGTGTATGACCATTATAACGAATACAACGTCATAGAAAAGTATTACTATTGCACTAAACTCCGGACCCCGAAGCCTTATTGTTTCTAGTTTGTGTGCCCATGAAAGTGTTCCTTTCCGTGAACACTCAAGTTCTTAAAATGATTATGCATCCGTTTGACATACCAGTCAAGTAGGGCAACTACCGAAGAGGATTTCAACCCAATAGATCTATTCACAACATCCGCGCTTACTAGTAATTAACGGTTCATGATAGTAGTGACTTAATGGAAAGATGTGTAACTTAAGCAATACGTAAAGGTTTTAAGTATTTGTGTCCGAAAGAAAGTAATTGAGCATAAAATAAGTAAACGAGTATGTAGTTCAGTAAAACGAGTAATGTATTTAAGTAAACGAGCATGCATTCTCACGCCAAAGTAGTTCAAGACGAATTGTAAAAAAAAAAAAAGCAATACTGGGGCCATGAAACTTACCTTGAGTAGGTAGTGAATTGGGAAAAATGTAACGTGATTTAACGGTATAGAAACCTAAACGCGACCTCGAATAATAAGTCGTTTTAGGGGATGCGACATGTACTAAATGCAAATGAGTTTTACAAAGTTTTACCACCCTTATATACTTGTAATGAGGTTTTAATAAGTTACATAAGTTAAAAGTTTAAGAAAAATAGTCAAAACGCGTTTTTTAATAGCAGAAACTCTAAAAACTAAAAAGTTGCTTATTGAAATAAAGTTCATCTTTAAGTGGGCGTATATACTTAGTTTCTAGCTTGTTTTTATCCGCTAAAATCTCTAAACGTAACTAAACATGTCTAATTTCAATAAATCAAAGTCTCGGTTTGTAAAAATATGTTTTAGATATAGATTTATACACAAACATTTTCGGATATGTTGTTAGGGGTTTTCAATAAATTCCCGACTTAATGGGGCTATTTCTCACTCGTTTTCTAATGAAATCACTTGGTTCAAAAGCATAGGTTCATTGTTTCTTAGTCTACTTTTTAAAAAAGTAAGCCACTTGTATCATATATACACCAATTATTTTATAGAATAAAAAATACACACATGTGTCAAGTCTGTCCAAAATCAGAAAACATAACCCGACTTGTTTTGGTCATATATCTTTTTTTACTGAACTTCACGACTCCATTCAAATTGTTGTAGTTAGGTCTAGTTTTCCTCTACAATAGTTATTATTATCATATTTACTAATCTAGTGTTTAAAGTGGTTGCTTTTACAATATACAAACAGAAGTCGGCTTCTTGTCGGTTTTGACTAACAGTTGCATATTATTTATTAAAAAAATCGACTCCAAAAATTACAAAATTCGACGGGGAGCATCCTAAGACATATATATAAGTTTGTGAAATCTAGCTTGACCCAGAAAAATGATTAAGATGGTTTCCTATGATGATGTACACGACTAAATCTGGACATAATATAAATTTACCAATTCATCTTTAAATCACATTTTCAACACACATATCATATTATGGTGATATAACAATGACGTGGAATGATATATAAACATGAAATGAGTATAGAAATAAGTCTAGGAAGCTTACATAAAGTTGGTGGGTGAAACATCAAGAAGATGCACAATAACAACCCAAAAATCACTAGAAAATCCTAATATTTGCACCCCAAAATTGTAGCTAACAATTTCAATCTTTTACCAATTTTGCCCAAAGCTTTTAACACTTTAATTTTTCTCTCATTGCTACCAAAAAATGCAAAGAAAAAGTGTGTGTGTTTTGTGTTTTGACGTAGTGAAATGAATGATTTAGTGGGTTATATTTATAGTGCAAAAGATTGAGTGTTGTAGTGAAATATAGAGAAGAGTGTGGAAAACTAGAAGGGGGTTGAATAGTTTTGCCGATTAAAACTTTGTTTTAAATTATTTAGATCGACTTATGTCATTCCATTTAGATCGTGTGTTGAATATTGATAGATGGACATATAAATAATTAATGCAAGATATATAGAGTAAAGGAACATAAAACCACGACACCGTCCTTTCCCTACTCCACTCCCCGAGTACCCAACTCGAGAGTTTCTAAGCAATACACAACACAAGCTCCTTAATGTGACAGAGAAGCCTTCACAACGTCTCCTACACTTTATCCGGTACAAGGCTAGACATCGAGTTCTTCCACGAGGTAGAACCAAACCTATCACAACGTCACCTACACTTTATCTGATACAAGGCTAGATACCGAGTTCCATTATAAAGGAGGAACTACTACCCCACACTACTACCCAACATAACTACCCAAAGGAGACACACTCCGTTTTACAATACTAGAAAGGATATCAATATCCTTTAACCCAAACTACACAACTTGTACATCGACGCACCATATCGAATGTACACCTTCGACACTTCACACCAATGCCTTCAACACGACACACTCTAGAGGGAGGAAATAACTATCAACAAGATGCACTTCAATGGTCTTGATGATGACGAAGCTTAACAACTCATGACCTTTAGCTTGCACGTCTTCAAGAGTTTGTGATCTCGCCTTTAAGAGAAACCTAGAGAATCACACAAAGATAAAACTACATAGAATGATCATTTGGATATGTGGTTAGAGAGGTTAGAACATAGAGAGAAATTAAAGCTAAAAGGGGTAGTGAGCAAGAGATAAATGGCTCACTATTTATAGTCAAAACAAGCCTATTGTCCCACGTTTCTGGCGGATCCCTCACCCAAGGGATCCGGCCAGTGCAATTCTAGGGACCCGGCTGTTGTGTCTGCTTAATTCGGATTTTGGGTTGCAAACTGGGTTATGGGTTATGGGTTATGGACCATGGGTCATGGACTTTGGATCATGGATACCCAACAAGATACAATGTACCTAGTCAATGGTTTATGGATCTTGGGTCATGGGTCATGGACTTTGGGTTATGGATCATGGATAATATCCAACATGACTTCATGCATGATGTCATGCAATGGATCATGGTTTATGGATCATGCTCCATGGATATGGGTTATGGACTTTGGTTCTTACCCAACAAGATTCATTGTACCTAGTCAATGGATCATGGGTCTTGGGTCATGGGTTATAGACTTTGGTTTTTACCAATTATTTACCCATTACAACATATATAAAGTACACTAGCATGGTACCCGAGCAAAGCAGCGGGACACCAAATATGCAGTTTTTATCGTATCTTTATCCTTTAGCGGTATGTAATGATAGTCGGTATATGACGGTTTACTGGTTTGATAGTTCTAAACAACAAATGTGTGTCTAAATTTCCATAAAATATATTAATACAAATATAGATTTTCATAATTATATTCATTTGAACTTAGTAAAAATTGAATGTATATGATAAATTTTAGAACTTTAAATTTGTATTATTGTAGGTTTGTAACATCTATTTTAATACTAAAAGTTAATGTGTCGTTAATGTACATTATAATGTAATTAGTGTAGTGTAATATTTGATTGTATGAATTACTAAATATAGTAACATGTGTAAGCTTAACAAATTAAGACTTCTATTTATAAATGTCCTAAATGCATTATAGATAGTTATAGATATACATTTTTATAAAATGTAAGTAAACAATATTACTTGTAAGTGTTTTATAAAAATGGCTTTGGTTTTATATAACTTATTAACTAAACATGTTTTGATGGTTTTAATATGTTTAGTAAAACTGTGTTAGTAAACTATTGGCTCAAAGCTTTTACGTATTTTATCTATTTCGTTAAAATGATTTTACGTTTGTTATCGACAAAACATTAGAAGATCGTAAAATATAAATAAACGTTTTTATGGTTTATTTGTATTAACAAAGAGTACCAAGCCATGCATTGGATATAGGGGGAGGGGGGATGGAGTGTGGAATGAAGCAAAACGAGGCAATGATGTGGACTTGTGACATCACCCATGATCTCATAATTATTATGATGTATTTTTTTATAATTAAAAGTAAAAGTATAGTTTGTGGTAAAAATAAAAATGAAAGTAAATGGATATAGAGGGGGGTTTTGTAAGATTTATGGGGAAGGAAAATGGTTTAAATTTGTAAGTATATATGAGTAGTATAATTATTTAAAAGGGGGGTGAGGTATTCAGGTATGTTATGCATACATGAAATGGAATAAAATGCAAAATCTGGATGATTTTAATAAAACTTATAATATCAAATGCAAAGACATATAAAGTATGCTTATGAGAGTATGTATGTACATAGTTGATGTAGACTAAACTTAGTCTATTGTCGGTATACGGTAATGTTGTTTTCCGGTGTACACGATTTAACCTAACGGTTATGCGTCAAAATTGTAATACCCCCAAAATGGCTCAGCGGAAGCATACAAGTATTGGGATGCTACTAAATTGGTATCACAACATAAGCATAGAACAATTGGTTTTTCATAAATAAACGTTTATTCATTCTTATAAACAATGTTTACATTAGTGATTAGTGCGGAAAATGGCCCATTATAAAAAGGTGGTCCCAATATATAAATCAAAGTCATCTAAGACCATGCCATGCCTTTGCCTTGCGCCTCTAAAGATAAGCTATCACTTCAAAACCTGAAGATACATGCTAAAAGGGGTCAGCTTACGCCGGTGAGTTCATAGATTTATTTGTAAAAGTTTTATGGACCACAAGATTTAGTATTTAATTATGTGACCAGTTCACTCGGTCATGTTACCAATTCACTTGGCAATGTAACCCGTTCATTCGGTCCTGTATGTACATAGCAAATGCAACCAGTACAATCGGTCAAGTGACCAGTTCACTTTCCGATCATGCAGGCATAACAGTTTCAAGTACTTGTGTCCATATGTAAAAGCATGCATTAACTTTACACTAGAATGCATATAAGTAATCAAGTAATTGGCAAGTAAGCACATAATGCATTCAGTCATTCAACATAATTTTAGTAAACAATTCATTTGTTCAGGTAAAATCAGCACTTAGTTTAAGTAAAAATGAGCATGTATCTTCCCCCAAAACAGTTATAAAACAAGTAAAAGTAATGGCTATGAAACTCACCTTGGCTATGTGCAGTATGAAGTGGAATAAATCAATTAATGGTAGTGCACGGCTCCGACACGCAACCTAATTTAGTACGGCAATTTAGTCTTTAATTCATGTTTAAGACTCGATAAAGTTTAACTAACTTTATAATTTTTCAAATGTTGTTGTTGTTGCTTGTGTGGCAGTATTTAAATTTAAATTAGTTTTCCAATTGTTTGTAAGTATTGGCTCTTGGAGTAAAGGGAAGAATGATGTATACGCAACCTTCATATAAGAGTTTGCTTGAATATTGACTCAAGTATTATCGAGGAGTAAATAAATACAAGCGATATTGTATTTATTGGATTTGTTTGGTTTCGAGATGCAAAAATATATACAGAATGTATATTTATCCGAGATATTTGGACAATTATATCTTTTATAGGTTACGCGGATATTGTCGTAAAATATGTTTTAAACATATTTATTTAGCGAAATGTGGTACATAATATAAGTCTTATCAATCTTATAAAAGTTTTAGGGTGAAAAGTTTCAAAGTTAAACTTGAGGGATTTAATATTGTAAAAGTTATACGAGTTATCAACTTATAAAAGTTTTTAAGAAAAATGATAAGTTAATCAAAGTTAAGGATCGAAAGTGTACAAGTTTATATAAGTTACAACTTATATATGAGTTTTTGAGAAAAATAGCATGTCTATTAAATTGGAGGGGCTGAAGCTGCCAAAAAGTGAAAGTTGCAAAAATAACCAAAAATGCGGCGTGTGCCAATGCCTAAGTTCGAACTCAAGACCTCACGCTCAAAGTACAAACACTATAACCAACTGATCCAAGTGGTATTTGATGTTTTCTTTGACAGCTCAAATGTATTTAATGTCTTTCTTACTGTGTTGATTTTTAGTTAAAATACTACTCAGTGAATGTTTGCATGCGTGTGTTTGTAGGAAAATTTTACAAGTCAAGTTCATGAATAAGTTAAGTGAGTTTCGAAAAGGGTTTTAACATGTGTTCGAGTCATGTACTTTTCTCAAATAAGCACTTGCGGAAATCAAAAAGGATAGCGGGTTGCATGGTTTTAGTCGTGTTTTTTTCCTTGAACAACTAGTCATATTTCATCAAGTGAATGGCTTATTAGGAGTCGAAGTGCTTATTTTAAGGTGACCAAATGCTTATTACTAATAAGCACTCGATATAGGTTTCAAGACGAGTTTCGTAATTTAGTTGTGTATGCAAAGGTCGAGTACTTAAGAGAGTTCAAAAGCAACATGTAACCGAAACGAGCATGAGATAGATAAGTAAGAATCATTCCAAGATGCGAGCCAAGACTTAATCTTTTATGTTTCCATTACGTTTTATTTTCAAACTTTTAACATATACTTATAAGACATGAAGCTTAAAGATTCAACAAAAGACATACAAGTTTAAGGAATGTGTTGAGTTGCTTACAGTGGGTGGTGTGTTCGAACAAGATAGGAAGACCAAGGACTTAATGACCCAAGCTTCTAAACCCAAGTGTATTCCTAGTTGCAAGTAACCCAATCTTTTCCTTTTTCTTCTTTTTGCATGACAGAAGGAGAATGCCAAAAGAGGTTCGTGATAGTTTTGTTTTTGTGATGATATTGAGATGAGTCTTGTGTGGATTTGGGGTCTTCGAGCATGAATAAAAAGAGGATGAAGAGGAAAACTTTCGACATACTTTTGAGCTTGGAAGTTGATGAGTACTTGTTTGCCGTTATTAATTTTGGTGTCAGTATGCGTGCGGTGCCGTGACTTTCTAAATTCACGAGATGACCTCTCGTTTATAGATCTAAATACTGACATCTGTCGGAAAAATAACCAATTTGAAATTTTCTGACGTGATAAATATTATTATTATAATCCAAAATTTTACGGGTTATAAAAATAAATATTCAAAGTGAATTGTTTTGAGTTTATAGTTACGTAATGACCTGAAAAATACGAGTTGTGACAGTCTTCCACCGTTAAAAGAATTTCATCCAGGAATTCTGTTTGTGTAACCGATGGTGTGTTGTCTGTGAAGAGGTGTGGGTACTTGCATTTAATCTGTCTACTCGTTCCCAAATAAATTCAAGACCTCTTCGGAATTACACAAAAGAAGCGTAATCAAGTACTAATAAATATATGTTCAAAAAAAGTACTAATAAATAATTACACAAAGTACTAATAAATAATTACACGCTATAACTAATTAAAATCACCAAGTATGCTCGTATTGCTCGATCTCCATAGCACTTTGATCAGCTTCTCGAGATGATAAACTATTTCGAGCAGGTTGATTATTAGCATCTGATAAGAATTTAAAACGTACGTTTTTAGGCGGTCTTTTAAGCCCTAAATCGACACATTTTATATCCATTACTGCTTAAAATCGTTCTTTTTCACATTTTTGGTCTTTTGGAAGCAAAATGCTAGAATGAAGCATATTTGGACCAAAAGGAGCGAAAACATGAAGAAAATGGCAAAGTCAAGATCAAAGGCCATCCAGCACACCTGACGGCGTCCCAACCAAAGGGTGACGCCGTCCCTCTATTGAAGACTTGATCAAAAGTGAACACGACGGCTCAGCGGAATTTCTGGTCCTAAAACCTGACGGCGTCGCGCCTAAACTCTGGAAGGCTTCACTCACAAAATCTACACCAGACGCCCAAGATCGAAGATTCAGACAACGTCGCTACTGAAGACTGACGGCGTCACACATCTCAACTGACCTCGTCCTAACGATAACTTGGCCCAAATGAAACCCTAATGATGGCAACCTGACGGTGTCACTAGCAAAAGGTGACGCCGTCGCGATTGTAAATCTATATATAGAATTCGATTTTTCTGTATTTTAAGAGGTAGAATTTTGGAGAGCAAACCCTAACTCAGTTGTAGTCCGACTTGGACAATATTATAGGGTCTCATACCCTATTTTACACCACAAGATAAGTTTGTTTATCCAATTTATCATTATGTCTACCCCATGTTCAATTGATTGTGTGTATGCTTGCTTGTTTAACATGTCTAGCTAAATTATTCTTGTGTTTGCTTAGATCTATGAAGCCTAGTTATTGATTGTTGTTAGGTTGTCTCTTGTCTTAATTGGTAGACGCTAGAGTAAGGAAAACTGGCTTCTTCTTTAATTTTTGCGAGCTTGAACGTCCTAAATAGCAAAAAAGCTTAGGAGTGCACCTAAGTCATTCGTTTTGTTTATTGCGTGAATTGTAGCTTTAGGATAGTAGTGTATTCGGGGGAGATGCTATTGCACTTGCCGATCCCAGGTATTCTAAAGGAGAGTTATAATTCATAGAACTAGGGAATTAGGCACCGCCCTACAACTAACCGGAATACAACGCACCAATTAAGATAAAGGAAGTGACAATTCACCGACCAATAAAAGATAACTAGGGAGTAATAGCATCTAAGTGAACACATCCTTAATCATCATACGAGCACACCTCAATTAGCATAATCTATCCATAGTTAATTAGATAATTAGATAAGTAGTTAAAGTAGTGAAATCGGTAGAAGTACCACCCCCCAATCATATACCCTGAGATTTTTACATTTGCTTTCTAAAAAAACATAAAAAAGACTAAAAAGAATCTTCCTCAACCCCGCCTTCCCGTCATATATCTCTTTCTAGCATTCCTATTCCCCTAGAGAACGAAATCAATCCCCGAGGCTTACCCCATACTACACTACAACGATTAGGTTCACTGCCTAGAGGGTTGAAAAGCTTGCTCGTAGAAAATGAGGTTTTCTCGACCCCGAACCCACGTATCAGCATCTGATGTGATGCACTGGTTGTGGCTTCTTCTCCTCCTTCTGAACTTCCAGTGATAGGCTGCAAACAGCCCAATCACCACCAAAAAGCGCAAATTGTCTTATTTTGACTTAAGTGATAATAATAATGATGGAGTTTGAGATTTGAGATACAGTTGAATGTGACAAATGTTGCATTTAGGGGTGAGAATGGGGCGGTTTTTGGCTGAAAACAAACTCCGAATCAAAAATTCGGTTTTAAGTTTTTTAAAATCAAATCCCGCACCAAAAGTTTGGTTTGGCTTTTGCTTTTTTTGGTTCGGTTTTCAGTTTTTTCGGTTTTCGAATATCCGAAATTTAAGTTGATGGTTTTATTAGACACATTATTTTAGCTAAGTTCTTTAAATTCGGATATCCGAAATTTCGGATAACAATTTTATATATCCAAACATCCAAATATCTATAATTTTCAGAAAACTTTTACATGAGTTCCAAAATTGATATTTCATGAACATCACACTAGTTTGTATTTAGAACTGTTGTATTCTGAAGTCTAATTACTTTCTTTTTCGCGGACGCAATATCCATAACTTTGTATTCATTTTGTGACATGTTAAAAACAATTGAACCATTAACAAACAAGAAGTTGATGTTGGTTGATTAATTCTAACCACATAAGAAAAATGCATTTTGGGAAAACTCAGCTACATCTCATCATCGTCAACATTCATTCATCTCATTATCGTCAACGTTCATTCATCCCAACCAACAATAGCTAAACTTTTCATTCTTACCATCCTAGTATTGGTCACCTCAATTATTCTTACAACTGGGGAAATCGTGACCATTCCTAGCACACCAGCTACAACTAAAGTAGCTACTCCAATAATAATCCCAAGTACTCCAGCAATAGTGGTGGTTATGCCGGTTCGGTTTTGTGGTAGTACTTTCGTTCTCATTGGTCCTAGCGTGTATAACATAACGATTGCTATCATTTGGTGATAGCCAACCGGTTCACCAGTCGTGATCGCAAGTCACGGACTCACTACAAGGATAAGAAAAGGATACTTGACATTGAGATGCTGTCGATATATGATGCTTGGGATGTTTTTCATGTTTGGAATAAAACAAGTGGGTTAGGGGATGGTAGAATATGAGCGAGGTAGGGATGAAAAAAGTGCAAATTGTCTGATTTTACTTAACTGATAATAATAATGATGGAGTTTCGGATTTGAGATTTAGTTGAATGTGAAAATTTTGTATTACTACTATTTACTTTGTTGTACCAATAAAAATGGCAATAGTTTCTTTTCAATTCTAACACACAGTTTTCAAGCAAGTTTAACACACGGTTGGTCTTTTTATATTTAGTAATAGTTTCCAAAAATAATGTTAATCTACTATATAAACACCATAAACTTTTTTTTTACGCTTGTCTTAATTCATACTTTAATTTGATGAAAATGAATGATAAAAAAAATGTTAATGTTGAGGTTAGTATATTGTGATCTTTTATTGGTAAAAATCATACAAATCATGAAAATGTCGTAGATTATCAGAGTTTATTGATTGTTCAGAAGTTGATTCGAGCATCTTATATACTTAAAGATTCAGTTTGTTAATTTAATGTGGAAGAGTAATTGTGCTAAAAATTATGTACGGTACAAACAAGTCACAACTCCACGAAATACAAACAATCTCTTAATTAAATGTCCACAATCATGGAGTTACAAAACACAAAAGGGTTGCAGATTTACAACCCCAAAGAATACAAAGCATCATGGAGTTACAGAACTCATAATCCCTTTCCTATAAATGAGCCAAGAACTCCCTTCCCACCCACCATGGAGCACTGATCATTCCAGCTATTTGTAGTAGTGCCTTGCAGAATCCTTGGTTTTGCTTCTCAGTAGTGGTGTACATTGAATGGGAGCCAGAAATGATTGAGCATGTATAAGCTGCAATATTACAGGTTTTTCGATTTGTTATACACTTATTTTGTCTCTTTTTCTTTGCAGATATTTACATCATAGTCGTACATTATGAAGCATTTACAAACACATGTGATAAAAAGCGTTGTCTATGTCACAGTGTAAGTAACATATATTTTGAGTTGAATTATCATGTTAAAGTTTAACAATCATTCTTTACTTTATCAATATATCATGTTAAAAAGTTTAAGATTTCAAGGCTCGTTTTCATTCTTTTATCTCAGAGCCGCATAAGAAAACATCCAAGAATTTATGGGACATTCCGTCTCCTTCTTGTTGAGGAGTGCACAAGATGTCCAGCTCGAGAGTGGTGAGACTATCATATATTTGTAATATGAAAAGCACCAAGTTTATTACAGTATGTATTCACAGAATGGATTTTGGTTTGAATGGGTCATTGTAGTACGAATTATGTGAAAACATTTTTGTATATTTTTGATTGTTTAAATATAGATTTGACACCTATGGCTAAACCAAGTGGAGCACTCTTAGTTATCTTTAAAAAAATATATACATGAAAATCAAAATTTAAATACACGCAAATATAAAACATAAAATCATTGAAGCCAACAAGATGGGTAAACTGTCATACATTTTTTTCACAATCTGTTTGGAAATGAATTTACCTTGATAGCCTATTTAGAAGCACCCAACCATTCCATTTTATAGTGTATGTATGTAGATATATTTATATTGGACAACACGTAGACATATATATGTGTTGTTCCCTATTCACTATCGTATATAACAGTTAAGTATTTAAAAACAAATAATAGTGAATCAATGACTGAAGTAAGATGTAAGTGAAACACATTGATAAATTTTCAACATAATATTCTTTATTAGAAATCAATCAAAAAGAATACATTACCCAAGTACTTGCGGAACAGTACTTGGGATTGAAATGACAAAGTGTTGGTAACTCCTCACGAAGCTCAGGCTAAGTCTGAGCATAACTACTATGGAACCCAGGCTATCTCGAGGTTATGTTGGAGGAGTAAAAGATGGCTTGTGTGTGTGTGTGTGTATGTTTTACAATTCACAAGCTTAAATCTTTCACTCCATCTCTTATGCTATTTATACAAGTATGGGTATTAACTTTATCCTAAGTGACAAACTGACAATTTACAGAAGATAAAATACTGATGTATTTTGTCTCTGTTTACAAAGACTATATTAAGTAAGAGACAAGGTGCTTTCCATAGTCGTGATGACAGGCACGATAGTTTGTCATTCAGGGAAAGTTGACTTTGGTTGATAAGGACTTTGTCTTTTCTGATTTAAACTTATCCGCCTTATCCGCTCATTCTTCGAGTCTTCATTGCCTTCAGTCTTCTACTTGTTTGTCATCATTGTAAGTAGTTGGTGAGGATTTTAGGGATTCAGTGAGTTATTTTCATCACTCACTGAATCCACCATCTTCTTCTTGACTCGGTCTTCACCCCTTAAGTTCCGCCTTACTAAGTGGAGACTTCTTCTTCGCCTCTTCCGAGTATCACGAAGATGGCTCAGCGAGAGACTATGCACTCAATGACTGTTAGTGTTTAATGGTCTAAACACTTAGGGTAATATTCAAATCCTAGACTTAATGGGTTTGGGTATTTACTGAACCCAGCAGTCTCCCCCTATTTTGATATACAAATAGCCTAAGTGTTTGATCAGTGTAAGTGAGCAGTTGGCTTCTTCTTACACTGAATGTACTAATGGACATAATAAGGAACACTGAATATTTTAACAAAACATACATCTTTTATTGATCAATTACATAGTTCCTATCACTAGTACAAAAGATAAATGATAATGATGTCATTCAAGATGGATCCCCAGTGCTTCAAGCTTGACTTTCTTTGTGATGAGTGTTTCTTTGTCAGGATGCTCTCTTATCTTGGCATTTAAGTTACCTGAGAACACGGCGTTTGCGAGAGTCTAAACTTGAGAGGCCAGCGGTATGTAGCTCAGCATTGTAGCCACACATGCCTGATCAATGTCACTCCACCTTTGGAATGTTGGGTTCCCATAGACATCAATGAAGAAAAGTCCTCTTTAGGGCTTTTCTATCACAAGACAGTTTACAAACTTCACACCTTCAGGTAGCTCCCTATTGCATTCTAGTCCAGGCACTTTGATCTCAGGCTCGAACTCAACCCTCTTTCGTTTGCCCTGTGATGATTGAGGTTGAGATCCTTGAGGTGCAGTTAAGACAGGCTGAATTCCCAGTAGTGCTGGTGCTTCTCTCAGTCTTTCATATCTTTCTTTGAGCATTTTTATCGCTCCTTAACCCGAGTATTACTTCTTTTCAATGATTGGACCAAGCTCATCGAGTTCAGTGATCCCAAAGTCAGTTAGTTTCAGGGGATCATGAACCTCGAAGTGTCTTTGAAGCTTCTTAGGATCAATGCCAATATTTTCAGCTTCCTCAGCAACAATTTGTACCAGTGCTTCTTTGATCTTTCTTTCTTCTTCAGCTGGTTTCTTTCTCCTTTCTTCCTTTGCAAGATAGGCAGTTAAATTTGTTGTGGTGTGGCAGTGCTTGAGTGTTGCCGATCATATAGGGAATCTTCTTAGGCTCGAGAGTTTACATTATGGCTTTTCCTTTATCCTTTGAGGAAGATGACGCTACCAAGGATTTTGTTGTCATGATAGTTGTTTTTGGTGGTGGGGCTGATGATATGGGTGTTACTGAAATAGGTGTTGCAGAGACTGGTTGAGCTGGCTCCCCCTCAGTGTGAGAGGGAGTCTCTGATGATCTCCCCTCAACTGTTGCTTTGCAACATCGGTAGAAACAAGAGTTGCCTCGGACACGGGGAGTTGGCGTGGCTTGACCTTTGAAGGCTTGGTAGATCTCGGTGACCATAGCCTTGATGTCGATTGTATCCTTTTGAAGACCGGTGACTTGTTCTGCTAGATTAGCCTGAGATAGTTCCAAAGCAGTCATTCTAGGCCCAAGATTCCAAGCCATTGAAGATGATGCCTTAGCCAAAGTAGTCACCTAAGCATCCAAAGAACCCAGTGTAGCATGAAGAGACTGGAATGAAGATTGAAGACCCTGAACATTGGCAGATTTGAGCATTGTGATCGGTTCAGTGAGGCTGGAGGAATTCTTCAAGTATGCCTCAGTAGCCTCCAGTACTCTTGAGTTGAGTGTTGGGTCTTCTTTGACCGAGTCCCTGATTTCATCAATCTTTGTCCCACAACCCTGAAGGTGCTTTAGAAATTTAACCAGATTTTCATCCAGTCTGTGAAGATGTTGGTACATGAGATCTTTGTGTTCATCAGTGTTTGCATCAAAAGCATGTACCTCGGCCGGATCTGCATAGCTGGCGGCAGCCGATTAATATTGATCGTAATGTAGCCCTTGAAAGCTTTAGTGATCAACATAACTAGTTACCTCTTTGTTAGTGGAAGAGTATTATCAAGTTTTCTAAATTCTTCACGACAGGAAGATGAAGAACAGTCAGAGTCATTATCTTCAGGCTGGAAAGGTGACTCTTTAGGCTCTTGTGGATCGGTGATGCTCTTTTGGTTTGAACATAGCGTCCACTTCCTCCTGGCGATAGTATTTCATCTTATTTGTCGGCTTGTTCTTCATCGAGAGAATAAAATTTCGTTAACCTCAGCAATGTTAGTAAAACCGGTAGTGGTGATGGGTTCCATATCAGCGGGTGGTTATCCCTCAAGTCTTTGTCCCCGTTGCTCCTTCAAGTAGCGATGGGTGTTTCCCGTGCTATCCCTAAGCGATGGCGGTGAGATCCCTATCGGCGGGTTGTTCAGGTTCTTCGAGTCTTTGGGATCTTTCAATTGGCCCTCAGACAAAAGCTGTGATTTGCGAATATCATCCTCGGGCATTGTGGAAGGCACTCCCCTACCAGCGGGTTGTATGTTTCCCTCTAGATCTTGGGGAGTAGTAGTTAGGACCAAGGGCATTGACTGTGATGTATCAGTGTCCTTCATTGTCACCGGGGTGGATGTTGTTTGGTCTCCCTTGGGTGGCTCTTGGTCTGGGGCTTTCTTTGCCTTTAGCGTGCTCCGAAGCCTCGGGGCCTTGAGACTTGGGTTTGGTCTTAGTCCCACGAGACTTCCCCTTTCTCTTTTAGGAGCGAGGTTTGGAGACAGGTCCCTTGGTTGTTCACGGCAACCATATGGGTCGATCAATTCAATTCATGACTTGGGATGGGTCCTTTTGAAAATTTGATTGACTCGGGATACCGTGCAAGTATTTGTATTCCCGAGGGTAATTACAACAGTAACACTTGTAAAGCACATGAGACAAACCTAGGTACGAAACATATTTCGCCTAGTTTTGCTCGATAGCTTAATTCGAGGTCACCGTAAATGATCCCCCAATGTCGATAGTGACCCATTCATCAAGGCGTATGCCACCATCAACCTGAATAGAGTTAACTTGTTGATGGATGAGTGGTTCCATTGAATCACAAATGTGAACAGGATCTTCCAAGCCGCAGAAATGAGTTCTTGGTGACTTGGTTCGTCCAAGAACTTTGGATCCAAAACAATTTGTTTTAACCCATCCTTAACTGTGGAGGGTTCAAGATGGGCAACATAGACTCTGGTATAGTTACAACCTGTTGAAGTACAAAATGTTTTATAATCCGGGGTATTGACTGTTCCCCAATAAAAAGAGACTTGATGAGATACTCCCGAGTGGTCGTAGGTCAGTCTCATCATTAGGGTTTGGTCATAGGCCATGATGTAGCCCAAAACTCCCGAGGAGGTTTTGATGCAATTAAAGGGCGAGTAAAGGCCGTTTCGATGGCAGTTAAGTAAAAACTTCATGATGCCCTTATAGGCTGGGACATCAGGGGGCATTCAAAATTGCCTATAACATTGTTTGTTTTAAATTCAACGTTACTTAGATCCCCTACCCACTGTGGTGCAAAATGAAGAGACTGTGTTCTTGCCATTTCCATTGAAAGGTTTTTAGGGTTTTGAAAAAAATATTCTTGACAAGAACAATCAAAGAGTTTTGAGTCGCTTAAGTTTGTGATGAAAAACCTTTTGTAAATTGATTACAGAGAAGATTTTAGTGAAAAAAAAATTGTTTTGTGGATTAAAAACACACAGATTTCTGAGTTTGAGAAGTGATTTTGACAGAGTTTAGATGCAGATTTTTTTTTATGTGTGTTTATAGTGTTTTTGAGAGGGGTATTTATAAAGTGATGAGAGGGGTAAAATATGCATAAATGGGGATTTGTTAAGTCAGTTTTTGAAAACATTTTGAATCTCCAAATTTAATGCCACCACTCCACTACCCAAGATAAAATCCCGGTTTTCAAGGGACGATTGCAAAGGCTGATAAAGTGCATTCTCTGATGTATAAAATATGCATAAGATATTTCATGTGAGAGGGCGATTTAATGCCAAGTGGGATTAGATAAGTTTTGAGACCCTTGACTTTGATGACATAAGATAGAGACATATATTCCTATATTAAATTGGTGTGTTTAACAACCTAGGACATTTAAGTAACTTATACTTGGTGCATTTAGTTACTCATTGAATGCTCAATATCTAAAGTCAGGTCCCCTGAATTAGTCTTACTTATTCAGTGAGAGGGTTGTTTAGGGGTTTTGTTCAGGGAGAATGGACCTTTCCAGAGAACTCACTAAGATTAGGATTGATTTTCGGTGTCTGACTTTCAATGTCAAGCATTCCTAATTCACTTCGGTCTCCTGAGGTAGGTTCATCCAAAGGTTTGGTGAAGATATCGGCAAGTTGATATTCATGGGGATGAAATGAAGCTCTATGTCTCCTTTCATTATGTAGTCCCTGATGAAATGATATCTGATATCAATGTGTTTGGTTCTTTGGTGAAGGACAAGGTTGTTGGAGATTGCAATAGCACTGGTGTTATCACAGAAGATGGGTACCATTTTGTAATGGATGTCATAGTCACTGAGTTGACTTTTAATCAATAAAACATTGGCACAGCCTGCGCAACCACATACTACTCACCGGTGAAGACATAGCTTGATTGTTGCTTTTAGCACTCTAACAAACCAACTTTCCTCCAAGAAATTGCGGGACCCTAAGGTGCTTTTTCATCCATGTTGCACCTACATAATCGAGTCAGAATACCCTTTGAGGTCAAACCCTGAGCACTTTGGATAGTAGAGTCCAAGGCTTGTAGTTCCCTTCGTATATCACATTCTTTTGGTCTGCAGTGAGATGAGATTCTTTGGGATTGGTGATATCTAGCTATTAGACAGACTAAAGAATATATGCAGTGCAGGCGAAGAATACATCGGTGAGCCAACAATTCCCGAAATGGGTTTGATTGACTGATTTTCGGTGAGATCGGTCCAAGGTTGTTAGGAGGGACCATTGGTGTCTTCACCGAGGCACGATCGATATCTCATATTTCTTCAAGAGATTTCGGTGTACTTCTCTTGGTGATGGAGATTCTTTATCAGTTTTCGATTTGTAGTCCAAGGAAGTATGTGAGTTCACCCATCATGCTCATTTCAAACTTCTTTGTTATTAGTTTTTCAAACTGCTTTGCAAAGAGTGTAGTTTGTTGAGCCAAAGATGATGTCATCAACATATACTTGGACTAGTATCACATCTTGTTTTGTCTTGTAGATAAACAATGTGTTGTCTATCTTTCCTCTGACAAACTTGTTTTGAATCAGGAAGGCTGAGAGGGTTTCATACCATGCCACAGGAGCTTGTTTCATCCATAAAGGGCTTTGTCAAGGTTCTGAACATAGTCGGGGAATTCACTACTCTCAAAGCCGGAGGTTCTTGAACATACACATCTTCTTTGAGTTTACCATTCAGGAATGCACTTTTTACATCCATTTGGTAAACTTTGAATTTCATTTAGGTAGCAAATGCAAGGAAGATCCTGATGGCTTCCATTCTTGCAACAGGAGCAAAGTCTCATCATAGTCAATGCCTTCTTGTTGACTATAACCTTTGGCTACAAGTTTGGCTTTGTTTTTAATGACAGTGCCGTTTTCATCAGTTTTGTTTCTAAAAACCCACTTCATTCCTATGACAATGACATCCTGAGGACATTTGATCAAGGTCATGACCTTGTTTTATCAAACTGTTGAAGTTCTTCTTGCATGGCACGAACCCGGCTTGGGTGTTTTAGAGCCTCGAGTGACACTTTTGGGTTCTATTTCCGATAGGTAATCGACATATAGACATTCATTTGTCGAAGAGCTGCGGTTAGTTTGCAGCCATGCTTCTTGGTAGCCCTCCGATTGGGTTCACCAATGATGTTTACAAGCTCAATGTCCTGAGATTTTGTCCACTTACTTTGTGGTCTAGTATCTGAGCTTGAAGAGGCCACTGGAAACTCAGGAGTGAGTTCAGGTTGAGGAGTCACAGGATCATTACGATCATCTGTTGAGAAGCTTTGTTCAGGTTGGGGTTCTTGAATCACGTGTTCCGAACATTTGGTTCAATATTACCTATCCCATGGGGGTGATTGGTGATCAATGAATTCAGAGATAGTTGGTTGGGGAAGGTTGTGAGGTAAGACATAATATGAGATGTCAATCAGGTTGGTATCGAGAATTGATTTCATGTTATACTCATCGAGGATATCTTGATGAGTTATCAATTCCTATTTCCTCCTTGAGGTGTTGGTGAACTGATGCTCTCGAACTCTCATCAAAGGTGACATGAAAGGTTTCCTCAACTTGTTGTCTCCTTGTGTTAAATACTCTGAAGGCTTTGGAGATCGATGAGTAACCTAGAAAGTATCCATCATCAGATTAAGCATCAAACTTGCCTAGATGATCCTTGTGGTTATGAATAAACACATCCAAACACATGAAAGTAGCGTGCTCAGAAGTCTACCTTTGAATATCTCATATGGGGTTTTGTTATGTATTTTGACAATGATTGACTCGTTTGAGTGTAACATTTTGTAGTACTTCAATCGAAAATGTTTTGTTAGGGCCAGCCAAACATAGTTCTAGCAGCCTCAATGAGAGTTCTTTTTTTCCTTTCAGCTACCCCACTTTGTTCAGGGGTGTAAGGAGATGAAAAGTTTTGGGAGATTCCCTTTCATCGAAATTCTCAAGCTCTTCATTTCTGAACTCAGTACCATTGTCAGTTCTGATTTGTTTAACAATAATGTCATTCGGTTTTTAATGTTCACGATGAATGGTGACTCTTTTTGGAAAGAAAGTATACCCAAGTGTATCTTGAAAACTCATCAACAATGACAAGTGTATACTTCTCACGCTGGATTGATCTTGGGATGAGGTCCAAAGAGATCCATAAGCGAGAGGAGTGGCGCTTTTGATGGAGAAATTTTGTTTGGTTTTGAATGATGCTCTTTGGTGTTTGCCTTTCACTGAATGAGCATGGTTTATCTTTTGCAAAAACCAGTGATGGTAAGCCAAGAACCTTGTTTTGTTTTGCCAAGTTGTTGATGTTTTTGAAACTTAGGTGTGAGAGTCTCTTATGCCACAACCAGTTGATAGTTTCAGTGGCTTTGGCAAAGAGACAAGTTCCATTTTGAGAGAGTGTTGACATGTCTAAGACATAAACATCATCTCTTCGAGGAGCTATCAAAACAACTTCTTTGTTGGCATTGAAAATGGTGCCGTGTTTGTCATTGAATTGTACAATGTACTTAGCATCACATAGTTGACTGACACCGATGAGATTGTATTTGAGACCATTGACATAAGCTATTCTAGAGAAAACTATTCCTTTGCAGTATACTGAACCATAACCTTCAGTGGGACATGATTGTAACAATTCGCATTTTTGGGTCACTATTCATTTTTACTATTCACTTTTCACTATTCATCCCGTAAAATTTTTATTTCACATTCTCGTAAGATAAGTTATTTTAGTAATGACACGAGTTGACAATCGTTAGATCATTTTCGCAAAAGTTATTAAGAAAACATCGTTTTAAAGTTTCATTTTGGTCGGACCACCATTTTAACATCCTCGCATAACGAAAACCGTCTCGACAATTTTCCCCATCGGATAAATTTTTAGATCACTCATGATTAATTTGAGAATTTTAAAGATTTATTTTTATGTTACCAAATAAGCCCAGCTAGATCGAAATAAACTTACGTTTTAAACGATCCTACTTACATCCGGACTTAACGATTCATACACTTTGTATTTCCTAAGATGATAAGAAACTTTTACATTTTGGAAAAGTCAAACATATTTCCTCCTCCTTTGACTATAAAGAAATTAACCTTATGCGTTCTCGTTTTTGCTTAAATCGCGTAACTTTTAAACTTCACGTATAACTGTTAAGTTATCCCACGTACGACTAAAACCAAAGTTTGACATCTCATATCACTTTTAGACTAATTTTAGTCTACTATAAATAAATTCACGGTGCGTTTCCCGAAATTTCGTTCTTTTCGATAAACTGCGAATTACGTGTTTTGACCCGTATTATTTCGGCTTTAAGCGGCCGTTTTGCACCCATAAGACTTATCACCCATTTTATATTTTTAGATGGAGTATAATGATGAGTTTCATCATTCTTGCAAGTTTCATATTTTTCGATACTGGTTTTATGCTTTTATGGCCGGTTAGCATTTAACTGAACCAAAACTCACCAATTAATCAAGATAATACCAAAACTATCCATCTAAGTCATCTTATCTCTATATGAACGAAATTAGGGAGGGGATTCATCACCTTGGTGGATTGATCCTAAGCATGCTTTCTTTAGATCATTTACATGTGTAAATTTAACCATGGTTAGTTTTTAACCCAATATATAGTTAACCAAAACCACTAGCCTATAAATACCAAGCAAATCACTTCATTTATTCTTGCACCACCCCTTCTTATCATCTAAAGTCCTAAACCTAAGGCATTTCTTATAGATCTTGTAAGAACATTCATGTGTTCTTGAAGAAAACTATCGTTTGATCTTCGTTATTGGAAGTTTTCAAGAAAGAGTCGTTATAATCTACAAATAACTTCAAGTCTCCAAAAAGACGTCGTTATAATCTTCTATTCTTCTTCGGGTTCTCAAGAAGGCGTTGTTATAATCTTCTAATAGTGGGTTTTCAAAGATTGCAAAGTCTACGTCGAAGCTCCGTTAATATTTTATTTTTCCATAATATTCAAGCATTCTATTTTAAGGTAAGTATATATAACTCAAACTTATTTAAATACTTATAAACTTTGTTAGTTTATTTTATAAACTCTTAATATATCATATAGCCAATGATAACGCTACACGCGTCGTTCGGGGTCAAAGGAACTTCCTTTTCTTCGAGCAAGTTTTTCAACACCCTAGGCAGTGAACCTAATCGTTGTAGTGTAGTATTAGGGTAAGCCACGGGTATTGATATCGTTCTCTAGGGAATAGGAATGCTAGTGAGAAGTTACTACGCTAAGGTTGGGGTTGAGGAAGATTATTTTTATCTTTTTATGTTTTTTAGGAAATTGAAAGGTACGAATCTCTGGGTTTGGATTTGGGGGTTGGTATTGCTACCGATTACTCTACTTATCTAATTATCTAGTCTAAGGTGTATGTAGTCTGTGTCTAATTATTGTGTGCTCGTATGATAGTTTAAAGATGTGTTTACTTAGGTTTTACTACTCCTTAATTATCTCCTATTGGTGGTTGAATTGTCACGTCCTTATTCTTAGTTGCATTGTGTGTCTAAATTTGTAGGGTATGCTTTCTCCTAACTCTTTGAACTTACAAAACCCACTAGGGATAATAAACTCTTACTCTAAGGCACTCTTTGGATGGTTTAGCTTACAACTACTCAAGGAGTTATATTCGAAGGTTCACAAAGATTTAATCAAGCATTAAGTACACAACGAATGACCTATCGCATTACTAGATCATTAATCAACTAAGATAAGAAACAACCAATCAATATTCAATAATTAAGTTTCATATTCCCTAAGCAAACACACAAGTAAATTAGCGGACATGGAGAACATGCAAGCATACACACAAATAATCAAAGACATAATTGAATTAATGAAGTAAAACACTTATCTTGGTGTAAGATAGGGTTTGGAACCCTAAAATACAGTACAAGACAGCCTTGGTTCGGTTTTAGTTTTTTACTCAAAAGACTACACATTAAAACCGAAAAATGGATTCTATATATAAGATTACACATGCGACGCGTCACCTTATGTTTTGTGGCCGCGTCGGTCGCCATCGTAGGGTTTCATCTTGGCCACGTTAGACTTGCGGCGGCGTCACCTTATGCTTGTGGCCGCGTCTCTTCGGCTTCGGCCGTGCAGATTGCATCTAGGCCGTGCGAGTTGCGACGGCCTACTCTTTTATAACTTGACGTCGTCACTTGAAAATAGGATTTTTGGCCGTCCCGTCACAAAATCCTCCGACGCGCGTCGAGATAAGCGATGGCGCCGTCACCTTGTATTTTCGGCAGGTGAGTGTCTCGATTCTTGACTTTGGCCATTTTCTTCGTATATCCACGCCTTTTCATCCAAATAAGTGCCATTACAGCAATTTGCCTTCAAGAGACCTAAAAAGTGAAAAGGAACGATATTAAGTAATAATGGATACAAAAGTGATCAAATAAAGGCTTAAATGATCCCTCAAAAAGGTACCTTTTAAAACCTTATCAAATATCCCTACACTTGGTATTTGCTTGTCCTCTAGCAAATGTGCTTTTAGCCAATTAATTTATAAGTTAGGGGTCATGAAGCATTGGTTTAAAACAGTACGCAACACATATAAGCCCCGCAAAAGTCATAACAAGCATGGAAATTACATACTAGCACCTCACATGGGGTGTTTGGATACTCACATCTCTCTCGGGTGTATATGAAATATAACAAGTTGGAAATGGAAGATAAACACTCATTAACCGGTCCTAGTACATAGATTACCATAGGCTTGAGAATATATCAAACCTCCATCGCTTTGGCGTAAGCACCTAGGAAAGACTATCAAAGAGGTCTTTAAAGGGTTGTAACGTTAGGCTTACGGTAGGGAAACAAAGGGTTTGGTGGGATAGGCTTTTTAGTGGTGGCAAGTCAAAAATCTCTATGTTGCAAGTATACGAAGAATGGCGTTGCTAAGCCAAGACTCGACACTCTAGACTTTAGCTAACGGAAACAAACAAACATAAATTTAAAGGATAGACGTAGGATGGTAGCCCGTTTATTTTTTTTAACACTCTATTTTTTTCTTTTCTCTTTTTCTATTTTTTTCGATTTTTTTTCCCATACACTTTTACTCTACCATCCTCTACGGTAACATCAAAATGATAGGGATTTATAGGCACATCCCTACACTTGAGTTTTTATTACTCTAACACTAATTTGACCCGAATTGAAAAGATCAAAACACTTGGGGTACATTATTACGCCAACAAAGGGAATTTGAATTTAACGTTCCTTCCGTCATTTCAAAAACTTTAACTTTTCCCATGAATCCCAATCGTCCCAAAACTATGTACAAAGGATATGACTCGACTTAACAGCTCATGCAAGCAACTAGATAATTGAACTAAGGGTTTAGGGTGATAACAATAATGCACTAAAAGTGAGTGCATACAGGGTAGGCTAAGGCGATTTGGGTGTATATTTGGGGGTGGGGTGTAAACAATGCTCTTCATTGATATTCGGAAAAACCGAAACATCACGAGAACCGCGAAAAGGATAGGCTCTGAGGGGTTAACTAGGGTATCGTGTACTAAAAATGAGTACAACGCAAAAGGGTGTGGGAATTACTCAACCGATGTGGAAGAAGTAATTATATTCGCAATTATCAAACAAGGGTTATCCTAATGCCTCTTATCATTTAGTTATTCCTAACTACACAAGTGTAGTCTTACTAGCGATCTCGGGATGCATCACAAAACAAGTTCTAGAATCTAATATACTACCGGTTCACACTCTAAGCATTAAAGATGAATGCTTTAATTCCTACTAATCTAAGGGCGATCCTCACATTTTTGGTGGAATTTAGGTGGTAAAGGGTTTTGTGCTAGTCATGCAACTTCCTATCCGTAGGCGCTTTTGTTAAAACTAATGGCCCTCTTATATGTCATGAAAAATTAAAATTTGGTGCCAAAATTACCCTAACCGACATTTTCTCATGGTTTATTACACAAATACAATTGGACAAAGCAAATAATCAGGATAAGCATAGTTTCAAAGTTCCCTTTTATTTTCTCTCCCTACATAAATGAACATTGTCCCCAATGTTCCCCGAAAGTATCAAAGTTATGATAATAGAAGGTAATTAAAAGCGAAAGAAACTACTCCCCGATTAGCTCGGTAGGATCCGTGTGTGAAGTGGTGGTTAAATCTTTTCCAAAAGAATTTATGTGATAAGCTCCTTCCAATCTTATGTAACTTCTTCTTGATAAACTAAACACACTTTTTACTTGAAAAAAGCGAAACCTTCGCGTAAAATCAGTGGTAATAATATATATAAGACTCGATTTAAACTAGGATATAATGCTTGTGGAATGGATGTTTTACAGAATTTCTGGAAAATTAAGACCTGGAAAATTCCAAAAATTTATAAGTAGCTTTAAAGCGAGAAAAAAATGTCGATGTTTTACTCCTTCTGGCCGTACGTCGGTTCTGCGATCCCCTGACAAAAAGCGAATTACTGCGATTTTACGGAAAATTTACATCTTTAGAATCACGGAAAAATTTCTGCCAAAACATCCATTATGACTCGATACAAGCATTTGACTCGAACAAACACACATATATATCTTTTAGTTATTTGTTATTCTCATGTTTACGTTTCTTTTGAAAACGTGTGTAATCCTCCCTACACTTATCCCTTATGTAAAATACTTTTATATGCAATTAAGACGAGGTTAAAAACAAAATAAAGCATTTTTACAAATTTAAACATGAGAATAAACAGTCAATAAAAGATATATTCTAATTATATCCTCGCTTTATTTTGTCTTTTCTTACTTTGAATAATACGCTTATGTATACAATATTTAATTATACCAATGAAAATACATTAAAAATCAAATTCAATTTTGACAAATATTTAAAACAAAAAAATATTAACAATTAAAAGAAAGACCTAATAAAAATCTATAATAAGATATATGACACTAACAAGCAAACAATTAAGCATGGGTTGCCTCCCACGAAGCGCTTTTCTTTATTTAAGAGTCTTGTAGTTAGACTCGTAGTCGTTCTACGTTGCTCCTCGCTTTGCATTCTCAATGAGAATTCTATCATGTTGACAAAATTTTCATCGACTCTATACCTAGGCCCTAGGGTCAAACAATCCTTATAATAATGCCTCCTTCTTTCCCACATAAATTTATAACCTTTTTCAACATCGTCCTTGCTTTTGACCTCAAAAGCTTTGATGTTGTCTCGCTCATAAATGGGCAGTGGCCATATTCATTTGTTTTCCAAGGCATCCTATAAGTGATCTCATCGGTTCCTTCCTTAAACCTAACCGTTCCATCATGTTTGTTATGGCTCATTTTAGATGTTTCAACAAACGGTTTCCCTAGCACTACTTGGGATAAGCTATAGTCAATGACACATCCTACATCTTCTAGGACCATAAAATCAACTAGGTAGGTGAAATTTCCTATAAAGACATGCACATCCTTGACTCTTCCCACAAAGTTGCAAACTCCACCTAGATACTTAGGGTCTCTCCTAATATTAAGTCGCTCATTCATAATGTCATTGTAGACGCAGATGACATCACATTAATGGAGATTCCGTGATCATGTGTTGCCGACACTTCTATATCCGATCATACAAGGGATTTTAGGTTCCGTGGATTTCCTCCTAATCTTTGGGCATATCCTAATGATAGGTGATCGTGGATTATTGATTATGTATTGATGGTAAGCAACCTCTTCCTTAGTGGGATAAAGATTGAAGTAAGCAATATCTTCCACATTCATTTTGTTCATCATGCCATCTCCTAATTATCAGTTAATCATAGAGCCAACTACAGAGGCGCTGACTACTTTTCAACGCCTTCCCAATTGTACTATCAATATTTTCTCGCAAGTCCCGGAAGGTCGGTGTTTCTACCACATAACGGCTTCGGGCGGTTGTGTTGGTCATTGGTTTGGGTTTTGAGACAAAGGATTTATTTGGTGTTGGGTTATCGAGTGGTGGTTGGTTATCACCTTCCATGATGAAAAGTGATGGGATTATGAACAAAGGTCACGAAGAAGGGGGATAGACTACGAGAAAGCTAAGAATAAAAAAATATTACTTGATAGGAATCAAGCAAAGAAACCTAAACGAGGTGGACTACTAACTTGCTATTCTATTCCTCGCAAATGCGCCAAAACTTGATAACGCTACACGCCGCTCGGGGTCAAAGGAACTTCCTTTCTTTCGAAAGCAAGTTTTTCAACACCCTAGTGCTGAACTTAATCGTTGTAGTGTGTATTAGGGTAAGCCACGGTATTGATATCGTTCTCTAGGGGAATAGGAATGCTAGTGAGAAGTTACTACGCTAAGGTTGGGGTTGAGGAAGATTAATTTTTTTATCTTTTTATGTTTTTTAGGAAATTGAAAGGTACTAATCTCGGTTTGGATTTGGGGTTGGTATTTCTACTGATTACTCTACTTATCTAATTATCTAGTCTAAGGTGTATGTAGTCTATGTCTAATTATTGTGTGCTCGTATAATAGTTTAAAGATGTGTTTACTTAGGTTTTACTACTCCTTAATTATCTCCTATTGGTGGTTGAATTGTCACGTCCTTATTCTTAGTTGCGTTGTGTGTCTAAAGTTGTAGGGTATGCGTTTCTCCCTAACTCTTTGAACTACAAAACCCACTAGGGATAATAAACTCTTACTCTAAGGCACTCTTTGGATGGTTTAGCTTACAACTACTCAAGGAGTCATATTCTAAGGTTCACAAAGATTTAATCAAGCATTAAGTACACAACAAATGACCTATCGCATTACTAGATCATTAATCAACTACGATAAGAGACAACCAATCAATATTCAATAATTAAGTTTCATATTCCCTAAGCAAACACACAAGTAAATTAGCCGGACATGGAGAACATGCAAGCATACACACAAATAATCAAAGACATAATTGAATTAATGAAGTAAAACACTTATCTTGGTGTAAGATAGGGTTTGGAACCCTAAAATACTGTACAAGACAGCCTTGGTTCGGTTTTAGTTTTTTACTCCAAAAGACTACACATTAAAACTGAAAAATTCGGATTCTATATATAAGATTACACATGACGCACGTCACCTTATGTTTTGGACGCCGTCGCCGCCATTAGGGTTTCGTCTTGGCCACGTTAGACTTGCGACGGGCCACCTTATGCTTGTGGCGACGCCTCCTTCGCCTTCGACCGCCCGATTGCATCTAGGCCGCCTCGAGTTGTGGACGGCCTACTCTTTATAACTTGACGCCGTCACTTGAAAATAGGAGTTTTGGCTTCTGTCCCATCACAAAATCCTCCGACGGCGTCGCAGATAAGCAGCGACGCCGTCACCTTGTATTTTCAGCAGCTGGAGTGTCTCGATTCTTGACTTTGGCCATTTTCTTCATATATCCGCGCCTTTTCGTCCACATAAGTGCCATTACAAAGAATTTGCCTTCAAGAGACCTAAAAAGTGAAAAGGAACGATATTAAGTAATAATGGATACAAAAGTGATCAAATAAAGGCTTAAATGACCCCTAAAAAAGGTACCTTTTAAAACCTTATCAGCCAAGTAATTAAAATACATGTTTTACGTATTGAGCACTACAACACTAGGGAACTTCATGTAGGTTCATTTGTAAACGGACGATCGAAGCCTGGATTTACGATTTAAAGTGTCCTAGCTCCTCTAACGCTATCTGCATGACCTCTCGAATTATGATGTCCGAAAGGTAGTACGAGATATACAAACTAAAACCATTTATATAAACAAACATACAAATACTACGTCATGATCAATATAATGGCATATATAGGCTCGTTCATGTTTTCTTAGGCATTATTCTGAACCTAAGACTCGACATCATATTCTAGGTTATACGTAGAGACTTCCCGGCTTATCCATCGATTCCGTTATACGTTGTGATATCATTTATTAAGGTGAGTCATAGCCCCTACTATTTTAATACTTGTTTTAAACTCTTTGGGGAGATACATGCTCAACTACTTGCTTTTACTTGCATAAATATTCAAAACATTATACTTGATTGCATTATACGTGATTGCATTATACTTGGTTGCATTATACTTGATTACGTTATACTTGATTTCGTTTTACATACTTGGAAATACTTAACTCGCTTAAATACATGAATTGTATTTACAAACGTGTACAATACTCTATGTCAGTTTGAGAGGTATTGATAGACTATAAGTCGGGTATGCCCCTACCATGGTACCCGATTCATGACCATGGGATTAATATAGTACTATTTGGGAAGATGCCCCTACCATGGTACCCATTCATGACCTGGGTGAATATAATCCGTGTATTGTGCAAACTATATTTTGGCAGGGTTGTGAACACGGGTTGCAAGTTTTGTATGGACGGAACTTGGAACCGAGTGATTTACAATTCCTTTGCTGTGAAAACATTCTTTCAAGGCTTTACACGTTAAACAAACTCTATGAACTCACCAACCATTGTGTTGACACTTTTAGCATGTTTATCTCGTGTCTTAAGCGATAGCTAGAGTTTGAAGCATAGAGTCGCACGACATATTTTGAAGACTTACGCTTTTATCATTTACCATTCCAAACATTTTGTAAACATTTATATATTATACTTTGGGACCTCATTGTTTGTAACTCTGATTTCATTAATCGAAGGTTAACTTTTCAAAACGCCCTAGAGGTCGCTCTATAACTTGTACTTTGTATTATGAAGTAGCACCCCAATGACACAATCTTCCGGTGCGATATTTTGGGGGTGTTACAATGATGAGTTATCACCAAATACTACCTTGGGTCCAGGTTCCTTTACATACTTGTGCAGATACTCTTTAACACCAGTCGTGCTTCTTGAGCATCCACTATCTAAATGCCAAATAGGCTCCCTGGAATGTCTCTGCAAAAATAGTAAACCGATTAGTTTCTTCTCGTAATCCCACATACTAGTGGGCTTGGGTCTAAAGGTCTTTGAATTTGGCAATTGACTCATGGTCGTGGTTGAGTGCATTGTGCTACCACTGTGTTTTGCATTTGAAGGCGAGGATGACTCGGTGATTCGGGTTTCTTGGAACTTCTCCTTGCTTGGATGACACTGTTATGTTGGGATGTCTCATGAGCCGGATTTCTGCAAATATCACAAAGATGTGTTCATGAGACAATCATCGATGATGATCATAAAAGCCCTAGTGGACAAGGAGGAAAGGGTTTTGCTCTATACTTTTGAGCGATTTGGAGGTTGAAGCATACCGATGACCAACTTTGGTATAGTTTGCTTTCTCGAGTGAACTTACATATTGTAAGTGGTCGAAGTTCTGGATCATCCTTTTGCAGATCATACAAAAAGGATTCTATAGCAGCTTGTCTTGGTATGACCGGTATAGTGGCATATATCACTTTCGCTTGGGTTTGGTGGTGGATTTTGACTTTGAGGAACTAGAGGAGGTTGACTTTGTTTCCTTGATTGATTCAGGAACTTTTTCGATGGATTCCATCTTATTAGTTAGCTTCCTCACAAGTTCGGCCAATAATTTGGTCACTTCAGGGGACCTGAGGATGTGGAAGTCTCAGGGGGGTAGACTCTTGTTGGATTGGTTTTGTTGGTCTTTTCTCGATGGTTCTCGTCCTTTCTTTTGGTGAGTGAGGATTGAATTGTAATGGAGTAAGCTCAGATCTAGGAGCAGACCTCAAGAGGTTTCAAGGGTGGAAGCGGCATTAGATTCTCGCCTGCACTCTAGATATGTTCAAGACTATGGGCACATCATGGGAGTCCAAGCATGCTATTAAAGAGCTTGACTCTCTCTAGTATTCTTCCGTAATCGTTTGGAAGCTTACTCGGGGTTTACCCTTTCAATCCAATCACTGGGCTTGGGAATTGTCAACATATTGGTAATCATGCCACCGCACATAAATGGTTTGGGAGATCGTCTTTGTTGTGAGAGTCCGAGATGGTCTTCACCTATGACTCTCTTTTTGCTACGGGGCACCCACAAAGATCAAAGACCCTGGATTTTAGCACCCTACTTTCAATGATATCTTTTTCCCTTTTAAGTTCGTCTTGAAGATCTTGATTTCTTTTAACTAGTTCAGTGTTTTGAATTTGCAAAGTGATAGCCTCAAGCTTAATTTGTTTTAAAAGAAACAGTTCATCCCTACACTTGTTTAGTTCAAAACTTAGCTTGTTATATTTTAAAAAAAGATTTAATCGTTGCTTTTCTACAAACTTAAGGTCAACATTGATATAGTTCATATAAGACTCGCCAATCGAGTCATCATCCATAGAAAGTAGAATATTTACCTTTTTCATTGTGATGTTAACCCATTCTCCATTCTCGCATGATTCTTCCCAAATGCCTAGCTTGTCCTATTCTAAGAGGGCCATCGCTGCACCGACATGCACCATTTCATCATCGATAAGACGGCTCTTCATCCCACGAAGGTTTCAAAGAACTAGGCCCTTGTTTTACCCCCGCACGTATTTAACATTGTTTGTTGTTTCGAGATCGGCCTCAAGCAATGCAAGCTTAGCTTTACTTTCATGTACTTAGCTTCAAAATCTACGCTTTTGTTTTGATCATATTTGTTTTGAAAATTTTGATGAGGTGATAGATTTTGGTTGAAATTTGCTAAAGCTCCAGGACCGATTTGACCTCGATGGTTTGTAAGAGGGTTCGTAAACCGCTGAAAAACGCTTTGGCAAAATAACCTCTTTTGTGACACTTAAAGCATTCAATGTCCTCATTAGCTTTAGCATTGGAAAAACCTTTGTTTCTTTTTATAAACCTCCGAGTTAGCAAGGAGTGCCTTTTCCTGAAATTCAATGTCGTGTCATTTAGGTACTCCTCACTTGATCTCTTATCGCTCATCATCCTCAATTTTCCCGAAAATCTTGAACCACACTTTTAGAATAAAAGCAAGAGAAATTGGTGTTGAAGTTGTGGTCGTGGACTTTTGACTTCCTCGAGACTTCTTTAAGTCATGGTATCGCCTCGTTGATGAGGTTTTCCTCATACACAAATTTCCCATATATTTCGTGAAGTTCAAGATCTCGATATGATTAGCATTCCTAAGTCCCTCGAGAGAAATTCACCACTTGTCGGAGACTATTGACAAAACCAACATTGATTTCATGTTTGGACAACTTTACACCATCATTAGACAGTTCATTTAAAAGATTTTTGTAACGTGTGTAAGTTTGAGACAGAGTTTCGAGTCCTTAGCCCAGGTGTTATACTCAAGTTTCGTGTCCATTATCCTGTTTTCCGTATCGATGGGCCTTCATGACGTGGACCGTGTCATACCAGTTTGTTTAGCTGTATTACATATTTTATAACCCATCCATAATATCATCAAGAAGACATGATATGATGATACTTTTGAGTCCGTAAGATACCACTTTTCACATACACATCATAACCTTAACAGCTTAGTATAAGTGGAATTCTAGACAGAGAAAGTTAGAGGTTTAGGGAACTTAGTGAGAGAAAGTGAAAGATATTATTGAGTTGCCCAATTCTATTTGGGAAGGTAGAGAGTATTTATAGTTCCTACATAAAACGCCACACATCGGATGATCGCATACGGGTAAAGACCGGTATGCCCCTCCTACCTTTAGGTTACTTAACTAAATACTACTTAACTTAATGATTACTATGACCAACGAAGCTTAACGATTACATATACTGGTGGTGACCGACTTTAATAATCGAATTTCTAATTCCTAACAATCTCCCCTATGGAGGTCACCAAACACATATACTAAAATGACATTGAATACAATCGGATATTACATTAACAATTGATCTTGCATTCTTGATGTAGTACTTGTTCAAGTCAGAGTCATTGATTCCACCT
>OU343224.1:297777553-297932553 GCA_910596185.1 Chrysanthemum makinoi
TATAACTTTTCACATACACATCATAACCATAACACAAGGTAGCATATAGATGGAATTCTGGAGAGAGAAAGTTAGAGGTTTAGGGAACTTAGTGAGAGAAAGTGAAAGATATTATTATGAGCTCCAACTCTCTACCTTGGGAGGTAGAGTATTTATAGTCTTACATAAGCATACACACATGGTGTGGATCGGGCATCTGATGGGTAAAGACCCGTCCGCCCTCCACGGTGTTACTTAACTAAATACTACTTAACTTAATATTACTATGACTCCGAGCTTTCTAACGATTACATATACTTGAGGTGACCGACTCTTTAATACATGGAATTTCTAATTCCTAACAATCTCCCCCTAAGGAGGTCACCTCAAACATATACTAAAATGACATTGAATACAATCAAATATTACATTAACAATTGATCTTGCATTCTTGATGTAGTACTTTGCTCGGCTTCGTAGTCATTGATTCCACTCATTGCATGTTTGGTTAATCAAGTGGAGGTCTTTTCTTGATCCGCGTGATAATAATGTTGAGCCACTTTTGAGATCATCGACTATAGAAAATCTCGATACATCCATTGTGGTGTTGGTATTAAGTGATGTTGTGACATTCGGACCGACATGCTCACATTATGGATCATGATATCTTCTCATCAGAGTAGCGGAAGCATTTGTTGATTCATGATATTGGCGGCGTGAGCGAGAAGCATGGAGTAATAAATATCAGAGTCATTGATGCACTAATCATGATTTCTTTTGAGATGAATGTGTTAGGTGAGCATGCGGCTATGGATTGACCGCTTCATTACGTCGTACGCAAGCGTCGGGTGTACCTGCATAAGCAGTTAGCAATAAAGCGCCGCGAAAGTGTCTTTGATCACTTTCGATGAATTGAGTACCGCGGCCACGGTTCCCGTTGATCGATACAAGTCTTTGTGATCGGTATAATTCGAAGAATTTCCTTGTGAGGTTTGCGGTACTCTAAATTGTTCTCAAACCGCGTCTCAAAGAAGACAACCGAATTGAGTGAACCGTAATTTTAGTCCAGCGATTGATGAAAAGAGATTTGAAAAACAATCGTGTATTGCTCAATAGAAATTGTTTTGCAATATAGCAAGGTTTTAATGAAAAATCAATTATCAATCATAAAACACCTTTTGATTTGAAAAATTAGTACACGATCGACGTGCTAATGAAAAGAGTTTTAAAGCACAAAGACTGGTTTTTCAAAGGTATCCGTCAATCCATAACTTTGAACGAGTTGATTCAAAAGAGATGAATCGCCCCATTGTTTACGTTCGGTTGTCACATGGTTGATCTATTAATAGATCTCACATGCCACCTACGGAGCTTGTTAGATGTTGGCTCGAGAGGCTTTCCATCTTCATTGGTATGTTTATCACTTTCGGATGTTACGGCAATACCACAAGGATAAATGTGTAGGACTCAAGATATAATCTCTCTTTCCACATTGTGTGAAGCAGAGAGTCTTCATTGAAAGTGTCCTAATGAGATTTATTGATGATCTCGTGGCTCTAGACTCAATTTGTGCATATTTGGATCCATATGAGACTAGGGAGAGAGTATCCTTCTTCAATATCAACAATCTCTAAGAGAAAGTCGATAGATAATGTCGGTTCCCGTGAGAATGAAACAAGTCCTTTTAAGAGGAACTTGAGTGGTTTGGGAAGTTGAAGTGCGGTCGTCCTTTGGGTCCATGACGTCTTGTCTTCAATACCGATGTTACCATCAGTAGCATATGAATTGAACCGGTTTCTGCCCTAAGGTTGAATAAATGGAGGGCTATTTGTTTTCACCCTTTTCTCATTCAATTCTTTTAATTCTTCAACCCCTTGATTACTGGAGACTTCATAGCTAGAACCTTGTTGGGTTTATTCCAATACTAGCTCAGTCTTAGTCCGCACTCTTCCCATATCTCATTTTTCTCCTTTTATCATCATACCTAAGAACTCTACACTAACTAGTGGATAGTCCCAGGGTAGATCCCTCCGGTTCTGGCGGATCATGGGAACAATACCTAACCTTATCATCCTTATATCACCATACATAAGGTAAAGTTGGTCGGTCTATTTGGTATTGTTCATCCGCCATTGGAACCAATTGAAAACCATTTGAAAATCAATCCAGATACTTGTGATATATTATCAAAGCATTTTGTACCGGAATTGTTTTTGATATTTTTAGAACGAGAACTCCCCTCAACATGTGCATCAAGTATTTGAAAATGTTTTGCACACGGAGGCAAGAGAAAAAATTAACTTCTTTGATTACCATTTTCTAAAAGATATCAACATCACTTCAAATGAATCAAGTAGTTAAAGCATTTTGGGGAAGGATGAGGTTTTCATGATTTTGCTCCCCTCAATATGTGCTTCTAGGTTTGAAAGGAGTTTTACACATACTAGAGGAACACACATTGAGATAAATGATCACGTTTCAAAATAATAGATGCTCCCCCTAAATGTGTGCATGGAAAATTTGAAATCGTTTGTCACTTACGGGGAGGCAAACATGCTAATCATTTAAGAAACCATTTATCAATTATCGGTTTAAATCCTATTTAAATCACACACTTCTCCCGATCACAATTATCAAATCATTTGAGATTTGTGATCTCTTATAGATTTAAATTGATTTTGAAAGCTTTTAAGGAGAATTGTGACTTGATTATGAAAGCGTTTTTAGCGATAAGGATCGATGTTGAGATTTTAATCTCCATTGGTTAAACATGCATGTACATCTTTTGAAAACAATTTAATGCCAAATAACTTTTTAATTTAATTGAAATCATTCTCCCCTCAATCAATGACATAGGTTGTTGATTGAGATAAATTTTGACAAATAAGATAAGTCGATGATTATCAAAAATAGAGCCGAGTTATTTTTCAAAGCATTTAGTTTTCGGCAGAGATAAATGTTATAGTATCAGAGCATGGAATTTGAAAACATGGTAAAACATGGCTCTGTTCTTTCTTTTAAAACGGTTATTGCACGAAAATGACAATAAACCATTGTTTCTCTTTCTCCCAAAAATATTTTTTGATGATTTTTTTTTTTTAAGAATTGAACAACATCTAAAGTCGTGTCATTCTTTGAATGACAGCACAAAAGACGTAGATATTTTCGCAGGAAAAAAACATGACAAAAAGACAATATTTTTGAAGAATTTTCGAATTTTTCAGATTTTTATGGATTTTGAAAGTTTTATAATTTTCTATTTGGTTTTATAGTTTTATAATTTTATTTTGTTTTTGAATAAGTATTTACAAGAGATAGATGAAGATAGACCTTTACTCCTCGTCTTCCTCACGAAGGCGTTTGAGTGTTTCGGTTGAAGGCTTTTCAAGCCAAGGCGTGGAAGAATAAACTCAAAACGTTCTCTTGGAAGAGCTTTGGTGAAGATGTCGCTAGCGATATTGAGACCTCACAAAATATAGTTCCACCACACCTTTTTCCACTTGTTCCACGATGAAATGATGTGAATGTCGATATGCTATGCTCTTGAGTGTTGAACGTTGTTGCATGAGAGAGCAATAGCACTTTTATTATCACGATCTGAGAGGATTTTGTTGAATTCAAAGCCATAGTAAGATAATTGAGATCTCATCCATAAGATTTGAGCACAACAAGATGACATGGCTATGTATTCCGCCTCTGTAGAGAAATAGAAGTACTCATTTGCTTCTTTGAAGACCAGCTCACAAGCTTATCACCCAAAAGCGAGCACCTCGGATGTACCGGCGTGTATCTTGACAACTGCATGATCGGCATCGCATAGGCGTTAGTGACATACCGGTGTCCTTAGGGTACCATAGTCCCATATTGATGGTTCCTTGGAGATACCGAAAGACCCGTTTAACGCTTCAAGGTGCTTTTAGTAGGCTTAGCACGGTATCTAGCACACATGCAAGCGAACAAGATATGCGGTCTACTAGCGTGAGGTACATCGAGGATCCAATCATACTACGATATTTCGTTTGGTCAATCATGATCCACAGTGGTCCTCATCTAGTTTGGTTCGATCAATCATGGGAGTGTCAACAGGTCACTTGAATCAAATCCAAATTTCTTTAAAATCTCATTTGCATATTTAGATTGATTTATGAAAATGCCTCAGGGACTTTGTGAAATTTGTAATCCCAAGAAAAATGACATTTGTCCCATCATTGACATTTGAAACTTTGAACTCATTTCATTAGAAACACGATCACATTCCATTGGGTCGGTCGAGGCAAAAATAATATCATCAACATAAATTTGAACATGAGTTAAATGTTTGCACGACTTCTGGTGAACAATGTAGGATCAAGCGCTCCTTTCTTGAATCCGGTTGATAGTAGAAACTTTGACAGTGTATCATACCATGCCCTTGGAGCTTGCTTTAAACCGTAAGAGCCTTCTTCAAGCGATAAGCGTGAGTAGGATGCTCTTGATTCACAAATCCTTCGAGGTTGGGCGGCGTGAGCGACTTCTTTAAGATCTCCGTTCAAATGCGTCTTCATCCATCGATACACTACCATGTTCTTACTAGCGGCGTTAGCGAAGATTCGATTGCCTCGATTCGAACAACAGGAGCAAAAGATTCTTCAAAGTCTATACCCTCCTCTTGATGATATCCTTTAGCAACTAATCGAGCCTTGTTCTTCAACACATCACCATGCTCATCAAGTTTCACTTTGAAGATCCATTTAGAGCAATAATCATAGCACAATCGGGCGGTACTAACTCCCATACATTAAGTCGATCAAACTCATGAATTTCTTCTTGCATGGCATTGAACCGGCTATCTTCATTCATGGCGGTTTTAACATCTTTTGGTTCGATCTTAGAAAGTACGGAGTTGAAGAAACACCATAAGGCATCGGTTGCAAGTTGTTTCGGGTTGATCACGAGGGCGAGGATTTCCAATGATGTCGTCTAATGGATGATCGTGAGTCCATTTTCTAAGGTGTTCATGTGGTAGTTGTTGAGGAACTGAGGTAGCTGAGTCGATGTCTCCTGAAGAAGATGGTTCGATGATGATTGAGTAGCAAATATGTTTTCAAATGGAGCATCTCGGGGTAGCAAAGGGATTATCTTCATCATTGATGCCAGAAACATTTCCATGATGTACATTTGAAGAATGATGATTTGTTGATGAGAGAAGGATCGGCGGCGGTGTTTCTTGACTTAAAGATATTGAGGCTGAAGGATTGACTTCATTCACAGGAATATGAGCATCCTCTGTTGTAGGAATCAACACCTCATTAGTAATTGAATCATACAGTTCATCAAACATAGGATCAAACAATTTCTTTAAATCATCTTGAGATGGAGGTACATATGGAGTTTCTTGAGTAGAGTTTGAAACAAGAGATGAACCAATGGGACTGTCTTGAAGTGCGGGTCCTGAGCTGGATTGTCCGAGCCATTTGACCGTCACTCATCAAACGTAACGGGAATGGGTTTCCATGATATTTCGGGTTCTTTGTTATGATTCGGTATCCCTTTTGTTTGGTGCGTATCCTACAAATACTCCAATGTCAGCCTTTAGCCCTAAGTTTCCTAAGTCTTGACCCTCATTAGTGGATAGCACAATGCACCAAACACAAGAAGGAAAGAGAGATTAGGTTTTCTGTTGTGGACAAGTTCATATGGAGTTTTCCATGTACGGTGTTGGATTAGGGAAGATTTTGTGTATAGCATGCAATTGGCGATTGCTTCACCCCAGAGAAACATTGGAACCTTTGAGTAAATCAACATTGTTCTAGCGGCTTCAACCAGAGTCCGATTTCGTCTTTCAACTACACCGTTCTGTTGAGGAGTTCGTGAAACACTTCTTTGATGACTGATTCCAACGCTTTCATAGAATTCATTAAGTTGTTTGTTGACAAACTCAGGTCCATTGTCTGTTCTGACAATTCTGACGGTTTTGTTAAGTCGAACCTGCAGTTGTTTGATGAGTTTGATGATGATATCAGGAGTTTCATCCTTTGTCCTTAAGAACTTGACCCAGTTGAATCTAGAGTAATCATCAACCACAACTAACACATATTTCTTCCCAAAGATATTCTGTACCCTCATTGGTCCACATAAATCCATATGAATCATATGAAGAACTTCTTTGACAGAGTTAGTAGGTTTGGGTTTATGGGCATATTTCTTGCTTTTTCCCAATTGACATGCTGAACAAAGATGATCCTTTTCATACTTTAGTCTAGGTAAACCTACAACTAGGTCCTTTCTGTAAAGATCGTTGATGGTGCCGAAGTTCAAGTGATTGAGACGACGGTGCCATAACCATGACTTTGTTTTGAAGCTTTTGATAACAAGCAGATTGGAGAAGCCCTCATCATGTCATCGATAGAGATGGTGTAAAGGTTTGACCAACGAGTTCCTTTTAACAGTTCCTTACCATTAAGATCTCTAACAAAGCAGGTATTTTTTCTGAAGGCAACTTCTAGATCAGAGTCACAGAATTGACCAACAGAGAACAGATTATGACCCACCCCTTCAACATAGTAGACTCTCGAGATGACACTATCACCAACAACATAATCTCCATAACCCATAATAGCCCCGAAATGATCATTACCAAATCTAACAGTCCCGATGAACTTGCTCACGAAGTTCATGAGCCGCGACCGTTCTCCAGTCATATGCTTGGAACAGCCTGAGTCCAGGTACCACAGAACCATTTGAACGATCTGCAGTTGAACACAGACAAAAATGGATAACTGGATAATTGGGATCCCCATGCAAGAATGGGTTCCACTTGGTTAGTAACAGTAATTTGAACCCCCATCGTAATCAGAAACATCCATATCAGAAGTAGAAGCAATGGAATCATTGGGAATGATGCTGCTGGTGTCGTATTTCCCTATTCAAAGTATATTAACTTCTTAAGGGAATAGTTCTACCAGTAGGCATCCATTTTCTAGTGGGCATAATCTTAGCAGTGTGAGAACAAAACTGATTATTCTTATGGCCAAAAGGTATCCAATAATAACCTATCTTTATAAAAGTTCTCCCTGTGGGTTTCCACTGTTTTCTAATAGTCTTTTCGTTTTTGCCTTTTTGCCTTATTGCACGTTATTAGCATTAGCAATTTTAACTGGGCATTTGACAGCATGAGACAAAGCATTCACACCACATTCATGATTAGCAACAGAATTCAAGCATGCAGGATTACAAGGTTTGCAGATAGTATCAGAATTCGAATTAATTACAGTACGCCTAAGGCTAATACTAGAATCAACACGATTCGTTTTATTTAACTCAAGCCTAAAGTTCCTAGATTGGTCTTCTACTCTCTTCCAGTGCACATTCTTAGCTTGCAAGGTCCTATCATTCCTTGTATTGTCTTGAGACTTTGACCTGCTCGCTTTAAAGTCACTGATTACTCCTGTAGAGGAATGGGAACATTAGTTGGTTGATCTAATTTTTGCATTCCTGAACTTGATGTGCAAGGATCTTAAGTACTAGAAGGCACATTAGTGTATACTTTAAGACTGTGATTTGAGTTTTTTGCAGGCACACTAAAGTTCACTTTCTTAGCACTAACATATCTGGAATCGGAACTACTTGAAGGCACATTAGTGTTTCCTTTTTTAAGACTGGGCATAGAACGGATTTCCTGCTTGGCACTAGGCATAGAACAGGGCATCACACAGCTTTGCCTTTTTCTCCTAAGGTTAAGGATTTTGGACATGTGGCAATTACACATTCTAGCAACTCTTGAGATCGTTTGGCCTGGAGGCAAGCAAACCTAATTTCACTATCAAGAGGTTTGTTAATGAAATCCTCTTCGACAATCTCACGAGACATTCTAGACTATCCTTAAGGTGAGCACATTATTCATGAAAGGCATGTTCATTATTCCTAAGATGAGGAGGAATATATTTAACTGTCACAGTGTTTGCCTTCTAAGGTGACTTTGAGACAACATTCTTATTGAAAAAAAGTGGCAGTTTCCCATTTCCCTGACTTCTTAGATTCTCAATTTCCTTTAGTAAAGACGTTATTTTTTCGTTGTTTTGGTCACGGGTGACTTTCATTGAATCATATAACTCTTTAAAATGTCGTTTAACTTTTTCATTTTCTTCTAGAAAACTCTCGTTTTCCTTTTGTAAGGCATCAACTAAGTTTTGAAGATGAAAAGTTTGAGAATTCTGAGAATCAAAAGAAGGAGGGATTTGGGAGCCTGTCTTATTGTTCGTTTGACCCTTTAATTGAGAGATTTGGGCTTTCAACTTTCTGATCGTGTTCACGAGCTTGAATCTGTTCATCACGTTTGTTAATTTGAAAAACTGCATCAAACTCTGAGCATCCGAAGATGTCTTGACATTTGAAGTTTTAACATTTTCTTTAAGATGTTGATATTTTAGTTGTAAATTAAAATGCTCAACTTCCAGTTTAGAAAAATGTTTAACCAAATTGTTGTGATCATCCAGTTCAATTTTCTCGTTTAGTTCAAATTAGTTTTTCAAGCTCAATGACACGATCATGGGAGACTTTCTCAGGGCCACGATAGTTCATGAAATTAGGAAGCATTAATAGAGCAATTTGAAGCAGTGAAAAAGATATCTTGAGCAACACATTCAGTAATAAGAGTCTCATTTAAGGTATGCAAGTTCTTCCTCTCAATCTCATTATATTTTAGTGCACGCTCATAATCACTAACTTCAACTACCATTGCATCAAATTCCTTTTCCATTTCTTTAATATCTGATTTTGTCCCCTTTTTAAGACTCTCAAAATGATCTTTTAGTTGTTTAAAGAAAGGCATGACCTCAGTTAAATAACATTCTTTCATTTGCTCAAAACCCTTTCCCCTTCAGTTATCCCAGTGGGTGTGATCCTTTTCTTACAAGTTTTCTCAAAATCGGTAAATAGTTGAAGAATAACATATTGACTGATTAAGGTCTTGCTTTTAGTGGCAATAGTTCTAGGAACTAAATGCATTGGTGTATTTGGAGGATACACATCGCTTTAGGAATTTCCTACAAGGGGGATTCTTTTCAACAAGATTTTCAGCTTTTTGCAAGTCCATATCCTTTTTCCGGAACACTTGTTCAGGGGTCAGCAATGTTTGAGGCTTAAACATGTTCAAGGAAATCCAGCTTTCCTTCTTGTAGTCATGGGGAGTGATAATAATCTTTTTCTCTTTGCATTTCGGGTCATCTAGTTTTTGTTCATCCTTTCCCTAGTGACTTCATCCAATTTCTTATCTTCCTCAGTGCACTCAACGCAACTAGGTTTCTGCCTAGGCTTAAGAATTTCATTACCATCATAAAGCACCTTATGAGCATTTCTAGCCTTTTAATTACCTCTGGATTCGGTTCCTCAACAAGGGAATGCTATGCTTATCGCTTAAGACTCATGTTTAGTGACCATGTGAGCATCCCAATGGTGTTTCCTTGTTTGTACAACTTGTTCTCAAGTTTGTTTTTCAAAGTTTTCAGATTAGAAAAATCTCTCAAGAGTTTTGATTCCTTTGCATTAAATTCTTGCTTAAGCATTTTCACATTTTCTTGAAGTTCTTGTTTTTGTTTAGATGTTTTAGAGAGTTTTTTCTTGCAAGGAATTTAATTCTTGTTTCAATACTTCTTCTCTAAACTTACTTTTCTAATTACTGTACTTACTTGGTTATCCATTTCCTGCTCACGAGTGGTCAACTCAAACTTAGCACGTTGTTCATAAATAGCAACACGTTCTTTATAGGCATTTAGTTCAGAAATAATGGAATCATCAGGGCACATGCAGTGTATTCATCAAAAACATAGTCATTGTTGACCGCAGAAGATGCATCACTTGGTACAACTTCACTTTCACTTTGTTTCACGTATTGATCATATGGGACAATATTGATATTACCCATATTTTCAATATTTGATTCAATAGTTTCAGTTTATTGTACTTTGTCATGCATCTGGTGCACATCAGCATCATCGTATAGTTTTAATACCTCTGAGATGAGCTTGTCATGGATGGCCCGCTAGTGATGAAGAAGAGACCTTGGGAGAAACCATTGGAGAAATGCTAGCCATAAATAATTGTGTGTGCCGTAGGTCCATCATCCACATCAGAGTCGTATGCATCACGGACTTGAAAGGCATTCTTCATGATTGTGACCTATCTCCTGAATAGGCCGCTCATCCACATCTGCATCATAGGTCTTGGCATTGCCCTCAGCAAGAAATAGCAATTCCTCTTCATTCAGAGTAGCACCATTGTCCGGAGCTTGAGCCAGCAGCATCTTCTCTCTGAAGTAATCAGCATTCTGTGGGCGCTTTGGAGATGTACAGTTCCTTGCAATGTGTCCCTCTCCACCACAGTTATAACATTTGATGAGCTTAGTTTGACCTTGGTTACCATTCCTTCCTCGATTCTGGTTTCCAACATAACCTCTCCCAGCTCCACCTCGTCCCTGATCATACTGTCTTTCCTGAACTGGTTGCACCACGATCCTTCCATCTTTAATAGTGGCTTGATTGTGTGGGTTAGATGCAGTTCTGAGGTTGTTGTTGGTTTGTGGGAGAGTATTCATGTTTTGACTGATGAGAAGAGCATTACCCAAGGGTATGACTTGTGATGCTTTGGTTGTGATTCCGATGTTTGAGTAGAAAGCTGTAGAGTCATTAGACGAGCTTGTCTCTCCCTGGTTGGTTTTGAACTGATTGAGAATTAATTTTTCAAACATAGCATGTCTCTCATTCGGAAGGAGGAAGGCATAGAGTTGCTCATAGTTTGTATTCTTCAATCCTTTGGTGAGCTTCACAATGCGTAACAAACTTGTGCCATTCGGGATTCATGTTGTTCACAAATTTTGAGTTCAATCAATGTTAGGCATAGTAATTCTGATGTTCCTCATGTCATTAACTAACTTATGAAATCTCACATAGTACTCATAGACACTCTCATCTGTTTTCATCTTGAAATGCTCAAATTCGTCATAGAGTTGGGATTCTCTGTCTTCCATAGTTAATTCAGAACTTGAGAGAAGCATCTTAACATTGTCCCAAACTGCCTTAGCATCTGTGTTATGATTGATCGGCTTGTAGATGTCTTTAGGAAGACCTTGAAGAACAATGTTTGAAGCCCCGATATCTGCATCAAATCTCTTTTTATCCTTATCATCAAGCTCATCATACATCTTAGGTCGGTCTATTCCGTAAACAGAGTACCATCGCATTAGTATCAAGTAAGTCTCTAGTCGTCTCAACTCGATATGGTCCTTCATCAATGGATTTGAGAATGTTGACACCATTTTCCTTCCAAGGCAATACGTCTAATTCGTTGAGCCCAAGAGTCGTAGTCGGCCTGTCAAGCATGGGTGGACGAGTATCTGTACCACTGCTTGAACATCTCGAAATGGAGATAACAAAGGAACGTTGGTAGACATGTTAACAGATTATACGGATTTTATAACTCTATGATTAAACCGGGAAATGGATTCTTTCACAGGATTTTACTGAATCAAGAGAAAACCGTAAACAATCACTCAAGACTCTAGATGATAAAATACTAAATCGCTAGAAGATAATGCACTAAGTCGCTAGAAATTAATGCACTAAGTCGCTAGAAATTAATGCACTAAGTCGCTAACCCTTAATTCGCTACACCCCTAAGTCGCTAGAGTCCCAAGTCGCTAAGAAAAGCAAGTCGCTAAGTAGTAACTCGCTACGCACCAAGTCGCTAACCAAATTTTGGCAAAGAATTCGCTACACAAGTCGCTAGAGACACAAGTCGCTAAAGAGCAACTCGCCATCGACCAAGTCGCTACCACAAGTCGCTACCCGAAGTGGAGAATCCACTACTTGTACTTTAACTCGCTAGATCTAACTCGCTAGCTCCAACACCGTAAGTCGCTACAAAAATGTGAAGCAAGTCGCTACCAAGAAAATATTCCGCGAGCTAAGTCGCTAGCTTGAAAAAACCATATAAACCTCACTTTTCAATCCAAAACAACCCAACCAAGATGATTCAAGCTTACCAAATGAAAACCTAAACACTTTTGATGATTCTAAACATAAAAGTACAACCAAAATCAAAACTTTAACACTAGAAATCAATCAAATGATGCAAAAACCACTAAACTTTTTCAAACTCAAAACCACCTAAAACCACTAGAAATCCAAAGATGTGTAAGATATGATCTAACCATGGCTCTTGATACCAATTGTAAGATATAACTTTTCACATACACATCATAACATTAACACAAGGTAGCATATAGATGGAATTCTAGAGAGAGAAAGTTAGAGGTTTAGGGAACTTAGTGAGAGAAAGTGAAAGATATTATTATAGCTCCAACTCTCTACCTTGGAAGGTAGAGATTATTTATAGTCTTACATAAAACGCCACACATCGGCCGCTGGATCGTGCATACAAATGGGTAAAGACCCTTCCGTCCTCCACGGTGTTACTTAACTAAATACTACTTAACTTAATATTACTATGACTACGAGCTTTCTAACGATTACATATACTTGAGGTGACCGACTCTTTAATACTGGGAATTTCTAATTCCTAACAGAGTCTTTGGTCCTGGTTGACCACTCTCCTCTCATCCTGAGTCCACTGAGCTTCAGGTTTATGCAAACCTTCAGCAGTCTTTAGTATAAATGGACATTCATTAATACATTTGATATAACGAGTCGGGCATCGGTCCGCCGTGTTGCGGCGGGGCATCGAAGATTGTATATTGTAACTAAAGTGCCGTGAATTTATTTTGGTTATGAAATTTGGGCAGTACATATATATCATTTTGAGGACCAAAAGATGTTAGGCCTGTGTAATGGTCCACAAAGGAATTAGGCCCTTTATTAACATATAGTTACTACTTACTACTCTTATTGTAATGGGGTGGACAAAAAACTAGGCCAAAAAATGGCTTAGCCCAAATTGGCAGAAAAAAGAGCGGGAATGGCAACCAATCAGATGCCACAGAATTGCCCGTAAATTATATATATAATAATAAGGTTCCATCCCAATCAAATAGCAAAGCATACGCTTTTTCCATTTGTTAAATTTACCAACTTCAAGTCTAGGGGCAACAGCTGAATAAGCTCCACCCTTTTTGTCGACTAGTTGGGGTACATCAATTTCAGTCATTAGGATCTTGATTTAAAACAGTTTTAGAGCGGCTTTAAAAGGTTTTATAATCAGCCTTGCTCTGATACCACTTGTTGTTCCCTATTCACTATCGTATAAAACAGTTAAGTATTTAAAAACAGATATTAGTGAATCAATGAATGAAGTAAGATGTAAGTGAAACACACTGATAAATTTTCAACATAATATTCTTTATTAGAAATCAATCAAAAAGAATACATTACCTAAGTACTTGCGGAACAGTACTTGGGGTTGAAATGACAAAGTGTTGGTAACTCCTCACGAAGCTCAGCTAAGTCCTGAGCACAACTACTATGGAACCACTGAGCTATCTCAGGGACTGAGTTGTATTTGGAGGAGTAAAAGATGGCTTGTGTGTGTGTGTGTTTTACAATTCACAAGCTTAAATCTTTCACTCCATCTCTTATGCTATTTATACAAGTGTGAGTATTAACTTTATCCTAAGTGACAAACTGACAATTTACAGAAGACAAAATACTGATGTATTTTGTCTCATTTTACAAAGACTATATTAAGTAAGAGACAAGGCTGCTTTCCATAAGTCAGTGATGACACTGAGCCTGATAGTTTGCCATTCAGGGAAAGTTGACTTTGGTTGATAAGGACTTCGTCTTATCTGATTTAAACTTATCCCGCCTTATCCCGCTCATTCTTCAGTCTTCATTGCCTTCAGTCTTCTACTTAAGTTTGTCTTCAGTGTAAGTAGTTGGTGAGGATTTTAGGGATTCAGTGAGTTATTGTCATCACTCATTGAATCCACCATGTTCTTCTTGACTCAGTCTTCACCCCTTAAGTTCCACCTTACTGAGTGGAGAGACTTCTTCTTAAGCCTCTTGAGTATCCTGAAGATGGCTCACTGAGAGACTATGCACTCAATGACCTGTTAGTGTTTAATGGTCTAAACACTTAGGGTATTTTCTATTCAAATCCTAGACTTAAGGGGTTTGGGTATTTACTGAACCCAACAATATGATGCATGCATGTTAACGTGTAATGGTATAATGACTTAATAATTGTGTTAGTTACACGTATGAAACAAGATTTAATTATTAAGTATCTAATGAGTAATGACACTGTACATAACTCATTTAGATACATGAATAGTTTTCTTTTAATATCTGTCTTAATTACTAATTAATGAACTTATTTATGAAAAGAAAATGAAAGATCAGCCAAAAACGTATCTCAAGAATTACTTGGGTTACTTTGGGTTACAAACATTACGTAACGAATAATTATAGAGTCAGCAATTACGCAATCAACAATTAGATACAATTTTAGCCTCATCATCACGATAACAACTCAACAATTTACTCAAACATTACACAAACAACAATTATATACAATTTGTGCAACGCACGGGTTCGTCATGCATCGTGATAATAACAATGAAATTTAACTACATTTACCCCTTTGTCACTCACGACATCAACATTGTGGCAACTAACTATAAAATCCCCATTACATTAATCTCCATTATGAAAAGATCACATTAAACTAGAATTGGAAAAAAGGAAAAAGAAAAAGAAAAGTTAGTTACTTAAGTGATTCATGGGATTTATCGTATATCACGGATTTAATACTTAGGGTTTTCAAATATTCTCCTTATGTTTTTTGCCCATTTATGAATCTAGTTCTTTGGTTAATTTGGGTGGGTGGTTGTAGTCTCACGTACATGTTACATGTGTGGTATATTTTGTCAAATGGAGAACTAGTCCTTTTTTAGATGTGTTTGGCTCAAATATTATATTACACTCGCTAGTATTATAGAGAAATGATTGAGATACCTAAACTCATGCCTAATTTTTATGCCAAAAAGTATGTGGCAATATCTCACTGGTTTATGATGAAATTGGTCCCTCAATTACGACCAATGAAAAAGTGACACCAAGTTAGGCATAAAGTTAAGCATGAGTTTAGGCCTCTCAATCATTTCTCATTATTATATATGGTCTTGAATCTTTTGGTGATTGTTTACAAGTTTTTATTTAGTTGATTAAGAGCATTTTGACAGCTTTGGTGTTGGTGTAGTGTGGCATCACCACACTAGGCGTGGTTAGCCTCATCCAACGTAGGAGGGTTCATTGGTTTTATGTAATTATAGTGAGGTCTATGGTCTATGGTTTTGCTCTCTTTTTAACAGCATGTATGACACATATATTTGAAGAGAAAATTCCCTAACTAGGCCAAAAACTCAACCATGGTCCCTTTTGTGGTCACTTTCATGTGTCTTTTCTCATTTTGGTCATGCTCGACTGCTCAACTGCTCGACTCCATTATTTTTATGCCACGTGTCCATAGAAGTACATGTGTTAGGTAGAGATTCTTTTTTACTTTTAGCTTAAATGACCAATATACCCTTAAATCCACCTATAAATACACTTCACTTATTTTATTTTTCTTATTTGTTTTTCTCTTTCCCTCTTAAATCTGGTACTTTGCTTTCCACCACTAAAATAAGATCTCTCCATCTTATCTATCACACACACCTTATCCACAATATATATCACCATCTTTTTCGACGATAAGATCCGTCAACTTTCCGACTACCATTAAAAAAAATAAAATAAAAAAAAATGAAGCAAAACTCTTTATCTTCATCTTGCAGCTACACGACTTCCAAACCTCATGAGGGTTGATCCGTTGAAACTCCACCTTGGATAAACCCCACAGGGTTATCTCTCCATTCTGAGCTTCAAGATCTTTTCAAAGATCTAAGGTAGGTTCTTGGATGATGTTCATTTTGAGTTGGAATGAAAATAAGAAAGTGTGAGATAAGCTTGTCTTTGCGCTTTCTTAATATTTTCGGATATTGAGATGGAGCAAAGCTTCACAAAGATCGATGATGTTAAATCTCTTGTGGATTTTCTGTTTGACCAGAGGTGGTTGAGCAGTGGTGGTTGACCGGTGGTGGTTGAGCATTGGTGGTGGTGATGATGGATTGGTGAAGTGGTGAGAGAGAGAAAAAAAATATGTGGTGTGGATTTAAGGGTATATTGGTCATTTAAGCTAAAAGTAAAAAGAATCTCTACCTAACACATGTACTTGTATGAACACGTGGCATAAAAATAATGGAGTCGAGCATGACCAAAATGGGAAAAGTCACATGAAAATGACCACAAAAGAGGCCATGATTGAGTTTTTGGCCTAATTAAGGAATTTTCTCATATTTGAATAGAACAAGAGTAATGTTAGCGCTAAAATGATGAAAGGGAAAAGTAATTAACCAGTGATTTAAATTAGGAGTATCATTTTTATATTTTGTGTGCGTAAAATATATTTTCATTCTTATTAAACATTTTTTTTATTTTATATATACTTTGTCTAACGTATGAATCTTACTTCATAAGAGCATGTTCAATAATAACGCCATAATAGCGTTAAACCAAATATAATGGCGTTGAGCCCATTAGAACCATTGTGGTAATGGCGTTAAAGAGGTAAAAGGGGGCCAGCATTGAGGCCTTAACGCCAAGTTAAGGGGAAGAAAAAAAAAATCAAAAAATTTTCACTTTACCTCCTTGTAACGGCTACTAGCCGTTATGTTTAAAAAAAAATTTCAAAAAAATACCCTAAACGGCTAGTTTTTATTAAAAATAATAATAATAATAATAATAATAATAATAATAATAATAATAATAATCAAAAACCTTTTTTTACCACTATAAATACCCAATTAAAACATCATTTTTTTTCACACTTCCACTACTAAATCCTCTCAATACTCTCAATCTTTCAACTTCAATTAACTGCAAAAAAAAAAAAAAAAAATTGTCGGGAGGCAACGATGATACTTTCTTCAATCTTCTCGATGGTGGGTGGAATCCCTCAAACCCGGGTTCATCATCTAACCTGAACGCGGGTTCATCTTCAAACCCCAACCCACTAGGCTTCTCGAGCCAAGAAATGTGGCAACAACATCAACAATTTCTCTTTTATCAACAACAACAACAACAACAAAGCACCTTAAACTCCAACTTTCAAAACCTACAATTCACACAACAATCACAAACTGAAACATATGATGTTGCTGACACACCCACGTCTCCCCCAAAAAAAGGAAAAGGTCGTATTAAGCAAAAATCAAAAAAATCCAAAGACCCCGAGCCAGAACCAATTGATTCTGATGAAGAGGAAGTTGTCGTTAACGCACGTTGGACTTCAGGAGAGGAAGCATTACTTGCAAGATGTTACATAGCTGTTTCGGAGGATCCGAAAGTTGGAAAGTTCCAACCCAGAGATACGTTTTGGTATCGGGTCAGAAATGAGTTCAATAGAAACAACTTTCAACGGCGCAACAAGGACATGATGTCAAGCAAGTGGAAAACTTTGAACGGCATATGCACAAAGTTCAACTCTTGTTACAAACATGCGAAACGGGATCAACGAAGCGGGGAAAGTGAGCTGGATGTGATGCAACGGGCAAAGCAATGGTATCGTGAGGAAACCAAAGTAGCACCGTTTGGTCTCGATGACGCTTGGGAGGTTTTGCGTCATTATAAGAAATGGGACACGCCGGAACCTGTTGATTTAATTGGCGAAGTCCCAAGCCAAACAAACGAGGCTTTGTTTGGTCATGATGAGCAACCTCGCCCCATGGGAAAGAAACGTGCTACAAAGAAAGTAAGATCAGAGAGCACGACAAGTACTGGGGGAGCAAGCACTGGAGGAACGAGCTCGCCAAAATTATTTCACGTAAACTATGGCAAACGAGTTTCGTATGAACGTGAAACCGCCGCAGCAATGGGCGATCGTCCGTAGGAAAAGGATCTCACAATAACAAGGTTGGAAGAGATAAATTTTTGATGACAGATATTGCAGGTCAAGATCCAAATGTCGTGGCTTGGATCAATGACGAGAAAGACCGAATCATCAAAAAATATAACTTGAAACCTCGTCAGTAGATCGTAATCTCGTCATTTCCTTTAATTTGTTGTAACGTTTTATTTGCAGTGTGTTTTTTTATTTGTTGTAACGTTTTTTTTTTTTTTAATCTCCTATTGTAATATGTTTTCAATTTTAATGATATGTTTAGTTTAATAAATGAAGTGTTTGTTTTAGTTTAGGGGTTGAAATTAAAAATATGAAATGTTATTGATGTTATTGGGATGTTATTGTTGTGGGTGTTTTTTGGGGATGTTAAGGTGAAATGTTAAAGCTGATGTGGCGCTGACGTGGACGGTGTTATTGATGTTATGGTGTTATTGTTGGGAATGCTCTAAGATTAGTGTGCAATTAATTAAACTATCAAATAGGTTTTAGTGTTCAGAAAAAATATTTACATAATATATGATATTACTTGTTGAATCTATTTCATACATATAGAAAATTCAATTTGATAAGGGACGGAGACAATGGGGGAGTTGGGGTGCTTGACCCTCTCCAACGCGCTAAATCGCTTTATTATTTATCTTATAAAATTTAAGTATATAACCAACTATAGACAAATGACACCCCCTACACACAGCCACACCTACACACTCCTTTAAATGGAAAAACAATTAAAAAAAAGCTTGACACCGTTTAATGCACAAAGGTTTACATCTAATATTTTTTTTATTAGTTGTTCAAGTGTTTTTCTTATCAAAATTAAGTTTGTAACCCCAACATATGTGATCATTAGAACATATCGTTTAAAGTTTTAGTTATATTACTTTGTTAGTTTGAGAAAAAATTTGGGCCTCTTTATTGCTAATTCGTGGCTCCGTCTTTGATTTGGACCATGACATTTTGGCAACAGTGTCAAATTTAAGACTTGGTCGCGTTTTTTGTCAATGTAAAGCATAATATGGTTATGGTTTGATCATGCGTATAAGATATGGTCATTTGTTACGATCATCGTGGTGGTAGAAATTCTCACGCATCACCAAACGATATAATTCACCACCATCATTACACTCCCCTCTCCTTTATGCATGATAATTCACATTTTGAATCCAATTGGTCACCAAGATGACTTGACAAAAAAGAAGAGAGGGTGTGTTTGCGAGTGTTGTGCGCATTTTTATATATAAACAAATATTGTGTATGAGTAAGTGGTGAGTGGTGGTTATGAATGTATGCGTGATAAGTGATTGATAAGAAAGGAAGGATGACGTGAAACTGAGACGGTGATGAGTAAAGGGGTTTTGATATGTGCCAACTTCATAGGGAGTTATCATAATAATTCATATTCGAATTAACCCGCTCTATATAAGTGTTAGACTGTTAGGGTATGTCTGGCAAAATGGGGCCGGAGGCTGAAAGCTGGAGCTTATATTTTTATAAAGTTATTTAACGAATTAGTTATAGCTGAAGTTTATTAATGTAAATCACATAAAAATATACCAAATCAGATATATTTGCAGGTTTTGTGTGATAATCCGCTATATTTTTTAAAGGCATTTAAGTGATTAACTACAAGGCTCATAAGCCCGTTTCAACTGACTTGGGCTTATGAAGGTTTATGAGCTCTCATAAGCAAACAAAACTTATTTTTATAAACTATCTTATTTTAAAAGCTTAAACCCATATAAACTTTGCACCAAACACAAACTTAATCATGATTTTTCTAGTAGACTAGCTTTGATATAATTAACTTCGCGGGTCTCTCCTAGTGGGGGTCCCGGGGCCTGCTCGTTTGGATAGTTTAACTCGCGAGTCGGATTTCAAGTGTGATGCCGTTCTAAATAATAAAATAAATAAATAAATAAATAAAAACTTATGAGACATATGAAAAGAAATATATCATATGGTTTGAAATATCCATCAAACAACTTTGAATATCAGTCACCTCGGGTGCAACATGGTTTTCTTCTATCCATTCAGACTTGAAACATATCCAAAAACTATAATACATTTTCAAGCAAATAATTCCACTCGATTAAAATTGTCACATTGAGTATAACTAAAAAAGCAAATGGCTTTACTCGATCACAATCAAAATAATGTGATGAAAGTCAAACCTCATTTGCATGAAGTCAAATTACTTTGTTATTATGTCTTCAGATATTTTAATATGGCTCTATTCAAGTACAGTAAATTTTGAAATTTCTTGGTTTGTTATGCTTCTTTTCTCTATAGTCTATAGCTTTAGAGAACTCTGGGCCTTTACAAAAAAAAACAAAAAAAAAAAACAAAAAAAACTGAAGTCACAACCTACAGAGCATCAGCTAGCTCACTGAGAAAAAAAGACAGCAGGTTAAACATCAGCTCACATTCCAAAAATGCTCTAACCACAAAACACGTTGCTTTGCATAAGATTTATAAGAACTTCGTGTAAATGATACAAAGCCAAACGGTAAATGACACAAAACACATTGCCTTGCACGTCAAACATACTACTAACAAACTGAAAGTTAAGTTCTCAGGAACATAAAGGAAGCCAAATTTGCTCGATACAAGCAACAAGTAGGTGACTTCAAAGATTGGTCTTGTCAAGATCATCAAAATACGGATGTTCCATTGCTTTCTTGGCAGATATCCGTTTTGTTGGTTCATACTCCAACATTTGCTGCACAAACAGAACAGACAACACAAACTTATCATTATGTACAGAACATTAAACCAGTTAGATGAATCTACAGAAACAAGTAAAATATTTGAATTACCTTAAGGAGATTAAGCCCATCTTGATCCAGATTAGGGACACAGGTCGAAATTGGCCTAGGCTTCCATTGAGGAAACTCATGCCAGTTCTTAAAGTTACTCACTCCTGGCCATATCTCTTCATTGGGAGTACCCAACAACCTGAAAACACACGACGATAATCACGGTTTCGTAATACACAAGTTCAATAAACGACATTTGATACTTCATTACAGACACTGGTTTCAGTAAAGTACCTAAACATATGCAGCAACTGTTGAAGCTCTGAGTCTCCAGCAAATAAAGCATTAGTTGTAACTAGTTCAGCTACATATTTATAAGCAAACTCTATCAGAAACATATAACACAACTACAATAAACTCACCATAAACTAGTCTTAACACATACCAAATATGCAGCCAACAGACCATATATCAACAGCAGTCGAGTAATTAGCAGCACCCAAAAGAACCTCAGGAGCCCTATACCAAAGAGTCAAAATCTGCAGCAATAAAAGTCACAACGAAAGCATTGATTAACAGTTCTTTTTAAGCGATTCACTGAATTGCCACCGTAGACATGATACTGTATATTAGTGATACCTTATGAGTATACTTCTTAAGTGGTACGGTAAAAGCTCGAGCAAGTCCAAGATCCGCTATTTTTAGCATAAATGTCTTTCGGTCCATCAACAGATTATGCGGCTTAAGATCCCTTGGTCAAACAAATGACCGTAATGAGAACACAAATCTAAAATATTCTTTTCACGTTACAGAAAAAAGGCGATAAGATATAAGATATACCTATGCAATACACCGTGGGAATGACAAAAAGCAACTCCTTCACAAAGCTGGTACATCAAACTCTGCATCAAATTAATACCACAAAACAATTATATATATCGGCTGATAACAGAAATACCATAAAACCGTACGTCATATCAGTAAACTATTACCTTGACGACTTTGGGTTGAATGTTTTCACGAGTTTGACGAAATGATTTGATGAATTTCTTCAAATCAGTTTCCATATACTCAAACACCAAGTATAAAACCGTCTTCCCTTGTTTATTAACTCCTTGCTTCACATCAATCAGCCTATTTAACATCATAATCCTAATTTATCAATACAATTTCGATTCATTTACAAAACATCTTATACGAAGAATCAGGCGTTAGGCAATGGTTATGATCACTAACTCATGATAATTTACTTCTAACATGATTAATAATACAAGCCCTAAATATTACAAAGAACAACACGAAACCGAATAATACATACTTGACGACATGAGGATCACGTGACAACATACGCAAGATGGAGATCTCACGAAGAGTAGTAGGAGGGACGCCTTCTTCATCTTCATGCAGTTTTGTTTTCTTAAGAGCGACTATTTTACCGGTGGCTTTTTCTCTCGCTTACACTTTTCCGTATGTTCCTTCGCCGACTTTCTCGAGCTTTTCAAAGGCGTCCATTGCGGTTTTTTGGGGTTCCATTTTGGGTTTCTTTCGCTGGAAGTTTTGAGGGTTTGAATTTGAAATGAGGGGGGAAAGAGATGATGCGCTCTTTTTCATTGTTTAACAGAAACTATTTTTTTAAAAAAAATTTGAATCACTGGACCTTTTTGGGTGCTTTTATTAGTTTTGGTTTGTTATAAGATTTTTCAAGTTGATTAAGGATGCAATATATAAGTGACCTCTGGTGGTGTTTCCAACGGAAAAATATCAATTTGGTTGTGCCCCAAAATATGTTGTAAAGATTTTTCTCATAAAAAGTTACTTTAATCAAAGATGTTAAAATAACTCGCGTCAACTCATAAGTTCAATGCTATAAACTCATAAGTTCAAACATATTAGGTTAACCAAATGCTCGATTGTGCTTACTTTTATTGTAAGTGCTATAAATAAGCTAAAACAAACACCCCCTTATTTCTCTCCTTATTTATAAGATAATTGTCTAAAGATGTATCTTACTTGCCGGTTTTTTCCTTTGTTATGTAGCTAACTATTTTTTTTTCTATTAAATAATCGAAGTAGACCTGTCCTCCATTATTAACAAACCTTTTCTAAATAACTAACTTCAAACTGTTACATCGTGCCAGCACTGAAACCATGGAATCGGGTTAAAATCCCATGATCCTTATGATTTCTCAGTGCCACAATTTATGCTACTAGTTACATAGGTCATAAAAGTTATAAAGATATACTACAAAATACAAATGAAACACTAGTGGTAACTGTAAATGAGAATGATAGTTATGGAAATGAAGAGGTAATGAGAATGATAGCTTTAAGAATTTGCTTGTTTACCCTCCATTTCAGTGCATTATTTTTATCTCATAGTATATGTTTCAAATTTCATAATCCTGTATCTTTTTTGCTTCGTGATAGCCTTAAAACTTATCACATGTTTACGTCTTAAAAAGCATTTCAATAGCTTTGCATTGCATTAAATTGGTGAACTTGAATTGATGTTAGGGTGTTTGGATATTAGCTTATTTAAAAATGGGCTTATGAATTTATGTTGTTTTAAAAAACATAACATAGAAACAATGTTTGGGTTAGCTGATGTTTCAAGACGTAAACATGTGATAAGTTTTAAGGCTATCACGAAGCAAAAAAGATACAGGATTATGAAATTTGAAACATATACCATACAAAATACCTGGAATTACGGTGGAATATAAGGGTGTGATTGTTACTGAGGTTCCCCTAAAAAAGCCACTAAAAGAGTCCACGTGAATATGGCTTAGAAAACCCAGCTCATTTGCCCAAACATGAGCCTATAAGCTTAAGCTGAATGGATATATCATATATCCAAACACAAAAACGGCTTATTGTTAGTTCAAACTGTTATAAGCTCATAAGCTGTGACCATAAGCCAATCCAAACATATCAACCATCAACTGAACATAAAACTCATACCACTTGGTAAACATTCAAAGTGAAGAATTAAAAATTAGGTTAAAAAGCAAGGATGCACCATGTGACATGGTTTATAGTTTTGCTCAAGGGATACCTATAGTTTTACTCTCATGTGTCGAGTTTGATGAAAGATAAAGAAAAATGCAGAACTGCCAAGCACATGAGAATTATAATTTCCAGTTAAAGAAGTGCAATCACAACACACGATTACATGAATACAAGTTCAAATAGTCAAATTCCTAAAACATCCCATCGTACTCTCAAGTTTTCCCAAAGATTTTTATTCTCTGAACTAAAATCTTTGCCATCGAACTACCCAGACATCCGAAGTTAATTTCCAGCACAGAAAAGGGTCAAATTTGCTCGAGACAAGCAACACGTTTGCATTTCAAAGATAGGTCTTGTCAAGATCATTAAAGTATGGATGCTCCATTGCTTTCTTGGCAGAAATCCTTCTTGATGGCTCATACTCGAACATTTTCTACACAAGACACAATCATTCAGCGAATATACAAAATCAATCGCATATACATTGTTACAAATTAAGTTTATTATTTACCGCAAGGAGATCAAGTCCCTCTTTATCCAGATTTGGGACACATGTGGAAATCGACTTAGGTTTCCACTGAGGATACTCATGCCAGTCCTTGTGCTTGCTCACTCCTGGCCAAATTTCTTCATTGGGTGTACCCAACAACCTGATCAAACGTAACGGAATTCAATACTTTTTGTGTTACATTACAACTTTTAAGCAATGTGAAACTATATCCCATATAAAAAGTTATGAGGTACATACCTGAAAATATGCAGCAATTGTTGAAGTTCAGAGTCTCCAGCAAATATGGCTGTGTTTGTCACTAGTTCAGCTACAAATTTAACAAAAAATGATTCAGATCATCAAACTCCCTACACAAGTCAAACTACGATAAGCAATTATAAACTAGGCGAAGGACTGGAAGTGGTACCAAATATGCAGCCAACAGACCACATGTCAACAGCAGTCGAGTAATGGGTTGCACCCAAAAGGACCTCTGGAGCCCTATACCAAAGAGTCAAAATCTGAAGTAACAGAACTTAAAAGTTAGTACCAAATCGTCTGTTTAACAAATTTTAAAAATCGTCACACTAGGATTTATACCTCATGAGTGTATTTCTTAATTGGTAAAGTAAAAGCTCGAGCAAGTCCAAGATCCGCTATCTTAAGCATCAGCGTCTTCCTATCCATCAAGAGATTGTGGGGCTTAAGATCCCTGTGCAAAACACCGTGGGCGTGACAGAACGCAACACCTTTGCAAAGCTGGTACATCAAACTCTACAAACAAGCACCACAAACAACTTTAGCAAACAAAAAAAATACCCGAAACAATATTTATAAACTTATAAACACACAAAAAATGCTTGTACCTTGACGATTTTTGGTGGAATGTTATCACCAGTTGATCGATACGATCTAATGAACTTCTTCACATCAGTCTCCATATACTCAAATACCAAGTAAAGAACTGTATTTCCGCTTTTATTCACTCCTTGTTTCACATCCATCAGCCTATTTACCAACAACAATCATATCAATCAACACCATACCAAATCAATAAAAATCTACCCCCCCATTCATCCAAATAATATCGTCAGTTCGTAACCTTATGAATCATAAGAATTCATCAGTCGAACCCTAATTACACTGACCTATAACCATAAAAACCCTAATTAGACTGTTAAATACGATTAAATTGAAACAATCATACACAATCATAAAAAACCCCCAAATTCATCGATAAAAACACATCAAATCAATAAAAGTCATGGGTCGGATACTAATTAATCAATCAAACCCTAATTAGACTGTTATAACGATCTAAATCGGAACAATCATATCGGGATCTATATAAGCCCTAAATCTTATTACCAAACCCTAACAACAAAATAATAATAACAGTTATAAAAAAAATATAATGAAATTGAATAATACATACTTAACAACATGAGGATCACGAGACAGCATACGCAAGATGGAGATCTCGCGAAGAGTAGTCGGAGGGACGCCTTCTTCATCTTCATGAAGTTTTGTTTTCTTAAGAGCGACTATTTTACCGGTGACCTTTTCTCTCGCTTTGTACACTTTGCCGTATGTTCCTTCGCCCACTTTTTCAAGTTTTTCGAATGCTTCCATTGCGGTTTTTGTCGATTCCATTTTTATTCAAGTGATTGAAATGAAGAAGAAGAAAGGGGTGGGTTTTGTTTATATAGGCGTTGGGAGGACGCTCTTGTTTGTTATTCGTTGTGTAACGGCTCACTGTGATTTTGAATTTTGAATTTTTGGGGATTCTATTTTTCATATTTGCTACCCCTATACTTTGCTCCATTTGTCAAATAGGATATAACAATATATTAAAGCGAAAATTACATGAGTGAACCATCAAAGACCACCTTCTTAAAACGAATAACAAATATGAAAAATAGGGGTAGCAAATATGAAAAATATGTAACGGCTCACTGTGATTTTGAATTTTTCAAATATGAAAAATATGTGAAAAATAACAAATATGTAACGGCTCACTGTGATTTTGAATTTTGAATTTTTGGGGATTCTATTTTTCATATTTGCTACCCCTATACTTTGCTCCATTTGTCAAATAGGATATAACAATATATTAAAGCGAAAATTACATGAGTGAACCGTCAAAGACCACCTTCTTAAAACGGGGACTACTTTTTGATCAATTACGAAATTGGTCCCGTAACTCGCGTAGAATATTTGGCGAGTCACACGTGTTACGTACGGCTAGGAACATTCCATGTAAAAAAAAAGAGTATTATAAATTCCATGTCCTAACTCGTGAAGTTGTATAAGCGAGTTACACGAGTAACATTAATGTCGCCTTAGGAAGAAAGAAGAAAGAAAGAGAATTTTAGTTGATTTTCGTATAAAGTAATGTTTGAAAATCAACAAGAATTATCTATATGTAATTGCTATGTTTGGCTTTATAGAAGAAAGAAGATAACTTAATAAAGCATTAATGTTTTTTCATTAAAATAGAAATAAAAAGTACAATACAAAAAAATAAATATGACATCACGGGGTTTTTTGAATGATATTTATAATGAAGCCAAAATAAAATGAAGGACGGAGATCATTTCATTTGCCTTCATATAAATATCCTTAAAAAAACCTCGTGATAAAGTACGACAAAAAATACGACATTGAAATAAAAAGACAAATTACGATACGATACGAAAACATATATCATCCTATTTGTTTTCATTGTGCATCTAACGGGTTTTATGACTGATATTATCTTGTATTTCTGACACACAATTTCACAACGTTTTCTAAATCTCGTAATCTTTCAAGCCTTCATCGTCCAAAAATTTGTCTGAAAAGATTACGAGATTAAGAAAACATTGTGGATTTTTGTCTGTCAGAAATACAAGATAGTATAAGTCACAAAATCCGTTAGATGCATAATGAAAACAAATAGGATGATACGTGTTTTCGTATCGTATCATAAATTGTATTTTTATTTTAATGCCGTTTTTTTCGTATTTTATCACAGGGTTTGTTTGAAGGAAGTTTATATGAAGCCAAATGAAATGACGAAGGAAATGATCTTTGTCCTTCATTTCATTTGACTTCATTATAAATATCCTTCAAAAAAACCTCGTGATGTAGTATTTATTTTCTCATAATGTACTTTTTATTTATATTTTAATAAAACAACATCAATGCTTTATTAAGTTCCTTTCTTTCTTCTATAAAGCTAAACATAGCAATTACACGTGTTAAAAGTTCTCTTCTTGTAAATCGTGTATTCAACTTTGCGAGTTATGACGTGGAATTCATACATATTTTGATACTTTTTTTTACGTGGAATGTTTCTAGCCGTACACGTGTAACTCGCCAAAGATTCTATGCGAGTTACAAGACCATTTTCATAATTGACCAAAAAGTAGTCCTCGTTTTAAGAAGGTGGTCTCTGACGGTCCACTCATGTAATTTTCGCTATGTTAAAAGTCGTTGTGATTGGAATTATCAACTATATATGATTTGGTACTTTGGTTATGTTTGAGAAAAAATGTTTTATAGATTAAGCGTTGTTTTGAAATGAAAAATATATACAGAAGAAGTTGTAAGTTTATACCTAACCAGTTTCCATTCTTTTTCCTTCTTTTTTTCGAAAAATTTTTTTAACTATCTCATAACATTTACACAACAAATGTCTCACATGTCATGCGGAAGACTTGAACACACAATCATTTGGTTAGAGAGTTTCTCATATAACATGAGATACCATTGATAGACAAGTTTTTTTTCCTTACTTTGGTTATGATATGGTTTATGTTAAATAAATTATTATCTCAATTTGAAGGGTCTCAAAGTTAGTGAGAAATATTACTAAATTGATTAATACTTGTGTGATGTTAATATCATGATTTTTTTTTATGTTGTTTGTGTGGAAAACTAGAAGGGGGGTTGAATAGTTTTGCCGATTAAAACTGTGTTTTAAAATATTTAGATCGAGTTATGTCAATCTATTTAGATGTGTATGTTAGACGTTGATAGATAGATATGTAAGTATGTAATGTAAAGGTAAAGAGTAAGAAACACAAAACCATGACACAAGTATTTATAGTGGTTCGGCTACAAGGACACCTTCCTTGCCCTACTCCACTCCCCGAGTCACCTACTCAAGAGTTCGTAATCACTACACGACACAACTCCTTATGGCGGAGAAGCCTTCACAACATCGCATACTCTTTTTCCGGCACAAGGCTAGACACCGGGTTCTTCCACAAGGTAGAACCACACCTACCATAACGTCGCCTACACTTTATTCGGTACAAGGCTAGATACCGAGTTCCATTACAAAGGAGGAACTACTACCCAACACTAAACAACACCTATCCCAAAGGAGACCCACTCCTTATTACAACATCATCAAGGATATCCATATCCTTGAATACAACCTATCTCTATTTGTACATCAATACACTATATCGATTGTACACTCTTGGCATCCTTCACTAATGCTTCTGACTTGACCCTTTTGGCATCCTTCACTATTGCCTTTGACACGGACGTTCGACACCTTTCACTAATACCTTCGTCTTGACTCTTTTGGCATCCTTCACTAATGCCTTTGACACAGACGATAAGCATCTTTCACTAATGCCTTCGTCTTGACTCTTTCGGCATCCTTCACTAATGCCTTTGACACAACACCTCTAGGGAGGAAGAAAGAACTATCAACAAGAGAATCTCAGTAGTCTTGACGATGACGAAGCATGGAAACTCATGGACTTGAGCTTGCTCGACTTCAAGAGGTGGTGATCTCGCCTTTAAGAGGAACCTAGAGAATCACACAAAAACAAACACAAACTACATAGAGAGATCCTTTGGATCTGAGGTTAGAAGGTTTACAATACTAGGAGAAAGTATGTGTGAAGTGACAAACCAAAATGAAGAAATGACTCACTATTTATAGAAGAAAATAAGCTACTGTTCCACGGATCCCACGGATCCCTTACTTGAGGGATTCGTCCAGTGTAAACTGGGGGAACCGTGGGACGTTCCTCTTTGCCCATGGGTTTTGGGTCATGGGTTAAGGGTCATGGGTCCTAGACTTTGGACCATGGGTATCTAAGTAGATACAATGTATCTGGTAGATGCAATGCATCTAGTCCATGGGTCATGGGTTAAATCCATTGGTCATGGATAATACCCATTTATGACTTATGCATGATGTCATGCAAATGGGTTATGGGTTATGCTCCATGGGTATGGGTCATGGACTTTGGGTTAAACCCAACTACATTCAATGTATTTGGTCAATGGGTCAAATACTTAAACTTCTACCAATTATATTACCCATTATAATACATACTAGTTATGTATATATCTACCCAATATGTAAACACTAGTTGTTGTACATATGTATTACTAAATCATGAAAACACTATTACTTGTTTAGCGTTTTATGTGAAAACGTAAGTGTGTTAGTAAACTATTGGCTCAAACCAATTACGTATTCTATTTGTTTCGTTAAAATGATTTTACGTTTGTTATCGACAAAACATTAGAAGATCGTAAAATATAAATAAACATTTTTATGGCTTATTTGTATTAACAATCTCCCCCTTTTTGTTGATGACAAAACATAGAATTATTTTAAGGAAAAACTAAAATTCGTAAAAGTTTGAATTGGAGTTTTTACTCTTTTCTCCCCCTTTTTTGTCGAAACAAAAAGAGCGTCGAAAGGAAACTAACACCTTGTTTCAAGAAAAACATGTGAAAGAAAAATATGAAACATAGAGAGTAAGTGAGGAGAAGAATTCTCGACTTAGCTCCCCGTTAACGAGTCCATCCCTTTGTGAGTGCGTCAAGTAAGAAGGAATACTAAACTAATGCATTGCAACTATGTTTGCAAATGATTTCGTCTATGTGACGAATATGCTCCCCCTTGATGATTGCAACTTTGCAAGGGGACATCATGTAATGTAATCCTAATGTGAATTATATTGCAAATGATTTTGTAATGTATTGCTTTGACACAAAACTCCCCCTAGCTTAGGGTGTCAAAGTCTTCATGTGTATATTGAAAATCTACAAAACAAAGGTTAGAAAACAAGTATATAATGCATAATTTCCTACCAAGTTAGTAGTAAACGAGTCTTTTGTTGCACGGATCCCACGGTTCCCTCCTTGGAGGGATCCGTCTAGGCAAAATAGAGGGATCCGTCTGACTGTAAACAAAATACAGCAATGGTGATGTAACAAATGATGTTAACATCAAAATGAGATATGTATTAAGATAACAAACATACTCTCAAGAAAATATGGTACATAACATGTAATCGATTCAATAAAACACATGAGAAATGATCTACAAATCTCTAAAAACTAAGAGAATGATTTAAATATGAAATGTGATTCCTAAACGATCTAAGTTAAGCTTAAGACTAGGACACCACTTGAATCCTTAAGCTCACGGTTGTTTAGGTTTGTTGACCTCATCGAAACGTTCGAGGAGGTGATAAAACATGAAACGTTTCTCTTCACGTAGTTCATGTATCAAGCCTTCAACGTGTTGACAATGATAACAGTCCTTGTCATGGCTTGGAAAAGGTGGTGGTAGAAATTGAGCGGCTTGATGTGGAGGATCAAGTGAAGAGGGTTAAGGATCCTCAAAAGAAGGAGGGATTGGTGGAGGCACATTCAATGATGACTCAACAAAGGATGATGATGGAGGTAGAGAGGTGTCAACTTCCATGTGGTCGGGTGGTTGACTTTGATGATTCCTCATAATCCCAAATGGACCATTTGAGGGAAATGGAGAAAAGGATACCGGTGCAAGTATTGTTTCAACACTTTGGTTTTGTTGCGCAATCTTCTCTATTGAAGAGAGTGTCGGTCATGGTGGAGGATGGGATGGCCTAGGAGGTAAGTCCTCTAAGTTATAGAGATGTGGAGATGATTGTGAAGTGGTAAATGATATGGCTCTAGGCACCAAAGATGATGGTTAGGTGGAAATGGGTGTGTTTGCTTTAGTAGGAATTGTGGTGTTTGGTGATGATATTTTTGTGGGAACAATCCTTTTGGGGATTGGTTTGATTGGTTGAGTTGGTGAAGGAGAAATCCTAGCATTTGTGGATTTAACGTGAGATGATTCGGTTGAGGAAATCTCGTGTACAACATGAGCAAGTTTCTTGGGTGGTCCTTTGGTAAATGAGTTAGCACTAGGAGCTTTCCTCATGATGAAATGACTAAGGAAAAGGTTTCTAAAAGCTGAGAATTAAGTTGGGGTTGATGACTAAGAAGTTCTAACAAGATGACTTATAAATGGAAGGATTTGGGAAGAGCATTACATACTTAAGCAACTAAGAAATGTGATGATTTGCATGCACAAGGGTCAACTACAGATTTGCACTGATCTATGAGTTTAATTAAGACAAGATGGAGTGTTTAAGTTAGCAAGGAGAGCTTGAAATGATTGTTTTTGGTAGGATTTGCTGAATCTGCCAACCGGTTCCCACGGTTTCCTCCAATGAGGGATCCGTCAAGGCTAATCCTGGGGATCCGGCTATCAGCCATAAGTAGGAGACTTCTGACCTTGAGATCATTGTGTAACACCCCAACCCGACGAGGGTATAAGTGTCACATTCTGGTGTCATATCAGAGCATACAACTAAAATTTTGCAAACGGAAACCTTACAAAATGAAATACCAAGTCATATAAATGAATGACATACAAAGAAGATTACAAAATCCAATATATCACAATGAATGAAAATCAAAACAATGGCTCATCAAAATAAGTCCCAAAATGATAAGGTAACTAGGGTCAGTCCACTCAGATAATCCAACTCTTAGCCCATCAAAGCCCATCTTCCAACCTAAAACCTGCCACAGGAAAAGAAATGCGGCTGAGCTTAAAAATCCCAGTGAACAGATATAACAAAACGAAAGCTAAACAAAATCAGAAATACGAAATGAAACAAAGGAAACAATAACAAGGTCGCAATAGAAAGGAAACAATGAGTCAATGAGGATCCTGCAGAACACAGTTATACCGATATCTAGAAAGAACAGATAACAAAGAGAACGAAGCAAAGCAAAGCATCGATGACATATATATAAGCACATACAAACCAGGCATACAAGTACCGAAACATAAACAAGCATAGCAGACGTCGCATCCACACAACATATATATGGCATACAATAAATTCAGGAAATCAAAATACGTTCATGTAAGCTCCCTAAAAATTTCAATGTACTTAACGCTTTAATCAGAAATTAAACACGATCTATTTCGTCATGAAATTTTTCTAAACATCACATTTGCATATCATTTGGCATATGCATGATCAACGTAGTTTGAGCGTTCATAAAATATACCGTTGTGATCAGAATAAAATTCTCCACGATCCTGACAACTTTAAAAAGTAATAAAAACGTAAAAATTTATAAAAATACGAATTTAATTATAAAAAATATATTCAGATTTGTATTGGACCTCGAAACTCATTGGACTCCGTACCACCCCGTGATCCAACTCAAATCGTTATTGGGCTTTGTACCGGACCTAAACTTACACCATTTCTCGTTGGGCCTTGGCTTAGCTCACGCACCACAAAGGGAGCCCAACACCCATTTTTCATTTCCTATATAAATGGGCCTCGTCTAATGGATCAAAACCCAAGCCCAAGTTCACATTTAGAAGAGTTAGTAAATGTGTGTTTCATGTTTCCTTCTTCTGCTTTCTGTTTGTCAAAAACGTGACCCAAAATATGATTAGCATTAAACTAAATATAGCAACTAGACAAAATACAAGTTTCTTTGGTTGTCTCATAAGGTTGCATATGTAGGAGAAATGGAGACACAAAACCATGCTTAGACACTCTAACAATAATATTAAACTAAACCTAGATATTGACTCTCATTTGACTTGTTTAACCTTTGGATATTATGTTCCTAAAGACTTGACAAGTCATGGCATGCTTGGGAGCAGTGGCGGAGCCAGGAAATGTGATTACGGGGGGCATCGAGCAACAAGAGAAGTTAATTAACATGTCAATTTTTTTGTGTGCTTTGTAAAAAGTCGGGTCGGGTTTAGCAAAAAGACAACAAAAATGCTTTGCTAGAAGCCTATAACGCAATCGACACCAACGGTAGCTTTACGTGATCTACGTAGAAACACTAATTGGTGATTTCAACTAGTTTATCTTGAAATAAAATCACAAAGGTTAAATTCATAGATCAAATATACATACGAGAGTAAGCAAACATAATATTTTAAAATGTGTGTCGCAAAACTATTTGTTAAAACTCGTGTTTTATTAACGATGTAACCAGAGAAAATGTGTGTATCATATAAAAAATGTAACTTATAAAATACATATAAGAAAAACTATGATGCTAACAAATATACTTATGTTTGTTAACAAAACTTTGCTAAAGATGTATTATATCCTGGGTACCCAAAAAAAAAAAAAAAAAACAATGTATAATATTAAATACTACTACTTCGTATTTGAAAATAAAAAAAGTCAAACAGTCAAAAAGTACGAATAATATTAAATATAGTTTACCCACTCCACTCTGTCATACCACTATCTCACTTCTCTATCTTCTTCCTTTATCCATTTTTCCGATGAAACAGAAAGTGATACCGAATAACACTTTTTTAGCATTATAGAACCCTTCAATTGTTGGCAAGAGCTGAAAAGACGAGGGCACTCAGAACTTTTGAGTGAGGGCACTAGACTTTCTTCCCATCAATTTGATATTTTTTCCTATATTGCTACGCATATCCGCAAGATCTTGGTTGGGGGCATGTCCCCCCACTATCAGTAAGGTGGCTCCGCCCGTGCTTGGGAGCTAATATCTCACGCCTAGAACACCAACCCAAACAATGGTCAAATACATTTTAACACATGACTAATGAGATAGGGATTAGGAGAGCTAGAGGATAAAAATAATACAAAGACCATGCTTGTCTTGGCTATATAAGCCACCACCCTTAAGCACTTTCATCACACCTCAAACACCAACACTTCACATTTTTCTTTCCTTGGTTCCTGTCGAGTAAGAAGAAAGGAGGAGAAGCACTCGGGTTGTTAGCAAACTAGGGAATTTGTTTGGTTATTTGTGGTAAAGACTTGGGTTGCATTCGGTTTAGTTATCTTGGTGTCTCACTTCTCGTCCGAGTTCCCACACCACTCTCATCTTTGTAAGTACATCAACTTGTTTCGGCTCATTATGATAATGATAGATTACATAACATACTTAGCTCATTTCAAGTAGTGTTGCGTTAAAATGAAAAACATATCGAAACTTCGTTAAAAATTCTTAATAAGTAACTTAGCATCATAACTTGAAATAAACTCTCGTGCCATGTTCGGTTGATGAGGAGTCACGTTTTGTTAAGTAAAACTTGTTTTAGTTGCTTGAAACCATGGCACGTTAGGACTAATATACATGTCTAGTTGAAAAGAAGAAGAAATGGACACAAAAGAATAAAACCCATGCATGTTCACGACATCAGTGGCATGTATACAAAAATATTAACACTGAAGCCTCACCATATATAGCATGTTACGTAGGATTAAAACACAAACGAGCTTAGCTCTGTTGGTTAAGAGCGTGTGGTTTGGGCGAGGGATCCGTAGTTCGAATCTTACTGGTGGCACCCTTTTTATTTGTAACTATCACCGATTTACAAAACTCACCCCTCCACTTCAAGAAACCTTGTAATAGTTATAAAAGTATGAAAATCCAATCTTTGAAATGGCACCCTGATGAGTGTCTAAATACTCATTATTTTTGTTCCTTCTACACTGCAAAAACAGTCAAAAACACTTTGAAAAGTCTCAAAAAGACAGAAAAAATATTTAGACTGTATTTTATGCAATAATTGTCAAAATCTAGTCCCTGGGTATTCAAAACATGTAATTTTTCATAAAAGGCCCTCAGGAATTTTTAAGTTGTCAAAATTAGCCTTATAAAGCTCAGTTTTGCAAAATGGCAACTTTAGTCCTTGAAATTTCAAAGATTGACAGAATTTACCCCTGGACATTTTAAATTGGAAAATTAACATTTTTAGTCCTTTGGTAATTCTAACTTGTCAAAATTGGTCCTTGTAATACTTTTGGAAAATTGCAGTTTAGGTCCTTGGATTTTTGGTATTTTACAAAAATAGTCCTTGGAAATGAAAAAAAAAATGGAGAATACTTAATTCAGTCCCTGTACTATTAAAGATTGGCAAGAAAGTCCCTTATGATAATTTTGGAAGTTGGCAAGATCACACCTTGAAGAATTGGAAAATTATACATTTGGTCCTTGTGATTAATACCAACCAAACCTGCCAAAATAAAAAAAAATCCAACACAACTCACCCAATTAATAAACCCACCAGACACCCACGACCCCTGCCCACCTTTTCCTTCCTCTTTTCTTCCTTCTCCTGACACACTCAACCCCTGCAAGCTTTGTCTCCCCCCATCTCTTTCCAAAGACCACCAAGGGCTCAGATTATCTCCATTTTGGTACCTACTAATTGGATGGAGGAGATTGGCACAAAAGAAGCACCAACTTGGTTTTGACTGTTTGCCCTCACACAGGAAGCACAAGAGTGAAGAAGAGAAGCCAGAAGAGAGAAGAGCCAAGAAGCCTTAGTATAAATAAGCCTTTAGCCATTATGTGGCAGGAGTTAGTGAGTAGTTAGTTTTTAATCAGTTTTTTAGTTTTAAGTTAGTTATTAGTTTTTAGTCTAGAAATTTTGTTCTAGTCCCACTTTAATTTCTATTTTTAATTTACTGCAATCCTTTACTTTCCAAGTTTAAATTTCCAGTTAACATTCCTGTGTTGTAAGTTTTTTATGAGAATTTTCATTGTTCCTTTATAATGAACCTTAAGTTTTTTTTTATTCATGTTAAAGCACTTAATCTGGTTAAACTCTGATTTTGCAATTTTACTTGGTCATTACAACTCTTTTTATGCATAACTCTTCAAATTCTCAAGTGTAGTTTGAAGTTTTGTTATTCTGAAGAGTGCTTGGATCAGGGGGATTTGCGGGTCAAAATTCAGTTTTTGACCTATTTTTGGGCTCAAGTAGTTTATTTAGCTCTAAAATCAGTAAGACAAATTAACAACTCAGTTGACATTAGCAGTTTTAAGCAATTTTTTGTTCTTTTTCCTTGTGTCTGTTCTGTGCAATCAGCCCAACAACAAACAGCTACAACAGCCTTTCTACTTTTTTTTAGCTTAGATTAAAGTAGCTTAGAGTTAGATTTAGGATTGATTCTTTGTTGTAATAAACAGTTAGATGTATAATGTTCAAGTTTTTATGGTTTGGATAGGATGTAATGCTTTTTATGTAGCTTATTTTTGCCTTGAAAGACCCTGTTCTAATCTGTTTTAGCACCCCAACAGCAGCCCCATGAACCCCTTTTATCAAGCTTATTGCAAGCTTGTGAAAGCCCCTTATAAGTTAGATACAGGGGCAAATGGAAATTAGCTTGGTGAACTTTAAGATTCCATAAGCTCAAGTACTTAACTCCACTGTAGCTTATTCAAATTAAGCCAAAAAATTTGATCCTTGGGACTGATCTGCAGCAACAGCCACACAGCAGACATGTCCATTTTTTAAGTGCTTATTTAGGATTTAGCTTAGCTTATCCAGATTTACTTAGGGGCTTATTGGTGTATTAGATTAGGTTCAACACTTCGTAGTTTATTTCAGCTTATTTCCATCTTTGAGATTGCTTATTTTCAATTTTATTCTAGTTTAGGACTCCCCTTTAGTTTAGCTATTTAAGCCAACTGCTATTCCCGTTGTTATTGTTTTCTTTTGTACCTTTGACTTATCATAGTTGTTTAGTCGAATAATTAGCTTGTTTTTGTTTTGTTAAAAAAATTGTTTTTTATGCTTATTTGGTGCTTATAAGTGGCCAAGGAGTGTTTGGTTGTGTGCTGTCCAAAACAGCAGTTTATAAGCTGTTACATCAGCTTATTAAGAAGCTTCCAAAAATAAAATTCTCACAAAAAATCTTAACTTGGACTGCCTCTTGAAGTTGCAAAAAGAAAAAAAAAAACCAAAAAGAAAAATAAGTGGAAAAAGGGGAGGAAGAGGGATTCGAACCCTGTACCTGCTGGTCTCCTGCCCACGACCCAACACCACAACTCAGCACCAACTTGCCCTTGGGTCTTTTTGGTTATTTTCTTGCACAATTAATTCTATATCCCAACTGTAGGCAGTTTGCTTATTTGCTTATGTAGCTTATTGTCTGCTTATTTAGGGTAGCTTGTAGCTAGTACTTATTTTTCCTGCATTCCTCATAGTTTAAAGTATTTTCTGTAAATTTTGTAGATTTTTCTAAAAATGTTTAGTATTTTTAATTAATTAATTAGATTAAATTAGTTTTTAATTCGTAATAATAATTTTAATAGTCATAAAAATAATTTTATTTTTCCAATAATTTTCTTGCATCATTAGGATTGTAAAAATGTATTTTCCATATCCGTAGGTATTTTACTTCTTTATTTTTACGTTTTATTTCGTACGTTACGTAGTTTTTAATTTAAACGTACGTTTTAGGTTTTAAACGTTAAACGATTTTAAATATAGAATTAAAATGACTTCAAAGTCTTTATTAGATTTAATTTCCTTAGTTTAATCACTCACTCACTCATATTCCTTTTTCTGTCCAAATCACCCGATCACAAACCCGTGTTTTGAGTACCATCACAGCCTCGTTGGGAAGAACGACCCAGGTTTGCTTTCTTCGCAATACTTTGGAACACACATTATACTACATTTGATTAGACGCCCCTCAAAAAGGCGGCTGTCAAATTGGCGCCGCTGCCGGGGAAGTTGTGTGCGTGTTAAAACGGTTTGCAGATTAGTGATCCTGGATATACATCCATTGTATATTTACCATCCTTGTTAATATTCTCTTGTTTTCTTATTATATTATAAAATCAAAACCCAAAAATATTCATCTTTACCCTCTTACCCTTTTTGATTCTTTATCCCTTTACCCTCTATCCATTTGATTCTAACTTCTTCTATTCTCATGGAATCTCTCGACTACGACGAATTCTGGAACGAAGTTGAAAAACTTCATACTTTATCACAAATGTCAAGAATTCGTGTTGTTCGTGATGATCCATTAATTCTGCGTAGGGAAATGGAACGAGAAACCGGGGGGACAAAGGACCGGGTACTTCCCTCTGATGGAAGTGCTAAATACGTCCAACCTACGGTTATCCAAAGATCTAACCCCTCAATTGCTCCTAAGCCGTCTAAAATTGATCATAAACTTTCACAATTTACAGTTAAAAGCAATCATGCAATTTAGACCGTGACTAGCAAGAATTACTTGCCTAATCTTCACGTTTCTCAAGAACCAGAACCGGAGACCATAACGGAAGAGGTGGAAATTGCTAGCTCTCAGAGCACACCACTTGTCCCACCTCTAGATTTTTCGAAATGTTCTTCGAGACTTGATAGTCATTCGGATCACCATGTTGGTTTTGTTGATTCTTTGAATGAACCGATTCCTTCTCATAACTCTCAAATGGAATCATTTATTCCTTGTGTCGGGTGTGGTGAGCCTCTTTTTGGTTCACCATGTCGCTGGTGTACGTGTGTACAGTGTGGTAATGATATTCGAACGGAGTTGTTTGTTTTGTGGTTCGAGGAATTCATTTGATTATGTTCCTAATCCGAACTCATTTAACGACCCCTCAAACTTTTCCAATTACCCACCACGCCCAACTTATCTTCATATAATCAACATAACTGATGTGAATTTTGTGGAGGTCCTCACCAAGGATTTGAGTGTCAATCCGGAAACACGTTTGTCTATGAACAGTTTTCCGGTGATGCTCAGAACTTTGGTTATGACCAATATCCATATAATTCACCAGTCCAGACTCAACAGTTTTACTGTTGTGAGAATTGTGGAGGTCCTCACGATAATCTTCAATGTCAACCGTGGAATCAAAATTACTATACTTCCGGTTTTGACAATTTCCAACCTCCATAGCACCATACGGTTCAAACTCCACCTGAGCCGTTGCCTAAAGAAATTTCCCAAGATTTTGAAACCGCAATGAAAACACTTGATGATATGATTCAAAACTTTAAGAATCAAGTGAGTAATGAAAAAACCATGGGAGAATTGCTAGCCGAAGAACGAGAGGCTCGCAAATCTAGGGAAGAATTATTAGTCCTAGAGCATGCAGCTCTAAGGCGTTCCCAATTTCTTAAGGCAGCTCTATATGATGATGAAGAGGAGAGTTTTTATCCTTTTAAAGATAATATTTCTCAATTCCTCAGTTGTTATCACACCCGAGATTCACACTCACTCTCTTATTATGGGGGATGAGCATATTGACACTGTTCTCGAAAAGGAACCGGACGAATTCATAAAGTCTAGTGTCGAGAACCTTGTCCCAATCCCAAGAGAGTCACAGGGAATTCTCGAGCATTTGTGTGATATCCCTACCCCTCTTGTCATCCCAAAAGATCATGTTGAGATGTTCTCCGATTCTAATGATGACGATTCGTTATCTTGTGGAGACATCGTTTATGTGGAAGATTTACCTTCTGAGCTTGTTAGCTTAGAAGAAGAGAATGATGAAGTTACTGACATGGAAATCAAAGATGAAGCACTTCGTGCAACATTACTGAATGTCAGTCTTCTCATTTCTAAAATCAAGGCTTTCAAAGAGAAACCTATTTCATCTCCTATCCCCATTAAGGGTAGTGACATTCTTTCCGATGATTCTAATCCGAAAATGAAAGCCTTCTGTTTTGATAATATGGGAGAGAATATTAGTGGCAGTACCACTTTTCATTCTCATAATTCTCTCCCCGATTATGAATCATTTACATTGGAGGAGTTCACCGTGAACTCACTCATATCAATTCTGAATATGATTCATTCACCTTCAAGGAGTTCTCAGATGAACTCACTCATATCATATCTCCGCCGGAGTATGATAATTTCTACTTTGATCTAGACACACCCATAATATGTCTTGATCAAGCGAGCTTAACTGATAAGATTCATGAAACTATGAATTCTCCTATTGAGGATGAAGAGTTAGTCATGATTTTTATCATGATTTTCTTTCTTTTCTTCATATATTCTGTCACTTCTCCTGTTCTTCACTCCTTCGGGAATGAAGACATTATCTTTGATCCCGGCATTTCCATGTACCATTATCTTGAGCCGGGAATATACCTCATCGGTGTGGAACTTTCACGTACTTCAATGTTTATACAAACATCTTGAATGAAAGTCCGATGGAGATTGTTTCTTCCACTTTGCTTCCCCATGAACCAATGAATACGGGGTCGAGTCAAGCTAGCGACTCGGGAATCAAAAACAGTAGCACACCATATGGGTTTTCACCCATATTTCTGACTTCTTTCTACTTTCTACCACCCTAGTGTGGGGGAGTTGCCCCCCGCTGTTGTATATAAGTTTTCTAAAAAAAAAAAAAAAAAAAAAAAAAAATTATTTCAAATAATGGCCGTAGTATTTCCCTTTTACGTTCTAAGTTTCGGCATAACAGCTGGTACTTTGAATATTGAGGGCAATATTCATTTCTAGTGTGGGGGGGAATTCTCACGAATTTTATCATGTAATTATACCACCCAATTCCCCCATTTTGGCCAAACTTTTTTGGAGTAAGTGTTTTGCACTTACTCGCTTACGTTATCATCCGCGATGTCTAATAAACAAAAGGATTGGCTAATCCAGGAGCAAACGGCTCTTGGTAAAGATATCTCAAATCCGTTGACGGCTTGCAATTTTCCCAAAATTGTATGGTGTTCAGCTCACCATATCTTTAATTAGTGAAGAGTTGGCTAGCCCGCAAGTTTATGGCTTGTGGTAAAGGCAGTTGGAAAACCATAATTGGTAATCGACTCACCAAAGATATTTTATCTAAGAGTTGGCTAGTCCGTATAAACGGCTTCTGGTAAAGACAAATCAAAACCGTTGAAAGCCGGTGATTTGCTCAAAATCATTTGGTTATCATTGTACCAAGGTTCTTACTTGAACTGAAACATTTGGCTACTCCAGAAGTAATGGCTTTTGGTAAAGAGATAAAATCCATTAAATTCTCATAAAAGATTGCTAGGGACTAGCAATAGTTTAGTGTGGGGGAATGATGAGTGTCTAAATACTCATCATTTTTGTTCCTTCTACACTGCAAAAACAGTCAAAAACACTTTGAAAAGTCTCAAAAAGACAGAAAAAATATTTAGACTGTATTTTATGCAATAATTGTCAAAATCTAGTCCCCGGTTATTCAAAACATGTAATTTTTCATAAAAGGCCCTCAGGAATTTTTAAGTTGTCAAAATTAGCCTTATAAAGCTCAGTTTTGCAAAATGGCAACTTTAGTCCCTGAAATTTCAAAGATTGACAGAATTTACCCCTGGACATTTTAAATTGGAAAATTAACATTTTTAGTCCTTTGGTAATTCTAACTTGTCAAAATTGGTCCTTGTAATACTTTTGGAAAATTGCAGTTTAGGTCCTTGGATTTTTGGTATTTTACAAAAATAGTCCTTGGAAATGAAAAAAAAAATGGAGAATACTTAATTCAGTCCTTGTACTATTAAAGATTGGCAAGAAAGTCCCTTATGATAATTTTGGAAGTTGGCAAGATCACACCTTGAAGAATTGGATAATTATACAATTGGCCCTTGTGATTAATACCAACCAAACCTGCCAAAATAAAAAAAAAACCCAACACAACTCACCCAATTAATAAACCCACCAGACACCCACGACCCCTGCCCACCTTTTCCTTCCTCTTTTCTTCCTTCTCCTGACACACTCAACCCTTGCAAGCTTTGTCTCCCCCAATCTCTTTCCAAAGACCACCAAGGGCTCAGATTATCTCCATTTTGGTACCTACTAATTAGATGGAGGAGATTGGCACAAAAGAAGCACCAACTTGGTTTTGACTGTTTGCCCTCACACAGGAAGCACAACAGTGAAGGAGAGAAGCCAGAAGAGAGAAGAGCCAAGAAGCCTTAGTATAAATAAGCCTTTAGCCATTATGTGGTAGGAGTTAGTGAGTAGTTAGTTTTTAATCAGTTTTTTAGTTTTAAGTTAGTTATTAGTTTTTAGTCTAGAAATTTTGTTCTAGTCCCACTTTAATTTCTGTTTTTAATTTACTGCAATCCTTTACTTTCCAAGTTTAAATTTCCAGTTAACATTCCTGTGTTGTAAGTTTTTTATGAGAATTTTCATTGTTCCTTTATAATGTTCCTTAAGTTTTTTTTATTCATGTTAAAGCACTTAATCTGGTTAAACTCTGATTTGGCAATTTTACTTGGTCATTACAACTCTTTTTATGCATAACTCTTCAAATTCTCAAGTGTAGTTTGTAGTTTTGTTATTCTGAAGAGTGCTTGGATCAGGGGGATTTGTGGGTCAAAATTCAGTTTTTGACCTATTTTTGGGCTCAAGTAGTTTATTTAGCTCTAAAATCAGTAAGACAAATTAACAACTCAGTTGACATTAGCAGTTTTAAGCAATTTGTTGTTCTTTTTCCTTGTGTCTGTTCTGTGCAATCAGCCCAACAGCAAACAGCTACAACAACCTTTCTACTTTTTTTTTAGCTTAGATTAAAGTAGCTTAGAGTTAGATTTAGGATTGATTCTTTGTTGTAATAAACAGTTAGATGTATAATGTTCAAGTTTTTATGGTTTGGATAGGATGTAATGCTTTTTATGTAGCTTATTTTTGCCTTGAAAGACCCTGTTCTAATCTGTTTTAGCACCCCAACAGCAGCCCCATGAACCCCTTTTATCAAGCTTATTGCAAGCTTGTGAAAGCCCCTTATAAGCTAGATACAGGGGCAAATGGAAATTAGCTTGGTGAACTTTAAGATTCCATAAGCTCAAGTACTTAACTCCACTGTAGCTTATTCAAATTAAGCCAAAAAATTTGATCCTTGGGACTGATCTGCAGCAACAGGCACACAGCAGACATGTCCATTTTTTAAGTGCTTATTTAGGATTTAGCTTAGCTTATCCAGATTTACTTAGGGGCTTATTGGTGTATTAGATTAGGTTCAACACTTCGTAGTTTATTTCAGCTTATTTCCATCTTTGAGATTGCTTATTTTCAATTTTATTCTAGTTTAGGACTCCCCTTTAGTTTAGCTATTTAAGCCAACTGCTATTCCCGTTGTTATTGTTTTCTTTTGTACCTTTGACTTATCATAGTTGTTTAGTCGAATAATTAGCTTGTTTTTTGTTTTGTTAAAAAAATTGTTTTTTATGCTTATTTGGTGCTTATAAGTGGCCAAGGAGTGTTTGGTTGTTTGCTGTCCAAAACAGCAGTTTATAAGCTGTTACATCAGCTTATTAAGAAGCTTCCAAAAATAAAATTCTCACAAAAAATCTTAACTTGGACTGCCTCTTGAAGTTGCAAAAAGAAAAAAAAAACCAAAAAGAAAAATAAGTGGAAAAAGGGGAGGAAGAGGGATTCGAACCCTGTACCTGATGGTCTCCTGCCCACGACCCAACACCACAACTCAGCACCAACTTGCCCTTGGGTCTTTTTGGTTATTTTCTTGCACAATTAATTCTATATCCCAACTGTAGGCAGTTTGCTTATTTGCTTATGTAGCTTATTGTCTGCTTATTTAGGGTAGCTTGTAGCTAGTACTTATTTTTCCTGCATTCCTCATAGTTTAAAGTATTTTCTTTAAATTTTTTTAGATTTTTCTAAAAATGTTTAGTATTTTTAATTAATTAATTAGATTAAATTAGTTTTTAATTCGTAATAATAATTTTAATAGTCATAAAAATAATTTTATTTTTCCAATAATTTTCTTGCATCATTAGGATTGTAAAAATGTATTTTCCATATCCGTAGGTATTTTACTTCTTTATTTTTACGTTTTATTTCGTACGTTACGTAGTTTTTAATTTAAACGTACGTTTTAGGTTTTAAGCATTAAACGATTTTAAATATAGAATTAAAATGACTTCAAAGTCTTTATTAGATTTAATTTCCTTAGTTTAATCACTCACTCACTCATATTCCTTTTTCTGTCCAAATCACCCGATCACAAACCCGTGTTTTGAGTACCATCACAGCCTCGTTGGGAAGAACGACCCAGGTTTGCAGTTTCTTCTGCAATACTTTGGAACACACACTATACTACATTTGATTAGACGCCCCTCAAAAAGGCGGCTGTCACACCCTTTTTCCTTCCCTTTTTATTTGTAAGTATCACTGATTTACAAAACTCACCCCTCCACTTCAAGAAACCTTATAATAGTTATAAAATTATGAAAATTCAATCTTTGAAAATGTTTTGCGAAAACAGATTTTATGAGGGACTAAAGGCGACAAAATCTGGAAACTTTAAGCATGAGATAATTATGGGTACAAAGTGTCATTTTCTAAAAGTTTAGGGGCTAAACTCGTACTTTTTGTAAATCGAGGGTAAAAAGTGTAAATTCGGTAAAAGTTTAGAAAAACTTATAATCTTATCCTAACTTCGTAAAAACGAGTACTTTGATCATATGAGTATTTTATTTTCGGATAACGTTAAAGGTATTACGTATATATATATTTATAAGATTATAATTATATATATATAAAACCCAATAAAATATATGGGGAATCTAAATACGTTAAAATACCCAACGGATTTATTAAGATCACAATGAGGGAACATTTCACTTATGCGTAAGTGAGGATCACTAATTAAGACAATGTAGCACGTAAATTAACTTAAAACGTTAATCACGATCGCACACTATTGGATTGGACAATCCAATGATCTATTGAATAAGAATATTCAATGCTCTATTATTTTGGCCGCGAACCAAAATGCTCATTTACTGAGACTCGCCATCTCATCATTTTAGGTTTCGAGTTGGAACCTCCGCTACATTGTGCTTGATCTATTTGTGCGTGTTCATTATCATCAAGGTGAGTTCATAGCCTCGCTTTTACTTTATTTTTATAAACCCCGCGAGGGAGATACATGCTCTAAACTAGAACACAAGCTTTTTCATAAATGCTTGATCTTCTTGATTATTGGTACTGCCTAAGTTGTTAGCCACAAGTCCCCTGATCATGAACCATTAGTCACCGCGAGTGAACATAGATATCGTGAATAGTACTATGGGGATTAACGAACCCCGTTTTGGTTATAGAGAAATAACCGGGGCGCACCATATCGAATTTCTTTAGGTAATTGGCTATTACCTCCTTTGGGGCATACTTACGTACACTGGTAATTTGGTGTATGCAGTTGAGTCTTGGTTTCATGAGCTTAGCGCATAATAATCTGTGAATTTTTCTTATGATATTGTTAGTTTACAATGATCATGATCTTATACTTGTGTTCAACTTATTTTAAACCTATGAATTTCACTCAACATTATTGTTGACCTTTTTAAGCATGTTATCTCAGGTAATCAGTGAAGATTATGACCAAGGCGCGGAACGTGGCATGGCAAGGCTTATCTGGTGGTGTAAAAACATAAAAGTTGTCATTTCTTTCAAACTCATGATCTTTCTTTTGGGAAAAACACTTGATCTATTTACAACGTTTTGTAACAAAAAATGAGTTTTCGATGAATGATAACTATTTTTATAAAACGTCTCTTTCGAGTCATTTTCTATAACTATTGACTATGATCTCCATTCAAGTAACACCCGAATTAGACTTCCGATGTCATTAAGATTTTCTGGGGTGTTACAGATTGGCATCAGAGCCAAGGTTATAGAGAACCAAAAAGTTTTTCAAAATCATTTTGGACTATAACCGCACTTTTAAAACGGGACTACTTTACACCACTGCCTTACGCCCTTCCGTGACCACTCTATGCATTAGGATTGATGCATCACTAGATCATAAGTAAAATTGCATTCATTTTAGTTAGGCATGGAGATTTGCTTGGCAAATATGCGTAGCTAACTAAAATCTTGAAATATATATTATTTGGCATTTTACTTACATTAATTTAGGGGTTGTTACAGTACCATGTCTGCATCCCACCCAGTTGTTCTGTCCTCAGACACTGAGATGGAAGACACTATGTCCTCTACGACTGTCACTATGCCAGCCATCCCACCAGTCATACCAGTCATCGCTTTAAAAACAACCTTTGAGGAAGGTGAAGTTGCCCGAACTCCTACATCGCTCCAATCTATGATTACTCATCCTCAAGAGTACAATACTTTTGCTTCTATGACCCTAGATCAGTACTACGAGTCGCAGCAATAGCTACCTGCATCAGATGTCGCTGTGGATGATGGATCATCCAAGTCATCCGAGAGCACCGACTCTGCTTCATCAGACTCTTCTGGATCATATTCCCTAGCGATCCGTCATCGCCAACGTAGGATCCGTGTTCTTAAGCCTTATGAACCTGAGCCGTTTGGAGTACCTTATAGACTGCATCTTAAAGGTAAGACCTTCAAACACACCGCTAGGAAGCGTGTGCGATCCATTACTATGACTCGTGTGATACCACCAGCTCAGTCCACCATCACCACCATCACCACACCACCGCCAGCCATCACCGCCACCAGTTATTCCACCTACTGCTACTTCACCACCACTACCACCTACTGTGTTCTACCATCAGACCACTACTGTTCCTGTTTCATCACCGCCGTTGGACACTTTTAGTGAGCCACTTTTACCACTTTGCATCAAGTGCTATTCACCATCACCATCTGATCCGTATATGCCTACTCAAGTGGATACTGAGACTGGACCAAGGAAGAAATCCGGTGCTAGGCGATGGTCATTCTTGATATCTTTACTTCGACGTTGGAGAGAAGAGGAGGGAGCACCTAGTTCATTTGAGCTTGGAGAGAGCTCAACTACTGCCCCAGCTCCAGTTCTACCTGTTACCGGTGTTACACTTAGGATTTCTCAAACACATCAAACCATGATCATTCAAGGAGTATACTATTAGGTTTTAGAGAGAGAAAGAGTTAGAGGTTTGGGAACTTAGTGAGAGAAAGTGAAAATCTTATTATGAGCTCCAAACCTCTACCTTGGGAGGTAGAGGGTATTTATAGTCTTACACAACTCGCCACCTATGGGTTGTGGATCAGGCATACAGTGGGTAAAGACCCATCCGTCCTCCACGATGTTACAAAACTAAATACTACTTAACTTTAAATAACTACGACTACGAGCTTTCTAACGATTACATATACTTGAGGTGACCGACACTTTAATATCTGGATTTACTAAATCCTAACAATCTCCCCCTAAGGGAGGTCACCTCAAATTTCATTGAATACAAACAGATATTATATTAAGATTGTTCTTGGATTCTTGTTCTCGTTCTTTGCTCGGTAGCTCGTAGTCTTTGATTCTTCATTTTTGCATGTTTGGATAATCCAAGTGGAGGTCTTTAACTAATCCACGTGATAATGAGATTTGAGCCAGCTTTGAGATCATCAGCTACCATAAATCTCTTACTCTTCCTTTGTAGTGTTGGTATTATGTGATGTTGTGACATTATGGACCGACATGCTCACATTCTGGATCATGATATATTCTCATCAGAGTAGCGGAAGCTTTAGTTGATTCATGATATTTGCAGCAGCGTAGCAGAAGCATGGAGTGAAAATATTAGAGTTGTTGATGCACTTATCATGATTTCTTTAGAAATGAATGTGTTGTGTGAGCATGCGGCTATGTATTGATCTCTCCATTCTGATCAGCTGCAAACGTCGGGTGTACCTGCATACAACAGTTAGCAATAAAACACACGAAAGTGTCTTTGACCACTTTCGTTGAATTGAGGTACACGGACCACGGTTCTCCGTTGATCAGCACAAGTACTGCCTGTGATAAGGTATGATTTCGAAGAATCTTCTTGACAGGGTTTCGCAGCTGCTCTAGCCGTTCTCAAACCGGATCGTCTCAAAGAAGACAACACGGTGTGAGTGAACCAGCGAATTTGAGATTTACTGATTGATGAAAAGAGATTTGAAAAACAATCGTGTACTGCTCGATAAAGTGTTTTTGCAATACAACGAAGGTTTTTGAGAAAAATCAATTATCAATCATAAACACCTTTTATATTTGAAATATTAGTACATAGTCGATGTGCTAATCAAAAGAATTTTTAAGCACAACGACAGGTTTTTCAAAGGTATCCGTCAATCCATAACCTGAACCAGGATTGATTCATAATTATGAATCGCCCCATTGTTTCTATTCAGTTGTCACATGGTTGATCTATTGGATAGATCTCACATGCCACCCACCAGGAGCTTGTTTGATATTGGCTCCAGAAGGCTTTCCATCTTCATTGTGAATATGTTAGCATATCACTCAGATGTTCTGGCAATACCACAAGGATAATTTCACACCCTCGCCGGAGGCGGAAACACGAGGTGTAACGGAAGGGAACATAAGCACAAGATAATAGAACATACCAACGTTAAGATTTAAAAGAAAGAGTACACCATTACAATACCAGTTTAGCCGTCATCGGCAAATATATTACAAAGTTTAGATTCCAAAATATTTCGTTCTAGTACATAACGATTTGTAGTGACAAGTAAAAACTTCATTATGCAAGACCTGGTAGAAAAAGCTTACTAACGATCACCAGAAATGCATGAGAGAAAAACGGGTCAACTATGAAAATAGTTGGTGAGTAAACATGTTTAGAAAAAAAAATAAGAAAACTCGTAAGAAAGAGTCAAAGGTTTCGGTCATCGGAATAGTCCAGAAAGCAAAGGCATTGTATATCCACTCGCCCAAGTTCCTACCATACAAAACTTGCAACTTGTGTGTACACAACCCATTGCACAAAATATAGCGTATCAAGTAGTCAAGTATAAGTGATCATAATGGTTCATAATATAGTACCACGCATATAATAATTCAGGGATGCTCCGAACGTGGGAGACTTTGCACTGCTCCAACAAGGGAGACTTTGTAATGATGCTTCTGATGAAACCAAATTATGCTGGGTGCCACTACCCAAAGTTATACAGGGTGCCTCTTCCCAAAGATATACTGGGTGCCTCTTCCCAAAGATATACCGGGTGCCTCTTCCCAAAGATATACTCCAACGTAGGAGACTTTATAGTGATGCTTCGAACATAGGAGACTTTATAGTGATGCTCCGAACATGGGAGACTTTAGGTCAAGGTCATAACATGTATGGTTCAATAAGTTCAAGTAAGGCATTATTTCATAATTAAGTTCAAGGATTTGATTCAAGTTCACAAGTTCTAGTCAAACTAGTTAATAAAAGTAGTAAACAATTTAGCTCAAGAATGGTTCATGCATTTCGCCCTAAAATATAGTAAAACGGTAAAAAGGGGATGTGATTACTCACCTGTTGCAATAGTTATGATGACAAAAGTAGATACACTGAAATGAGGTGCGATCTCTATCCGCAACCTAATATGAATGATATGCTCTAATATAAGTCATGAAACAATGTCGCGCATGCAAACTCATATGATATCCATACCACTTGTACATTTTGGAAAATAAAGTTTATCGTCGAAATATATGTTTATGACATATTGCCCAGTTACCAAGTACTTTACAAGTACTTACGTCGAAATGATATCCTACGATAATCATTTAGTGATTTATTATGAAAATATAACTTTTCGTCATAAAATAATGTCGTTGAAATTTTCATGAAAGTGACTAAACGGCCTCGAAAAGCTAGTCGTAAAATGGTGCACGTCGAGCGTTAGGAAACAAACTCAACGGTTTTGGGAAGCTCGTACCATTATCTCAAAGTTTTAGTACATGCATTTCCATCCTATAGGTCTCGAACATAAAGAAAAATAGAGGTTAAGTATGGTACTTATGTCCCAAAATATAGTTTAAGGATGGTTTTCGACCAAGTTTGAGTGACCATAATTTATTTATTACAACTCCGCTAATCAAACGGTCGGACATTTTGATAAATATACTTGGCGAACTTACTTTTATTAGAAGACATCTCTTTATAAAAAGTTCTAATTCGATGTTAAAAACAACCTTTAACTTGGTCTCTAGTTTTGCCGTAAAACTTGCCTATTAGAAATAATATAGTTTTTCTTATATAATAAAATTACGGCAACTTTTGTAAACGTGTATAATTTAATCGTTACAAACCGCTTTCTACGTTTAAAGATCCTTAGCTTTATATCGAAGTATACTAACATATTTTTGACAAGTCGAAATAATTTACAACGCCTTCATTTTGACTCGTACAAAATAAACAATGTTTGCTGAAATTCCAGAAAATTTATAGTTTTCGGCGCCAACTTGAAAAATTCATAACTTCTTCGTTATAGCTCCGTTTTAATCCGTTCAAGCGGCCACGGTTTCGTTTTAAAGTATATTTTCTAAATATCTAGGCCAAAAATATTTACCTACTGTCGGATTATCCAGATTTTCAAAATAAGGACAGACCCTTTTGCAAACTTGTCGAAATGAGTTTTTCTCGCGCCAAACCTATTCTAACCCATTCAAAACAACCCCCAAGCTATTCTAATCCTACCATACACCTTCTTAGGGTGTCATGGGTTCCTAGGCATCACCAAAAATAATATATAACAAGGAGTAATTTATAGGATGGATTATATATATTTAACACTTAAAAACATTAAAAAGTGGTATAAACATCACATAACTTGCATGTTTCTCAAATAAAATGATATGACCATAATAATGAATATGAAATAAAAACATGAATATGAATGCTTACAAGAAATATGATGAGGTTTAAGGACAAAGGGTTTTTCCTAATCACCTTAGGTTTTTATTGCAAAACCTATACAACAAGTGATACTAGAGTTTAAAAATCTTGTCTATTAAAATTTTGAAACTTCCTTCTTCTTGGTTTTGTGGCTGCCGAATTTTGGAGAGAAAGAGAGAAAGAGTTTTTGATCTTGTATATGTGAAATGAAGTGAAATGAAATGTGTTATCTAGTATAATACATTTTACTTAAGAGATATTTGCAAGTTTAGATGAATCACCCTAAATGACTCACCCTCCCTTGTCGACAAGGGAGGTTTGTCATTCATTTATATGTATTTTTTTTTATTATAAGTATAATGTAAGATTTTGTAAGTTAAATGAATTTAAGTGGTAAGTTGTAGTCACTTTTGAATATTTAGGGTAGCGTTGGATAAAAATAAATTTTCACGGATCAAGATAAAATATATTTAGGTCATAAAAATTATAAAAATACATTTCTTGCAAAATTTGAGTGATATAATAATAATCGTGACGAATTTAAGAAAACCGTCGTAGTTATATAAATATAACAATTTATATACAAAATAAATTTAAAACACTGGGTAAACTCATAATATTATTTTATAAACTTAATATGAATATAAAAATATATCGGGATAATTTTTGGAAGTAACGGATCAATTGTTCAAAATAATTAGTTACGCGATAACGTTTATTTAATATGAAATTATACGTTTAATGTAAAATGCAAAACCATGCATGAACTAATATGATGAATATTGAGTTTGAGAAATGACCGGAAATTGAGAATTGTGACAGATAATACGTAGGACTCATAAGATATAATCTCTCTTTCGACATTGTGTGAAACAGAGAGTCTTCATAGACAGTGTCCTAATGAGATTTATTTGATGATCTCGTGGCTCTAGACTCAATAGTGCACACTTGGTTTCCTATATCGGAGACTAAGGAGAGGGTCTCCTTCTTCAATATCAACAATCTCTAGGAGAAAGTCGATAGATAATGCTCTGGTTCCCGTGAGAATGAAACAAGTCCTTTTACGAGGAACTTGAGTAGCTTGGGAAGTTGTAGTGCAAGCCACTTTGGGTCCATGACGTCTTGTCTTCAATACCAGTGTTACCTTAGTAAACACCGGTAGCATATGTATTGAACCCGGTTTCTGCCCTAAGGTTGAATTATTGGAGGGCTATTTCTTTTCACCCTTTTTCACATTCATTTCTTTTTCATTCTTCCACCCCTTCAGTGCTTACCGAGACTTCATAACTAGAACCTTGTTGGGTTTATTCCAGTTCTAGCTCTATCTCAGTCCTCACTCTTCCCATATTCTCATTTTTCTCCTTTTTTCATCATACCTAAGGACTTCTATACTATCTAGTGGATTGTCCCTGGGTAGATCCCTCCGGTTCTGGCGGATCATTGGAACAAATACCTAACATTATCATCCTTATATCACCATGCATAATGTTAATTTGGTTGGTCTATTTGGTATTGTTCATCTGCCATTGGAACCAATTGAAAACCATTTGAAAATCAATCCAGATACTTGTGATATATTATCAAAGTATTTTGTACCTGAATTGTTTTTGATAATTTTAGAAACAGAGCTCCCCCTCAAAATGTGCATCATATTTTTGAAATCGTTTTGGCACACGGAGGCAAGAGGAAGAATTAACTTCTTTGTTTACCAGTTTCTAAAAGATATCAACATCACTTCCCTGATCAAATCAAGTAGATAAAGCATATTGGGGAAGGATGAGGTTTTCATAAATTTGCTCCCCCTCAATATGTGCCTCGCAGTTTAAAAGAGTTTTGCACATATTAGAAAGAACCTGCACTAAGAGGCAAATGAATCACGTTTCAATTCTTTTGTGGTTTAAAGGATGCTCTCCCTCAACATGTGCATGGAAAATTTGAAATCGTTTGGCACATGAGGGGAGGAAAGCTTGCTAAACACTTATGAAACCATTTATTGAATTATCAGTTAAAATCCAATTAAAATCACAAATTCTCCCCCGATCACAATTTTCAAATCATTTGAGATTTGTGATCTCTGTAGATTTAAATTGATTTTGAACGCTTTTGATGGGAGATGTGACTAGATTATAAGAAACATTTACCCGATAAGGATTAAACATGCTTGAGTATCTTTTGAAAACATAATTATACCAAAGATCTTGTATCAAATGTATACAATATTGTAAAACATTGTTCTTGTTGATTATTCAAGAGTAGACCTTTCTCGATTACGTGCCAATTGTTTGAAAAATACTCCTTTTGATTGAAATCATTCTCCCCCTCAATCAATGACATATGTTGTTGATTGAAGTTCAAAGATTTTGACAGATGAAACGTCCGGATATTTTTATTTTTTTTAAATAGAGTCCGAAGTATTTTCAAAGCAATTTTGTTTTCATTAGATGACAAATATTTTTCAGAAGAATCATTTGAAGGAAAAATATTTGAAAGAAAAACATTTGTCCTTTTAACGACAAACATTTGTTTTAAGAATCAAAGCATGATGTTTGAATATTTAAGATAAAGCATGGCTCTGTTCTTTCTTTGAAAAATGGGTTACTGCCTGAAATGACAATAAACCATTGTTTACTTTCTCTCAAATTTTTATTTTATTTTATTTATTTATTTATTTATTTATTTATTTTTATTTTTTTTAAATTCGAACAACATCTTGTTAGGTCACAAGGTTTACCACACAAGCTTATATGAAAGATAGAGAGGCGATTGAACAAGAAACCAAACACACACATACGATATAAGTAAGACCGGTTATGCGTAGAGCATATGTGAAAGGAATACCTTGAACAACCAACCCTCAAGTGAGGGTTATTACAGTATTTATAGGTGAAGGAGCTAGGGCAATACACCTACTCCTTCCCTTTCTCCTATGGGCTTGGGCCTAAGCTCATGGGCCTTCTACATAAGCTTAAGGCTAATAACAAACATAAAGGCCATAATAAGCTAACTATTACATATGAGTAACTAACACTTGAATAAGGTTTAGGAGTGATTCCAACAATCTCCCCTCAAGTGTTATTACATATGAGTAACAAACACTCAAGTGTTGGTGATGAAAACGGTGAAGGCGTTGATGTAATAGTAGCTTTGACGCCTTCTGACATTCTTCTTTCTTGTGAGAAGAATTGCCTTGATTTGAACAATCTCCCCGGTGTAGAGAGATAGTTTACTTTGAACGGTTATGCTTTGACGCCATCTTTAACTTTGTTCTTTGATCATTGTTCTTTGTGATGAAAGTGATAGTATGTTGTTGTTCCGCATCAAATCGCCCAGTTCCGCTTCACGCTCGGTTCTCCACGCCATTCTTCAACATGCTCACACGCTTTTGACGCTTGGAATTCAAGATCGATGAAGTTCTTTAAGTCTTTAACTTTGTAGATTCTTGTTTGACGAAGAATCATTCTGACCGTTGTGTTGCTTTTGGATAGAACTTCCATTAGTGATGATGTTGGCGTGAGCATGAGAAGAATCTGCACGATCATTCCGCCCCAGAGCTTCCATAAGAAGAAAACATTAAAACGGTTAGTAATAAGCGGATTCCGACACTTACAAGTTTGAACTTCGAGAGTGTTAACAAAATAGTGTGAAAACACAACTCTAATTCTTACAAAGGCCGCTCCTGAATCGGAGTCCCACAAGTGAGATAACACGATGTACCAAAGTACACCTACGATTCGATGAGTCGAGGTACACCAAGCATCACCTCACGCATCGTAGACCGCTTGAGACCACTAAGCGCAATCCACGGGAGTTGCCGGCGGCCGTGGTCGTTTGATGTTGACCGGCAGAGTTTCCATTCAATCACTGAGGATCACAAATGTGAACCTCTCATAAATGTTCTCGACTGATTGCTAAGATCTGTGAAGGACTCGATAATGTACCACCGAAATTCTTATTGTTGAATATCAAGTGATGAAATGTCAAGTGTACCTAAGAGATCTTTTGATGAATCTCGTGGCTCTAGACTCAATAGTGCTTTTGGTTTTCCGAAGAGACTAGGAGAGGGTCTCCTTCTTCAATACCAAAGAATCTCTAAGAGAAAGCCGATAGTTTACTTAGGGTTCCCTGTGAGAATGAAACAAGCTTCTATTGAGAGAAACTTGAGTGGCTAAGAAGGTTTAGTGCATGCGCCACCGGGTCCATGACGACTTTTAATCTTCAATACCGGTGCCACTAAGTGACAACCAGTAGCATATGAATTGAACCCGGTTCCGCCCTAAGTTGAATAACTGAGGGCTATTTCTTTTCACCTTTTTCTTTGCATTTCTTTTAATTCTTCAACTCCTTCTTTCTCCGATTCTCATTTTCTCCTTTTTACAATCATACCTAAGGACTTCTAAATACTAACTATTTGTGGTGTCCTTGGGTAGATCCATCCGCTCAAGGATCATAGGACGGTTTTTCCTAACCTTAGTCACCTTATAACTCCATGACTAACCTATGTTGCCATAAAACCATTGTTGTGAAAAATCTCTCAAAGTGTTTGTGAATGAAAACATTTTAGTACCATTGTTGAGATAAGATTTTGCATAAATACTCCCCCTCCACATGTGCTTAAGAGTTTTAACGGTTAAAATGCACAAAGGAGGAAAGAGCGCACATTTTGAATTGATTCACTCAAGATAGACATTTCCCCGCGAGACACGGTTACGTGGCATAGTTAAAGAGTTGCATTGTCGGCTTTTAGGTGACAACTAGCTCTAATAACTACCTTGAAGGTGTAGACAATCCTCTAAAGGTTGTCAAACCCGTCAGAGTTCATGTCTACCAAGAGTTTCTCGAATGGTACATTCTACTCGCACAAGTCCTTTCGAGACACGCTTACATCACTAGCTTAACTAGCTTTGAAATTATTACCCATCCCGACAAGTCTTTTCGAAGTTACTAACAGCTTAAGATCTCGTCAATACATGGGTTAAGTCTATAGCACAAAGATTCATTTGCATTTACACAACATATTTCTTATCACGTATTTTCTCCCCTCAAAAATGGCATATGTGATGTTATTTTTGAAAAGTTGAGAATAAATATGACCATTTCGAGTGTTGCGGGAAGAATGACCACGGTGAACAATTTTTGAACAAAGTTTTAATTCAAGTACTCCCCTCAACAAGTGATATAAACGGTTGAGGTTTTGAAAATCATAAGGAAAGTACTTGTTCTTTTGAGCAAAACCTTGAAAAGTGAAAGGTTTGATAGGTTTTACTCAAAAGTAAGAAGCTTTCGCCCTTTTATAAGGATTGTGGCAATCACGCGCACTACGTGGTCCTTTATTTACAAGTACGGGTTGTACATTGTAATGTGTGCACAAGCCATAAACATAATCAATCAAACATCCAAAATTATATGAAGGAAGCAATTCAAGGGGTACCAAGTGCGTGATGTTCCCGTGAGTGTGCATGGCGCTGAAAGCCGGTTATGTTAATCCCGGTCGACCACCACATAACTCTCCAATCGCCCGAATCGATCCCTTCAAACAACCGCTCATCAATCATTGTGATGATCCGCCTCACATCCCTCCTTTCCCGAGAATTCCAGCTTAGGAGACCCAATTTTCTCGGCGTATATCCTTCAACCTGTATGCCATTCCATCCCTAACCAGCTTCAAAGTATGATCCCCTAACTTGTGGAGTTCGCTACACGCCATTAAGCGCTTTGAAGTTCACTACGGTAAACAACAAAGGTTTGTCGATGAGTGTATATTGAGATAGCCGGTTGATATCGGGAAGATCAAGCTTTGGAGGAGTGAAGTTGACACGCGTCCGATAAGATTCAACACCGGAGATCTTCTACACGTTCCTTGATGACAATGCGTCTTATGAAGATGAGAAGTGACTTGATAAATTCGCTTGTACTTCAGCTTGAGAATTGTCTCATGTGACCCTATACTTTGGCAAGGTACATGTCTTCGATGTCATTGAGAGACAAATTCTCAAAGTCACCTTCAGAGAAAGCATAGTCCCGTTCATCTTGTCGCTTGACTACGATCTTCTTTAGGAATGTGTAGTCCCACTTAGACGAAAGGTCAACGTGTATGATGGCAACTATATCCTTAGAACTATACACAACATGTTGAGACTTCAACCTCGCCTTCAGAGTAGATTCGGCTCGCCAATGATGAATCCCATACAATGCATCTCTGGCGTATGCTTCCACTGTGTTGGAGAACAAGTGATTGGCACGTTCCTCAATGGCTATGCGCTTTGAGTAGACACTGGGAATGGAAGTGTCAACGATGTAGCGTATTTTCTTGAATCATCGCCACCGTAGAAGAAAATCCAATTCTTTGTTGAAGAAATATCTAAAAGGAATCCTTGGTTCAGCTGGTTGGCCAATTGTTGGTAGAGGTTTGGTCCAATCGGTGTAGTATGGAGGGTTGTCCCTTTGTGTGAAGTCAATGTTTGCTTCCGGGTTGAGCCAATCCATGTTGTTAGACATAGCTCGAGCAATGTTTTCAAGGTGATATTCGACCTCGAGGGCACTTTCGAGTCGTCTTTTAGAAGTTGAAATGCTTCATTCTTGATTCGCTTCAACTCAGATTTCGCCATTTTCTTCACATGGAACTTTTCTTGCGTATTTTAGCATGCTCCAATGTAGAACCGCTACCAAATCGACCTTCTTCGTGGTAGGGAGTGTTGTTACCAAGAGTAGCAAACCATTCAAATTCCTCTGTTTTATCGTCATCTAGCCATGATATGACGCCAGGCGCCTTCTTCTTCTTCTTTTTCAAGGCCTAGATGATGATTCCGGTTTTCGAACTTGTTTGGGAGAGGTGGGTTGTTGTAGGGGCTCAAGGACCTCTTCATCGCCACCACCCGTATACTCAAAGTGATCACCGGTTTTCTCGAGTCGGGGTGGTAACTCGAATCGCCCCGAGGTTTTTCAAGAGAAGAACGAGGAGGAGATCTTTGTTGAGCAGAGGCCGCTGGGGAGGAGGTTGCATCAAGAAGATTCACCGCATCGCTTCGACGCTTAGGTGCGAGTCTTTATCCTTATCCTTGTCTTCATCGCCTCTAGGACGCTTAGACTTTTCACTTCGAATCTACATGCTTCTTGAAGTTGGTAGTCCAAAGAATGCTTGAAACAATTTTCCTTCATCGTAAGTAAATGTCCCGTGATCGTGCGACATTTGTGTGACAAACTTGGCCACCAATTCATTATCCGAGAAAACTACCGGATCGGTTGGATTGATTGTGACGGTTAAGGGCGTTGATCGAATAGTTTGCTTGGCGATCCGCATAAGATTTGGATAAAGTTGTTTGGTGAACAACTCCTTTGTGACTTTAGGAACGCATCTAAGGTACTTTTTGTATCCTTCGATCATTTCGTTCAGTTCCTCTTGACGGTGATTTTTCATGAATTCCTTAACAAACTTCCTTTCTCCTTGCATCTTTTCATTCTCGTCATACAGATGTATGTGATCAAGAAAGAAATTCAACTTTTGTTGAGCACGCCTTTCTTTCTCGACTTGTTTGACAAAGATTCACAATTCTTTTATGAGTGTGAGAAATCCAAGATCGAGGTGGTTTCTTCACGATCCGGATGATGATTTGGTTGATTCTTTGATGGTGGTGGTGAAGAGTGAGAAGAAGAATCTGATGATGATGAGATGTGAGGAGACTCGGGGTCCTTTGGTGGTTCAGAGGTTTCTTCCTTTGATCGTGCATGACTATCTAGAAGAAACGTATCATACTCAACATCTTCTTCATTGCCAGTCTTAGCTTGTTCATCGGCTTTAACCTTCTCCAGCATTCTCGGTTCTTCAAAATCAAACTCAATAGTGTCTTCAATACGTGTCTGTTGTTGTAACAAAGTGGTGGCACCGGATCCCTTATCGGGTTGATTAACCGCATCGATCCGTGAAGGTTGAGCCGCACCACTTGACCTCCTGGCCACCCATTTGTTTTTTTTCAAATTCTTTTGCCACGTGTTGGAGTCTAAGGAATTTGAACTTCTTCCTGTATGAGGTATCCAGTTGCTCTTCATCACTTTCTAAGCTTTCATCATATGGCACAAGTACAGGAGTCTTTCCTTTGCCATGTTCAGCTATTGGACTAGGAGGTTTTGGTACCGATGGAGAGTCATCCTTGCAGCTTTGAGTAGTGGACCTCCTCGCCGATTGTGTTTCTTCGAGCTTTCGGCCCAAGAGCTTTCTGCGTTCGTGTAGGAATAGGAGCAGCTTCCTTGAGGGAACTTTCTTCCTTGGAGTAGGTTTCCTCTTGGGACCTTCCTTTGACTCTCTCGGCTTATTGCACTTCCAAAGACTTCCTCTTCTCGGTTCTCCGAGTAGGAGTTCCGTAAGATTTTTCATCGAGATGACCAACTTTGCCTTCTTATCGCTACTTGATACCTTTTGTATGTTTCAAGCTTTTGATTTCATTTGTCGAAGGTGATCGCAAAGACGCACCTTGTTTCTTTGTTGTCGATTCCTTGATTCGATAGAAAGGATAGGTTCTACAACATGTCATGATTGTCGGGTCATTGAGCCTCTCGGGAATGTCGGATGAAGTCCAAGTGCTCTCTAGATCAACAATTTTGTGTATCTGACATAGGGAATCTTTGAGCCAAGTTTCTTGTGAAATGACATCATGTCATCCCATATCAGTGCTTCGATTTCAATGTCCTTCTTATTGATCAATGACCGTAAGATTTGCGCCCATGAGCTTGGGATGCTCATAGCCACCGCCACCACCGAGACATTTAGTGATGATGATGTAGAGTGTTCTCCATGGTTGAGGAATGTTCTTAAGATCCACGTGAGAGTGCTTGTTAATAATTCCCGACGCTTCATCATAGCCAATATCAAGTAGAAATTGCGAACTGTCTCTTCAAGAGGTGTGGCAAAGAAGTCGTGAGGCACGATGTCCGAATGATGAGTACAGCCCGTAAGTCAGCAGGAGTGATAGTGACTTGTTTGTGATTAAGTGTCACATTCATCGCGACTTTGACCGCTGATCCTCTCGCATAGAATCCTGAATTGTTGAATGTAGACCTCGAACTCGTGGCAGAGTGTGAGAGCATGTTCCGGTAGGGATGATTCCCGAGAATATCCACAAACAATGAGACAAGAAAATTCTGAGCATGTGAGGGTGTCAAAGTCAACCCTAAGGTTGTTCTTTCCAATCTTTCTGATAACCCTCGAAAGATATCAAGAATTGTAAGAACTTCGATGCATCCACATTCATTTGTTCACCATGTCGGATCTCAAATAACATTAGCCAAAAGAACCAACATATCGAAAGACATAATGTTAGTCAACGGAAGGTCTTATTGTCTAGTTATTGAATGTACAGAGTCAATGATTGTTACGAGTCCTAAGTCACTTGTTTGTCCAATAGTCCAATGACGCCGTGAAATGTTTCGTGAGTTAGTTAACTTTAAGTTTTAAAGTTTATGTTATCACTTATTGTTCACAACATATCAAACGCTTAAGTTTATTAGTGACATTATTGGATTCGTGACGTTATGATAAGTTTATTAACAAGTTTGTACACGTAACAATTCATAATGAAGGTCAATCAAGGCATAGGCGTAGAATTGGCAAAGTTAAGCGTAAACAAGAATGACATACGCCAGAGATCTAAAGCTTATGCGTAGGTTCTTAACTTACGTGTAAGAAATGTTACGCGTAGGAAAAGGGGACCTTATGCGTAGAGCTTACGCCAGTAGGCGTATTTATACCTTACGCGTCAGGCTTACTCGTAAGAGTAGACCTTATGCGTAGAGGTCATCAAGCACGCATATCCTTCACAGGATACGCGTAGTCCCATTGTAGAACCTTACGCATAATAGTTATGCGTAGGATTTTTCTTACGCATAACTGACTACGCGTAGGGTAATCCTTATGCGTAGAGATTCAAATGACCTTGATTCTGAATATTAAGCGTAGCAAAGCCCTAAATAAATTCATCAACTCATCAATATTAACACAAAAATTCATTTTAACAACAAATCATGGCATGAGCATTCGTTAAACAGTTATGCATAGAAAGTCATACGCATAGGTCAAAACCCTAAGGGTTATGAATTACGCGTATAAGTTCTATCCATGGGATTTGCACCAAACAATTTCTGGTAGTTCTAAGATGTTGTGAGAGTCTATAAACCAAGTTATAACATCTAAATCGTGGTGAATCAAAAATACCCAAACTCAAGAACATTAAACCCTAATTCCTAATTCTGATTAAATTAGTGTTTCGGGTGGTTAACGACCATGAATATCATCAATTCATCAACATATGAACATAACCCAACAATCTTTTTGACCAAAACACTTCACATTTGAAAATACCCAATTCGACTCAAGAACCCTAATTTTCAAAAATCATCAATTCGTTTTCGGTGGGTTTTGATGGATAAAATGTTATCATTTATGTATTAGGAACGTTTTGACACTATCCATTTAACCACAAACACACACACAATGATTGTGTGTTCATACGCTTATGCGTAGAACACATAATCACGCTAACAAAAGTTTTAGCCGTAGGATTTACTAGAAATTCAAAACCTTAGCTTGTATTATTGTTAAGATCATGAAAACACTTACAAAATGATGATCTAAAGCACGGATTTCTTGAATGAATCTTAGGCGTAGGATGTTTAAGGTTGAAAGTAATAAATGTGAAGTTAGAAGTAGGTGGGAGGTGTTTTTATTTAAAATAACTTTAAGACTTTGACATTTTTGGTCCCTCCACCTTTTCCTTTTTCAAACAAAGCCATTTAACTTCCATTTTGGTTACCAAACAAAGATTTTAAGAAAGAAACTTGACGACACTCCCATTCGACTTAAGAAAAATAATGAAAGGTTATAATTTTTAGTCCGAGGAGTGTCATTGAACCGTAAAATTTACCACCATTGATAAAAGAAACAACCGGGATATGATAACATGCAAGTACACGGATGATTTGAAATGGTTAAGTATTAATTTTCTCCCCCTCAACACTTGATCGAAAAAATACTGAATTTTGAAAGATTAGAAGTGTTGACGGAAGAAAAATGTACTTGCCATGTTGAAAGAAAATTAGATTAGAAGAATATTTTTGTTGTTTTATCGGGTTTTATATTTTTGTATTTTGTTTTTGAAAAATTATTTACAAAAGAGATTTTGGTGTTTGACAGTGTTTTAAGACTGCTTTTAGGAGGTTCATCCAATTCCTCTTGAGTCAAACACCTCATACCAATCGGGTGGACCAACTCATTAAACCTAGCGGGAGGCAAGGCTTTGGTGAGAAGATCCGCCAATTGGTATTCTGCACTCCACAAAATATAATTCAACAAGCACTGCTCCACGTGATCCTTGATGAAATGATATCGAAGATCGATGTGCTTTGATTTCGAGTCCGAATCGAAGTTGCACGAGATCGCAATGGCACTGATTGTCGCAAAGACATCGGGATTCTATAAAAATACGTAACCATAGTCTTTGAGTTGTGTTCTCATCCAAATGACTTGAGCACAACACGCGAACATGGCTACATATTCTGCTTCGGTTGAGGACAGCGATGTACAATCCTGCTTCTTCGATTGCCATGACACCTGTTTATCACCAAGAAATTGTAAAGCTCCCAAGTACTTTTCCGTGAGTCTAAGCATCCCGCGTGGTCGCCTCAAAAGCGATTAGTTCAAAACCGTAATCCTTCTGGATACCGTGATCCCCAAGTTAATGGTTCCCTTTATGTATCGGAGGATTCTTTTAGCCTCGAGAGGTGGGTTTCAGCTTGGTCGCGATCGATAACGAGAGCAAAGATATACGGCAAAGACAATATCAGTCTCGCTAGTCGTTAGATACATGAGAGATCCAATAATATTACGGTATTTTGTAGGGTCCACCAATTTCCCATGTAAATCAGCGCCTAGCTTCTTGGTATGAGCCATTGGTGTGGCATAGGTGTCACATGTTTTCATTCCAAATTTGTTTAACAATTCAAGGGCATATTTGGATTGACTCAAGAAAATACCACGGGTGATTGATGAACTTGCAGTCCGAGAAAGAACGTGAGTTCACCCATCATGGACATTTCAAAATTTTTCTTCATTAGTTTTGCAAAAGCGATTGAAAACTTTTATGTGTAGACCCAAAAATGATGTCATCCACGAAATTTGAACAATTAAGATATGTGCCCCGTGATATTGTATAAAAAGAGTTGGGTCAACCGAACCTTTGGTGAAATTATTAGCAATGAGGAAAGATGATAGCTTATCGCACCATGCCCGAGGAGCTTGTTTGAGACCATACGAGCTTTGTTCGGGTAGACGGATTCGAAACTCGTGATCAACGAATCCATCCGTTGGTCGACATAAACCGCTTCTTTAAGTTGTCCATTGAGAAACGCAGTTTTGACATCCATCTGATAGACCGTCATATTCATATGAGCCGCTAACGCTAGAAATATCCGAACAGCCTCAAGACGAGCAACCGAGCAAAAGATTCTTCAAAGTCAATACCCTCTTCCTGACGATAACCCTTAGCCACCGACGCGACTTATTTCGATAACATTTCCTTCAAAGATCCAATTTGTTTTTCCAAATCCATTTGAGACCAATGACGAGACCCTCGTTGGTCTTTCAACCAGTTCCCATACTTCAAGACCTTTGAATTGGTTGAGTTCTTCTTGCATGGATTCAATCCAGTTGTCTTTTGTCATTGCGCCTTTGATGTTTTAGGTTCAGATTGGCAAGGTGAGTGCATAAATGCAATGTTCACCATCCGAGTGAAGACGTTGTCTTGTAACGACTGGTTGATTCGGGTTGCCAATAATATTTTCCAGAGGATGGTCTTTCGTCCATCTATGTGTGGAGGGTTGATGTTGGTATACATTGTGCGATTCTGAGGATTCAAATGGTTTGTTGAAGATTCCGCGACATCCGTGCGCAGCCTCATTAGCAAACGGGTTAAAGAACGATTTGGATCAAAATCTGCAGTGGGGGTACTACATTCGAATATCATCACCGCTTCATCATTGTTGGAAGCGGTTTGTTCAACTGCTGTGGTGGAGTCAATCGGTGTAGGTGCATCTTCAAAGTAGTTGTTGTAGCAGTGTATCGTATAAGAGTATTATCGTTGAGCAAATGAAACAAATGGATACACCGAGCACGCTCATCAATATCGCCACCAACAAATGGAGCAAATAACCTTTCCATTTGTTGACGAGTAAGCCGGGGCTTTGTTCACCGATGATGGGGTTTGGGGAAGTTTAAGCGGTTGTGTCCGGTTCCAAGTCGGTATACTCGTAAGCCATTTCCGTAAGTTCATCAAAATGAGCATGAATCGCTTCCATCACCGCTTTGTACGACGATTCCGATTCGAAACCTTTTGAATTATCACAAGATCCGATAAAGACTCCAATGTCAACTTTTGCTTTGAGCTTTCCAAAGTCATCACGATCATTATTCGGATAGCAAAGAGATCCAAATACATGAAAGTGTTTGAGATTCGGTTTTCTCTTGTGGACAAGCTCAAAAGGTGTTTTGTTGTGGCGTTTTGTAATCATAGAACGGTTTTGAGTATAGCATGCAAGAGATACAGCCCATAAGTAATCTGGAAGTTTAGCATTAATTAACATTGTTCTTGCAGCTTCCACTAACGCTCGGTTTCGCTTTTCGACAACTCCGCTTTTGTTCCGTGTACGCGGCAATAGATGTCCGATGTCAATTCCCACTTTCTCATAGAATTCACGAAGAGTTTGATTAACAAATTCAGCCTCTATCTGCTCGATTAGTCTAACGGTGTTTCTTAGCTGAACTTGTATTTTCGTGAGAAAGGTGATGATCATTTGTGGAGCTTGATCTTTGCTTCAAAGAAAGTAGACCCAAGTCCAGCGTGAATAGTCATCAACAATTACTAAGATGTAGCGCTTTGCCATTGATCGCTTGCACGCCAAGATCGGGCCACACAAATCCTTGTGAAGAAGATGAAGCACATGCCGAGAGCTGTGTTCCACCTTTGAAGGAAAATGAGCACGAGTGCTTTTGCCTTGTTCACAAGCCGAGCAAAGGTGATCTTTAGAATACCAAAACCGTGGGAGTCCTTCAACTAGTTTGTGTCGAGCAAGGTTGGTGATGGTTTGAAAGTTTAGATGTGAGAGACGACTGTGCCATAGCCAGGATTTTGTTGATGTTGCCTTTGAAAGTAAACATATGGGAGATGAAGCAACCATGTCTTTCATAGAGATAGTGTAGAGACTAGAATTACGCGATCCGCATATAAGGTCATTTCCTTGTAGATCACTTAATGAAACAAGTTTTCTCCCGAAAGCAACCTCCAAATCTCCATCACAAAACCTACTCGAAAACAGATTATGACCGAGGCCTTCCACATAGTAAACCCCGCTAATTTCGATGTTCCCATTGACATAGTCTCCGTAGCCCATGATAGCTGCGAAGTGATCATTCCCTAACCCGACAAAGGCCAATGAACTTTGCAATAAAGTTTGATAACAGCTTTAAGATTGCCGTCATGTGTCGGGAACATCCGCTATCAACAATCCAGAGAATGATCTCAGACACCGCATTACACATCTAGATGGAATAGAAGTAGATGTGGAACCCGAAATGTTAGAGGGTTCCGTAGTAGGTATAGTAGATATACACACATCAATAGCTTTAGGTATCCACTTAAATCCTAGTGTGTTATATATCCATTTCGGCCATCTCCAACTAGTGTTTGCTTTAGTCTTAGTGAATGCACTAGGTGGTACTACATTCCTAGGAGGTGAAACCGAGCTACAGGGATAACAATGCGTTTCTTAGAATCTAAAGAGGGCGGTCTACCAAGCACTGACTTAGAAAGATTAGTGGGCCTAGAGGTATTCCGGTTCTTAGGATTCCTTTAACGAGAGATGATAGCTTTAGCAACACATTTATCATGACAATCAGAATTCATACTTTTACGACAAATAACACAAGGTGCATCGATCAATATCAAAAGTACTTAACGGTTTAGCATTCGTTACATCACTATTTCTATTACATTTGCCGAACGCAATATCTATAGTGGAGGCAACGTGAGTCTTATTCATAGTCCTAGGGTGTTCTTCTACTTTAGCATTCCTGATTGATCTTTTCTTAGGTCGCAACTTCCTATTCTTCGATGTAGTGCTCCTAGGCCGTGAAGTGCGGACATTTGGAAAAGATGCAACTATTCCTGCTTTCAAGAGAAGGAGGCACGTTAGCAACTTGTGATTTGGCAGTAGGGATTCTAGGTTCATGAGTACTAAGTGTTACTTGGGCTAATCTCTTAATGATGGTTGGCGGAAGTTGTTCATACTTTCCTAACATTTCTCTTAACTTGAAGATAGTGTGAATCGATCTTGATTTTCGACCTAACATTTCCAAAGAAATGCATAACTTCTTTAGTGTGTGCAAGATAATGATCAAGTTCATTTGATGCTTCATCACGAAGTCTTTTGAGTAAATCAAATATGACACCATATTCCTTTTAACTTTTACAAGTTCTTGTTCATATTTTGAGATTTGACACTTAAAAGACACGCTTTGATCATCCAGTTGCTCAATTTTAGGATCGTAAGATTTTGCACGAATCGGGCGATTTTGTGTTTAAAAGCAAGTTGTTGATCGTGAATATCTTTTTGACACCAATTAAGACGACGTATTGCATTTGAAAGTTCGCTTTGACAATCGCTTGTTTTCAACTTTTAAGAACTCGACCAAGCACATTATCGTTGTTCTCAACATTTATCACGTAATCAACAAGATCGCAGAGGTATGATCAAATGCGTATGACAAAGAATTCAATAACACAACATTATGGACATCAACACAGATGACATCTTCCAAGAGTCGATCAACATCTTTTCTCAACATTTTCTTTTACGCTTTAGTGTTAGAAATAGATGTTTCGCTTTTCTCAAAACGACCTTCATTATCCAAGTTCCTTATGAAAGTCCCTTTCCCAAGACAATGCACAACTTTTCAAATTTTTAACATTTGGTAAAAGATTTTTCTCAAAAATGTCTCTTTGTTCTCGCGCTAGAGGCGATTGAAAGTGTTGAACTTTGATTTCGGAATGATATTCTATCTCATGTTGTAAAGTTTTGAGGTCAGCCATGAAAAGGTCAAAATATCGAAGAATTTTGCGATTTTCGGGTTTTGAGTTTACTTCACTGATGGAAGGTAAAGGACCATAAGTTTGTGCATAATCCGGTTGGGGATTAACATTAGAAGACTCGTGTGTTTTTATGATTACCCTTGGTGTGTTAGAAGAATCCGTTGGTGTGACGAAAGTGACCGCTTTTGAATAGTTAAAAGGTTTGTTGTAAACAACTTTTTCTAATTTTGATCGACTCTCGCCTTCTGCATCTAATTCCTCTTGACGATGATATTCAACAACACTCATAACGGAATTATCAACTTTATATTCTCGCGACCGGAAACTTCGGATTTGGTTTGAATAATTTGGTTGAAAGCTTAGGTTTGTAATCAGCAAGATTCGGTCCATATCCATTTGGATTGGGTTTTAAAGTAAACTTTTCAATGGTTGTGACCGACTCGCCATGTTTGTAAACAACAGCTTTAAACTCTTTAAGTTTGTTTTGCAAGCCGATGATTTCTTCAAGATGATCATCTATTCGCTTCGTTGAATGCTTTTTGTATGCAGAGAACTGTTTTTGACAAGTTAACAACTCACCCTTAGCTTTTTGATTTTCCAAGGTGAGAGCGTTAATTTGCTTTTTATGTTCATGTTTCAGTTGTTCTATTTCGGATAACAAAGCATTCTTCGGCTAGATCACGCATCTGTCTTTCTAAATATTTTTCGCTTTTGATAAGATTTGGCAAAGGCGCTTCAAAACCGCTTTTCACGCTTTTCTTGAGTTTTGAACAAGTTGAGTTGCTTTTGTAGACATTCAAAATCCTTGGTTAACAGTGCATTTTTGCATTTCAAGTCCTGATTAATGGCATGACATTTTTCCACTATGGTCTGTTGGTCTTGTATTAAACGAGCAAAATGAGGCAAAAGTTCGGTGTGTTCAACGTGAGTCTCAACATGATCATTACTTAGATCCTCAAGTATAACCACGAAGTCAATTTGATTATCAAGGGAAACCGTTTGGTCATCTTGATCGTCAAATATAACTACGGGTCTAGTTGAAAATCGTCGGAATGAGATGTGGACGACGCATTTTGAACATTCCGAGCCTTGCCGGATTCGGATGTTGGCGAGATATGAGATCGAGATAAATATGGTTTGTTCGGTACTGAGACAAGCCATCGCTGTCATACATCGGGCCTGTGTCACTCATGTGTAACTCATGCATATTAGCCATCAACATAACAAATGCATTGGCCCGCAAGTCCTCCATATCATCATCCGAGTCGGCATTTGCCATAAAGCTCGTTCTTTGTCGTGAGAGTTCCACCAACTTCATCCTTAAGAGCCAAAAGAAGAGCCTCTTTGAAATAAGCACTGCCCCTAGTCCTTGGCTTTGGGCATGCATTAGCCAGTGTCCCTTCTCATTGCAGTTGTAGCATCGAAGACCATTCAACCCATTCCGAGCATTTCCTGCTTCCACCACCGAGCTCGATTGTTATTCCTACCCACGATTAAACCCTTGACCACCGCCCATCCGGCGACCATAACCACGATTCTGAACTTCAACTCGCCCATTGTTCACAACAGCTTGATTCCTTGTATTAGATGAGGAACGAATACGGTTGTTGGATTTGTTGGTATAACGGCTAAAGGCATTAGCAATCATAGCAAATCCTTGTTGCAGTGCTTCAACGGATCAGATTCCTCATTAGCTTCAGCTTGAGCATTGTTGTTGTTGTATGGAACCAATTGAGTTTGTTGAGATGGAGGTTGTGAAGGATCATGTGGTGTGATTGTAGCAGTTGGTTGAGTTGCTTGTTGAGGAGAATAACTGTTTTGAGCATATAAGGCAAGTTGTTGATTTTCCGGATGTGTCGGTGGAGCAATTTGAGCACGGAGAATCCTTTCCCTATCAACTTCCTTTTCATGAGGCTTCAAGTAATCGTACAATAATCCATATGTAGATTGATGCATGTTTTTCGCTTGACGGAGAAAAATGACATACTTCTCCCATTCAGAACCAAGACTACTCAAGAACTTAGTATTCACCGCAATTCTTGGCATGATGATGTTGTGTTTATCCAAATCATTGATGATGTCTGAAAATCGGTGATGATAGGACTCGAGTGTCTCTCGTGTTCAATCATGAAGTGTTCATAAGCCAAGTAAATTTTGGATTCCAAATCTTCCCCGATTGAGTACGATCCTTCCATAAGAAGACGAATATGATCCCACATTTTCTTTGCGGTCTTTTGAGCATCAACACTACGAAGAATTGGGTTTGGTAATCCTAAGAGGATATATTCCATTGCAAGCTCATCTCCTTCATAGTGTAGAAGTTCTTGAGGATTCAAGTCCGCAATAGAGCAATGTTCGTTTGTTCATCTCTTGGTGGAATGGCATTTGGATCTCCTGTACAATGACAAGAGGCATCTCAAATGGAACTTCCAAGATAACCTGCTTTAAGAACTTTCCATGTGGCTTCTTTAGATCACAAAACCTAAAGAACCTTATCACCCATTGATCATAGTTTCCTGAAGTGAGCATTGGAGGTCTATCAAGTGATCCAGCCTCATGAATTGATTGTTGGTTGCTTAAAGCTTCAAACATCTTTGCAAACCAAGTGGGTTCCTTCATAATGGTCCTTGATGGATGTTGATTGAAGTCATTTGTGTACGGTTGAACTTGAAGACTTGGTGGTGGTTGAACCATTTGAGGTTGTGGATTTGCAGCAAGTTGTGGAGTATGTTGTTGGTTAAATTGTTGTTGATAAATTGCTTGTTGTTGATTCCATTGTTGATGTTGTGGAGTTAGTTGTTGTTGACGCTGAGGATGAGGATAAGTGTAAGGGAAATAGTTAGAGTATGGTGGTTGTGACATGTTGATAAACTTGTGTTGGTAAAATGGATCTTTGTAGTCGAATGAACCTTTGTTGATGAAGTATCCTTAGGCGTAGAAATCACAATAGACAAGTAGCACTTATGCGTAAAAACACCAAAGTTACGCGTAACAATTAGAGGTTACGCGTAGAATTTAGCTTACGCGTAAGTAAGGAAAAAGACGCTAAAGTTATGCGTAGACACAAAGTTAGGCATAGAAAGTTAGGCGTAGGATTATCTTATGCCTAAGGCTAGGCTTAGGCGTAAGAAAAATCTTATGCGTAGGATTTCTACGCGTAAGCTTTATGCTTATGCGTAATTTTAGGGTTTTATCTCAAGTGATCTTTTACACTTCACAAAGGCAAAAGATATCCAAAGTCGGCGTATTTTCAGAATTATCCAAGTAAGAAAACACGGAATAAACCACGAAAATGAAGATCAAACCAAGGAAATACTTACGCGTAGTTTTAGGGTTTTACTACGCGTAGGTTTACTCGTAAATTTGATTTTGCTCAAAGTTGTTTCTAAACCAGTTTTTGTGTGATGAAATAGCTTCAATAACACCAAAAGACACAAAAGTGTGAAGCTTGATGATCCAAAGCTCTTAAAACAGTTATGCGTAGAACTATACCCACGAATAAAAACTAGCTCAAAAACAACGATCCACGCATAAAGTTTGAAACTTTTTGCCAAAAACAAGTATTTTAACACCTTAAAACGTTGAAAGTACAAGAATCTTGGATTAAAAAGTGTAAAAAACAAGTTTTGAAGCGAACCAAAGAACACGTTATCTTTACGCGTAAGACCCAAAACCAAAAACTTCAAAACAAAAGTGTGCACCCAACTATTTGGCGATTGATACCACTGTTAGGTCACAAGGTTTACCACACAAGCTTATATGAAAGATAGAGAGGCGATTGAACAAGAAACCAAACACACACACACGATATAAGTAAGACCGGTTATGCGTAGAGCATATGTGAAAGGAATAACTTGAACAACCAACCCTCAAGTGAGGGTTATTACAAAGTATTTATAGGTAAGGAGCTAGGGCAACACTCCTACTCCTTCCCTTTCTCCTATGGGCTTGGGCCTAAGCTCATGGGCCTTCTACATAAGCTTAAGGCTAATAACAAACATAAAGGCCATAATAAGCTAACTATTACATATGAGTAACTAACACTTGAATAAGGTTTAGGAGTGATTCCAACACATCTAAAGACCCGTGTCATTCTTTGAATGACAACATAAAGACCGTAGATATTATCGAATCGAGAAAAAAAGTTTGAAAAATGACAATATTTGTTTTTGAAAATTTTCAAGATTTTCAAGTTTTTATAGATTTTTGAAAGTTTTATATTTTTCTATTTGCTTTTTGAAGGTTTTGTAATTTTGTATTTTGTTTTTCGAATAAATATTTATAAGAGATGGATGAAGAAAGACCTTTACTCCTCGTCTTCCTCTTGAAGACGTTTGAGTGTTTCCGGTTGTAAACTCTTTAGACCAAGTCGTGGAAGGATAAACTCAAAACGTTCTCTAGGAAGAGCTTTGGTGAAGATGTCCGCTAACTGATATTCAGTCTTCACAAAATATAGTTCCACCACACCGTTCTCCACTTTCTCCCTGATGAAATGATGTCGAATGTCGATATTCTTTTCTCTTGAATGTTGAACGTTGTTGCATGAGAGAGCAATAGCACTTTTATTATCACAGTACAGAGGGATTTTGTTGAATTCAAAGCCATAGTCGGATAATTGGGATCTCATCCATAGGATTTGAGCACAACAAGATGACATGGCTATGTATTCAGCCTCTGTAGAGGATATAGAAGTACTCATTTGTTTCTTTGAAGACCAGCTTACAAGCTTATCGCCCAAAAACTGAAAGCACCTCGGGCGTGCCGGCGTGTATCTTGACATCTGCATGATCGGCATCCGCATAGGTGTTAGTGATATACCGGTGTCCCGGTACCAAAGTACCATGTCGATGGTTCCTTGGAGATACCGAAAGACCCGTTTAACCGCTTCAAGGTGCTTTTGGTAGGCTTAGCACGATATCTAGCACACATGCAAACAGAATAATGCGGTCTCTGGTTGTGAGGTACATCAGGATCCAATCATACTACAATATTTCGTTTGGTCTACCATGATCCCTGAGTGGTCCTCATCCAGATTTGTACGCTCTATCATGGGAGTGTCAACAGGGTCACAAGAATCAAATCTAAATTTCTTTAAAATCTCATTTGCATATTTAGATTGATTTATAAAGATGCCTCAGGGAACTTTGTGAAATTTGTAATCCCAAGAAAAATGACATTTGTCCCATCATTGACATTTGAAATTTGAAACCAATTTCATTTGAAAAACGGTCACATTCACTAGGGTCAGTCGAGGCAAAAATAATATCATCAACATAGATTTGAGCGTGAATTAAATGTTTGCCCCGACTTTACGGTGAACAATGTCGGATCAACTGCTCCTTTGGTGAATCCGGTAGATAGAAGAAACTTTGATAGCGTATCATACCATGCCCTTGGGGCTTGCTTCAAACCGTAAAGAGCCTTCTTCAAACGATAGACGTGAGTAGGATGCTCTGGATTCACAAAGCCTTCAGGTTGGCGGACGTATACGACTTCTTTAAGATCTCCGTTAAGAAAAGCCGTCTTTACATCCATCGGATAGACTACCATGTTCTTACTTGCAGCATTAGCCAAGAAAATTCTGATTGCCTCGATACGAGCAACTGGAGCAAATGATTCCTCAAAGTCAATACCCTCTTCTTGACGGTATCCTTTTGCAACCAATCGATCCTTGTTCTTTAATACATCACCATGCTCATTAAGTTTTACTTTGAAGATCCACTTTAGAGCAATGATCATAACACAGTCAGGAGCAGGTACTAGTTCCCATACATCTAGTCGATTAAACTCATGAATTTCTTCTTGCATGGCATTAAACCAGCTGTCTTCATTCATAGCAGTTTTAACGTCTTTTGGTTCGATCTTAGAGAGTACAAAGTTGAAGAAGCACCATAAGGCATCGGTTGCAAGTTGTCGACGAGTGGATACTGAACGAGAAGGATTTCCAATGATGTTGTCCAATGGGTGATCATGTGTCCATTTTCTAAGGTGTTCATGTGGTTGTTGTTGAGAGCAGAAGTAGTAGAGTCGATTTCTCCCGATGAAGATGGTTCGATGATGATTTAGGAGCAAATATGTTTTCAAAGGGTTCATCTTCTGGAGGAGCAAAAGGATTTTCATCATCGTAGCTGCGCAACATTTCCATTGTGTACACTTGATGATTGAGGCATTGATGATGAGACCGAGTGATCGTGAAGGCGCTTCATGACTTAGTGACATAGAAGCTGAAGGGTTGACTTCATTGGCGGTATAGGGTAGCCTCTGTTAATGGATTTGTGATCATTAGCAATTGGCTTATAGTGTTCATCAAACATTGGATCAAACAATTTCTTCAATTCATCTTAGAAGGGGTACATATGGAGTTCTTTGGTAAGGAGTTTGGTACAAGAGAAGAACTAATGGAACTATTTAGAAATGCGGGGTCGAGCTGGATCATCCAAGAGCCATTTGACCGGTCACTCATCAAGCGTAGCGTGAATTGTTTCCATGATATTTCGAGTTCTCTTGTTGTAGATTCGGTATCCTTTTCAGTTTGGTGCATATCCTACAAATACTCCAATGTCTGCTTTAGCTTTCAATTTGCCTAAATCTTGACCCTCATTAGTTGGGTAACATAACTCACCAAACACATGAAGGTATGATAGATCAGGTTTTCGATTGTGGACAAGTTCATACGGAGTTTTTCCATGAGTAGTGTGAATTAGGGACCGATTTTGAGTGTAGCATGCAGTGGCAATGGCTTCAGCCCATAGAAATGTTGGAACCTTTGAGTAAATCAGCATTGTTCTTGCGGCTTCCACAAGAGTTGATTTCGTCTTTCAACTACACCGTTACGTTGAGGAGTTAGTGGAACACTTCTTTGAGGACTGATTCCAACACTTTCATAAAATTCACTAAGTTCTCTATTAACAAACTCAGTTCCATTGTCCGTTTGGGCGATTCCCGATCTTGTTAAGTCGAACCTGCTTTTAATAAATTTAATGATGACATCTGGAGTTTCATCCTCTGTCCTCAAGAACTTAACCCAAGTGAATCGGGAGTAGTCATCAACCACGACTAACACATATTTCTTGCCATTAATAGTTTGCACTCTCATTGGTCCACATAAATCCATGTGAATGGTATGTAGAACTTCCATAACAGAATTTGTGGGTTTGGGTTTGTGGGCATATTTCTTGCTTTTTCCCAATTGGCATGTTGAACAAAGATGATCCTTTTCATACTTTAATCTGGGTAAGCCTCTTACAAGGTCCTTTCGGAATGATTTTTAATGGTGTCGAAGTTCAAGTGATTGAGACGACGATGCCATAACCATGACTTTGTTTTGAAGACTTTGACAATAAGCAGATTGGAGAAGACTTCATCATGTCTTCGATAGAGATGGTGTATAGATTTGAACCACGAGTTCCTCTTAACAATTCCACACCATCAAGTTCTCTAACGAAACTAGTATGTTTTCTAAAAGCCACTTCTAGATCGGAATCACGAGAATTGACCAACGAAAAGCAAGTTATGACCAAGACCTTCAACATAATATACCACGAAGATTACACTTTTACCAACAACATAGTCTCCATAACCCATAATTGCACAGAAATGATCGTTCACGAATCTAACAATCCCTATGAATTTACTCACGAAGTTCATGAGCAACGGTCTCGGTCATATGCTTGGAGCAGTGAGTCCGGTACCCAGAGCGATTTGAATGATCTGCAATTGAACACAGACAAGAATGGATAACCGGATAATTGGGATCCCCATGCAAGAATGGGTTCCATTTGGTTAGTAACAGTGATTGGAACACCCACATCGAAGTAGAAACAATGGAATCATCAAGGATAGATGCAGTGCTAGTGTCCGTACTAGACCTATTCAAAGTATGTTCACTTCTTAAGGGAATAGTTCTACCAGTAGGTATCCATTTCCTAATGGGCATTGATCTAGATAATTTAGTGCACATCTCATTAAGATTGAATTTGCGCGGTAGGTATCCACCGATAACCTATGTTACTAAATTTCCTTCCTGTGGGTTTCCAATGTTTTCTAACATTCTTCCGCCATTGCTTTCTAGCCTTCTTAGCTTGATTTTTTGCATTAACTATCTTAACAGGACATTTAACAGCATTAAACAAATCATTCACACCACATTCAAGATTAGTAACAGAAACCACGCAATCATCATTACATGTTTTGCCAAAAGTAGCAGAATTCGCATTAGTTACAGTACGCTTAGAGCTAACACTAGAATCAACATGATTCGTTTTATTCAAATTCTCCCTAAGGTGATCTTCTACTATCTTCCACTGAACATTCTTAGCATGCAAGGTCCTATCATTCTTTGTGTTGCCTTGAGGCTTTGACCCGCTTACTTTGGTGTCACTTCTTACTCCGGTAGAGGGAATTGGAACATTAGTTGGTTTTGCAATTTTTTGCATTCCTGAACTAGAAGTGCAGGGATCTGAACTACTTGAAGGCACATTGAAATTCACTTTCTTAATGCTGGGCATCGAATGGTTTGTATACTTAGCACAAGGCATGGAACAAGGCATCACAACTTTATCTTTCGCACCTAAGGATTTAGGACATGTTGCTATTAAACATTCTAACATCTCTTGAGATCGTTTGGCCTGAATGCAAGCAAACCTAATTTCACTATCAAGTGGCTTATTTATGAAATCCTCATCTACAATCTCACGAAGACATTCAAGACTATCCTTAAGACGAGCAAGATAATTATGAAATACAAGTTCATTATTCCTAAGATGACAAGGAATATATTTAACAGTCACAGTGTATTTGCAGTCTGCAGATGACTTTGATGCAACATTCTCATTAAAGACAAGTGGCATTTCCCCTTTTTCCTGCCTCATCAGATTCTCAATTTCCTTTTGTAAAGACGTTACTTTTTCGTTGTTCTTGTCACGAGTGACTTTAATTGAATCATATAACTCTTTAAAGTGTTGTTTAACCTTTTCATTTTCTTCTAGAAAACTTTCATTTTCCTTTTGTAAAACATTAAGCAAGTTTTGAAGATGAAAAGTCTGAGAACTCTAAGAATCTAAAGGAGGAGGCATTTGGGAGCCTGTCACATTGTTCTTTTCACCCTTTAATAGTGAAATTTGGGTTCTCAATTATCTGATCGTGTTACAATGAACTTAAATCTGTTCATCACGTTTGCTAATTTCAAAATCTGCATCAAATTCAGGAGCATCCAAGGATGTCTTGATATTTGAGGTTTTAATATTTTCTTTTAGATGTTGATATTTTAATTGCAAAGCAAGATGCTCAACTTCCAACTTAGAAAAATGTTTCACCAGGTTATCATGATCATCCTGTTCAACTTTATCATGCAGTTTAGAGTTAGTTTTCTCAAGCTCAATGACGCGATCATGGGAGACTTTCAGAGCAACAGATAATTCATGAAATTGAGATGCATTAATTAAATAATTCGTGGCAGTGTAAAACACATCTTGAGTGATACATTTAGAAATCAGATTCTCATTTAAGGTATGCAAGTTCTTCCTCTCAATCTCGTTATATTTTAATTCTCGCTCATAGTCATTGAACTCAACAATCATTGCATCAAATTCCTTTTCCATTTCTTTAATATCTGAATCTATCGCCTTTTTAAGACTCTCAAATTGACCTTTTAATTGCTTAAAGAAAGGCATGACTTCAGTTAACTAACATTCTTTAGTTTGCTCAAAACCCCTTTCCCCTTCAGTTATCCCCGTAGGTGTGATTCTCTTCTTACATGTTTTCTTAAAATCAACGAATAGTTGATAAGCAACATACATGTTGATCAAGGTCTTGATATTAGTAGCAATAGTTCTAGGAACTAAGTGCATTGGTGTATTTGGAGGATACACAGTAGCTACAGGCATTTTCCTAAAGGGAGTGTTCGTTTCAACAAGTACATTAACTTTTTGCTTATCCATGTCCTTTTTCCAAAAAAACTTGTTCTGGGGTTAATAGAGTTTGAGCCTTAAACTTGTTCAGGGAGATCCAATTTTCCTTAGTGTAATCATGGGGTTAGATTGTTATGTTATTCTCTTTACACGCAGGATTGTTAAGCTTCTTATCCATTTTCTCCCTAGATGCATCATCTAATTTTCTATCCTCTTACGTGCTTCTTATACATGATGGTGTTTGCCTGGGCTTAAGAATCTCATTGCCATCATAGATTCGCTTCTGTGCTTCTCTTGCTTTCTTACCATACTCAGGATTGGGATCCTTAATAATGGGAATACTATGCTTATTGCTTAAAACTCTATGCTTAGTGACCATGTGAGCAGTTTGAATGGTGTTTCCTTGTACGTACAACTTATTTTCAAGCTTGTTTTTCAAAGTTTTTAGATTAGAAAAGTCATTCAAAAGTTTTAATTCCTTAGCGTTAAATTCTTGTTTAAGCACTTTAACATTTTCTTGAAGCTCTTGCTTTTGCTTAACAGTTTTTGAAAGCTTTTCTTGTAAGGAGTTTAACTCTTGTTTTAACACTTCTTCTCTAAAATTACTTTTTCTAATAATTGTACGCATTTGGTCATCTATTTCTTGGTCACGGGTAGTTAACTCAAACTTAGCACGTTGTTCATACATAGCAACTTGTTCTTTATAAGCATTCAGTTCAGAGGTAAAAGAATCATCAGGGGCACATGCAGTGTATTCATCAAGAAAATAGTCATCATTGACTGCAGAAGATACATCACTTGGTACAATGTCACTTTCACCTTGTGTCACATATTGATCATATGGGGCAATATTACTATTTCCCTCATTATCAATATCTGATTCATAAGTTTCAAGAGATTGTACTTCATTATGTATCTTTTGCTCATCAACCTCATCGTATAGTTTTAATACCTCCGAGATGATTGATTTTTTGGATGGACCAGCCTGTTGTGGTGAAGAGATCTTTGGAGAGACCATGGGTGAGATGCTAGCCATGAATATTGTGCAGGCGGTTGGTTCATCATCGACATCTGAGTCATATGCATCACAATCATCTACTTGAAATGCATTTGGATGATTCTGTCCCATGCCTGCCTTGTTCATCCACATCAGCATCATATGTCTTGGCATTTCCCTCAGCAAGAAACAGCAACTCTTCCTCTTCCAAAACCGCTCCATTGTCCTGAGCTTGAACTAGCAGCATCTTGTCCCTGAAGTACTCTGCATTTTGAGGGCATTTTAGAGATGTACATTTCCTCGCAATGTGTCCATCACCACCACAGTTGTAGCACTTAATTGGCTTTGCTTGCCCTTGATTGGCATTTCTTCCACGATTCTGATTTGCCACATATCCTCCACCTACTCCAGCATTACCAAAACCTGCTCCAACCATCCCTTGTTCATATCGTCTTCCTTGAACTGGTTGCACCATAACCTTTCCATCTCTGACAACAGCATGATTATGTAGATTGGATGCGTTCGATCTCATTGTTAGTGTGCATTTGTTGGTATGTTGGTGAGGGTCAAGTTTTGTTTAACCATAAGAGCCAGTTGATTAATGAAGTGTCCCATGACTGCATCGGCATCAGCTTGCTTGAACCTCGGATCAGGAATGAGTTTGTGATTACCATTATCCGTGGGTATGACTTGAGAAGCTTTGGTAGTAATACCAACATTGGTGTAGAAGGTTTGAGTCATTTGTGAACTGGTTTCTCCACGCTTAGATTTGAACTACTCAAGAATCCTCGTTCAAACATAGCATGTGTCTCATTCGGAGAAGGAAGGCATCTGATTGCTCATAGTTGGTGTTATTCAATCCTTTGGTTAGCTTCACAGAGGTGACAAATTTGTGCCATTCGGGATTCATGTTGTTCACAAACTTTGAGTTCGGCTGAATATTTGGCATGGTCATTTTGATATTCCTCATATCATTCACCACTTGTGGAATCTCGTAATATTCATAGATACTTTCTTACGGTTTCATCTTAAAGTGCTCAGATTCATCATACAGTTGTGATTCTCTGTCTTCCTTAGTTAATTGAACCCGAAGAAGTATCTTGACATTATCCCAAACTGCCTTGGCTTCAGTGTTGTGATTGATAAGCTTGTAGATATCCTTTGGAAGACCTTGAAGTATAATGTTTGAAGCCCTGATATCAACATCGAATCTCTTTTTCTCCTTATCACTGAGCTCATCATACGTCTTTGGTCTCGTCAATGCAAGATCATTGTTCCATTTACAGCAGTATCAATTATGTCTCTTGTAGTCTCAATCTGATAAGGTCCTTCATCAATTGACTTGAGAATGTTGACTCCATTTTCCTTTCCCAGACAATACAACCTAATTCGTTGAACCCATGAATCATAGTCAGTTCTGTCAAGCATGGGTGGACGAGTATCTGAACCAGCTGCTTGAACGTCCTCAGCTATAGTAGAGATGATTGTAGGCACGTTGGTAGACATGTTTTCAGATTTCACGGGATTTTATAACTCTATGATTAAACCGGGAAATGGATTCTTTCACGGAATTTTACTAAATTAAGAGAAAACCGTATTAGAAACAAATATTAACCAAGTCGCTATAACTCTTGAACCAAGTCGCTAGGTACCAAGTCGCTAAGACCCAAGTCGCTGAACACAAGTTGCTAAAGCACCAAATCGCTAAGTAGACAAGTCGCTAAAGAACAACTCGCTAAGTATCCAAGTCGCTAAGAATCAAGTCGCTGAACACAAGTCGCTACTGCACCAAATCGCTAAGCAGACAAGTCGCTAAAGAGCAACTCGCTAAGTACAATAATTACAAGTCGCTAGAAATAATAAAGACAAGTCGCTACACCAACCAAGTCGCTAGCCGAAGTGGAACCTCCACTAACTTGTCTTGTTTGTGGCTTGTCTCAATAGACAAGTCGCTACGATCAAGTCGCTAAAACTTAAACTACAACTCGCTGGAAATTACTAAAGCAAGTCGCTACGAAGAATATCACTCCGAGACTCAAGTCGCTAACTTGAAAAACTTCAAAACCACACTTTTCAATCCAAAGCAAGCTCAACCACAGTGATTCAAGCTTCCCAAATCAAAACCCAAGCAGTTACCATGATTATAAACACAAAAGTACACTCAAAATTCAAACTTTAACACAAGAAATGATCCAAATGATGCAAAAACCACTAAACTTTTTCAAACCCAAAAACCATATAAAACCACTAGAAATCCAAGCATAAGTAAGAGAGATGATCAAACCATGGCTCTTGATACCAATTGTTACACTTAGGATTTCTCAAACACATCAAACCATGATCATTCAAGGCGTATACTATTAGGTTTTAGAGAGAGAAAGAGTTAGAGGTTTGGGAACTTAGTGAGAGAAAGTGAAAATATTATTATGAGCTCCAACCCTCTACCTTGGGAGGTAGAGGGTATTTATAGTCTTAGACAACTCGCCACCTATGGGCTGTGGATCAGGCATACAGTGGGTAAAGACCCGTCCGTCCTCCACGGTGTTACAAAACTAAATACTACTTAACTTTAAATAACTACGACTACGAGCTTTCTAACGATTACATATACTTGAGGTGACCGACACTTTAATAACTGGATTTACTAAATCCTAACAACCGGTGAACCAGTACACCACACTATCCCCCTGTTGGCTACGAGACTCGTCAGGCACGAAGACCAGTTGAGTGAGCTCCTGACACATTATGATGAGATTCCACTGGTTAGGATAGAGAGCTTGGAGGACGAGGTTGAAAACCTCGTGATAGGTCGCTACTCCATTGAGATTGTGTTCGATATGATGAGTACCCAGATTGTGGAGGCGAGAGAGGCCATGAACCGATTGACTCAGAGATTGGAGACTACTATCCGAGATGCTAGTACTTTGAGAGAGACTTCTTTAGGATGAGAGAGAGTCTTTCATCACGAGCTTGCATCCGCTCATGCTCGCACTGCTATCCTAGAGGAGAGGATTGATGATCTCGAGCCGAGAGATCGAGCTCGTGAGCAGCATATATGAGATTTGATAGCTATGGTTGAGGAGATTCGTCATCATCATGACGCATCGGGAGATGCGTAGATCCTAGTCATCTTTATCTTAGTATGTATCATAAAGCCGCCATATGAGGCATTAAGGCTTGTATCTTTTTGGTTTGTAACCTTGGAACAAGAATTATGATTTTGTAACCTATGGTTGTGAACAATACTATGTAATGATGTAATCTATGTATCGTATGGTTGTATTTCTTATATTCTTATACCGAACCGATCCTTATGTCCTTATATATATTATGATTTGTTGAGAAAAATCATGATTCACTTGTTGTCATTCATAACGATATCGTATCATTGATTTAAAGTGATGATCTTGACTATTATGATATTTATAATATGTAATCACTTTTATCATCGATCGATAATTTCTTAATCTTGGTGTTTATTTCTTGGAAATTTTAGAAAAATGGCCAAGAAGAAAGCTACCTCATCCACCATCACTCCCGCAGCTATTCGAAAAATGGTCGCGTTAGCGCTGCTATAGCACAACATGCGGCTGACACTGGTAGAGCCGAAGCTGAACGCAATGCTGAAGCTGAACGAATTGCCCAAGAGGCACGTGAAGCTGAAATTGCAAGACAAACTGAGATTGCAAGAGAAGCGGAAGTTGCAAGAGAAGCTGAGATTGCCCGAGAAGCGGAGATCGCTCGAGAGGCTAAAGCTGAGCGTGTTGCTCAAGCAGCACGTGAGGCTAAAGAGCGAGGCAAATCTTGTCGCAGAAGCTGCACGTCTTGTTGAAATGGCAAACTCAAATGCAACTAACACACCGAAAAATCAAAGTGAGTCCACTGTAACTCGCAAGTGTAGTTACAAAGAGTTCATGAACTGTAAGCCGACATTCTTCAAGGGCACTGAAGGTGCTATTGGTTTACTTCATTGGTTTGAGAGAACCGAGACTGTATTGCAAAGTCAAGTTTGCGACCGGAACTTTGCTTGAAGATGCGTTATCTTGGTGGAAAGGCCATGCTCAACCAATTGGAATGGAAGAAGCTTGTATGATTTCATGGTCAGATCTGAAACAACTGCTAATGAAGCAGTATTGCTCGAGAACTGAGATCAAGAAACTCGAAGATGAGTATTACCACTTGGCTGCTAAGGGTAATGATCTCAAGACATACTTCAAGAGATTCCATGAGCTAAGAGATCTATGTCCTCATCTGTTTCCCACCAATGAAAAGCTTTGGAAGCTTTGATCGGGGGTTTACCTCAAAGCATTGAAGGAGATGTCATCGCTTCGAATCCAAAAACTGTTGAAGAAGTTGTCATTGTATCCCACCGCCTTATGGAACCGATATTGAAGCTTGCAAATGCACAAGGCTCAAATGACAACAAAAGAAAGCTTGATGATCGGAAAGGCTCAAATTCCAACAACAACAATCGAAACAACAACCAGTATCACCGCAACAGAAACCATCACCACAATTGGCAAAACCGAAGGCAAGAAGCCGCAAGGGCTTATGCTGCACCCACTGCTGGAAAAGGGTATGTAGGACCACATCCCGGTGTAATAGATGTTTGATGCACCATTCTGGACCTTGCACTGTGAAGTGTGAAAAGTGCAACAAGGTAGGTCATCAAGGAAGACATTGCCGAAACCCTGGAGGGGGCAACACTGTGGCAAACATGAATTGTTATGGATGTGGAGAAAAGGGCCATTTCAAGAATCAATGCCCAAAGTTGAATGCAGCTCAACCAAACAATGCGCGTGCGAGAGTGTACGTGCTAGGAGATGGAGATACGCCTTTGAACCCTGACATTGTGATGGGTACGTATTCTCTTAACAATAATTCTGCAAAAAAATCTTGTTTGACTCTGGAGCCAATAAGAGTTTTATATCTACTACTTTTGCACCATTACTAGAAATATCCCCAATCGCCTTAGATACAACTTATGAGATAGAGCTTGCCGATGGAAAGATAATAGGAACGAACACCGTAATCCGTAATTGCCCTATTCTTTTACAAGATCACTCGTTCCTCATAGATCTTTTGCCAATCAAACTTGGAAGTTTTGATGTCGTAATTGGCATGGATTGGTTGTCCAAACACCATGCTAGAATTGTTTGCGACGAGAAAACCGTTCATATCCCGATCAATGGTGAAACTTTAGTCATCCAAGGAGATCAAAGTAGAAAGTACTTAAGTATCATATCCTATGCAAAATTGATAAAGTACTTGGAAAAAGGATGTTATGCCTTCTTAGCTCAAGTAACGGAAAAGAAGACGGAAGAGAAACGACTAGAGGATGTACCTGTAGTCAAAGAATTTCCTGAGGTGTTTCCAGAAGATTTTCCTGGACTCCCACCTACTCGACAAGTCAAATTTCAAATCGACCTTATCCCTGGAGCTACTCCTGTAGCACGAGCACCATATCGTTTAGCACCATCGTAAATGCAAGAATTGTCCAAACAACTAGAAGAGCTATCTGAAAAAAGGATTCATTAGACCAAGTTCCTCACCCTGGGGAGCACCTGTTCTATTCGTTAAAAAGAAAGATGGATCATTTCGGATGTGTATCGATTATAGAGAATTGAACAAGCTCACAATCATGAACCGCTATCCCTTACCAAGAATCGATGATCTGTTTGATCAGTTACAAGGCTCGAGTGTATACTCGAAGATTGATTTAAGATCTGGATATCATCAGTTACGGGTAAAAGAGGAAGATATACCCAAGACCGCATTTAGAACTCGATATGGCCATTATGAATTCCAAGTAATGCCATTCGGTTTAATTATGCACCTGCTGTATTTATGGACCTCATGAATAGAGTCTGTAAACCCTATCTGGATAAATTCGTCATTATGTTCATCGACGATATTCTTATCTACTCCCGTGATAAAGAAGAACATGCGGAACATCTGAGAACTGTCCTGAAGTTACTCAAGGATGAAGAATTGCACACAACGTTTTCCAAATGTGATTTTTGGATTGAGACAGTCCAATTTCTTGGTCATGTGATCAACAGTGAAGGAATCCATGTGGATCCCGCAAAGATTGAATCTGTAAAGAATAGGCCAGTACCCACCAACCCCGCTGAAATTCATCAATTCTTAGGACTTGCTGGTTATTATCGAAGATTCATCGAAGGTTTCTCGAAGATAGCCAAACCATTGACCGAGTTAACCCAGAAAAAGAAGAAATTCGAATGGGGAGACGATCAAGAATTAACTTTTCAACTCCTAAAGAACAAGCTTTACGAAGCACCTATCTTGTCACTACCGGAAGGAGCCGAAGATTTTGTAGTATATTGCGATGCTTCACACATTGGTTTAGGCGCTGTTCTCATGCAAAGGAACAAAGTGATTGCTTACGCATCACGACAACTCAAAACTCATGAGAAGAATTATACTACGCACGATCTAGAACTTGGCGCTGTGGTATTTGCACTCAAATTATAGAGACATTATTTGTACAGAACAAAGTGTATAGTGTACATTGATCACAAAAGTCTTCAGCACATCTTTGATCAAAAAGAGCTGAATATGCGTCAACGTCGCTGGTTAGAATTGCTTAGTGATTATGACTGCGAGATCCGTTACCATCCTGGAAAGGCAAACGTTGTTGCCGACGCCTTGAGTAGAAAAGATCGCCCTAAGCCACTTAGAGTGAGATCATTGGGAATGGTAATCAATTCACCCTTACCATCGAAAATTCTTGAAGCTCAGATCGAAGCACTTAAAGAAGAAAATAGGTCGAATGAGAAGATTTATGGCATGCCGGAGAATGAGAATGGATTCGTGAAGAGAACGGACGGAACGTTATGTTTCAAAAATAGAAGTTGGATTCCACTCTTCGGAGGTATCCGAGAATTCATCATGCATGAATCACATAAATCAAAGTATTCCATACATCCTGGTCCCAACAAGATGTATCAAGACCTAAAGCTTTTGTACTGGTGGCCTAACATGAAGGCTGATATTGCCGAGTACGCCAGTAAGTGTTTGACCTGTTTGAAAGTCAAAGCTGAACATCAAAAGCCATCAGGATTGTTAACCCAACCATAACTTCCCGTATGGAAATGGGAAAGAATCACAATGGACTTCATCACAAAGTTTCCAAGAACTTCTAATGGTTTTGACACCATTTGGGTCATTGTAGATCGTCTTACGAAGTCAGCTCATTTCTTGCCAATCAAGGAGAACGACAAGATGATTAAACTCGCTAGACTGTACATCAAGGAGATTGTTTCTCATCACGGTGTACCAATATCTATCATATCTGATCGTGATAGCCGATTCACCTCGAGATTTTGGCAAACGCTTCAAAGAGCCATGGGTACCAACTTGGATATGAGTACCGCGTACCATCCTCAAACAGATGGACAAAGTGAAAGAACGATCCAAACTCTAGAAGACATGCTAAGAGCATGTGTGATTGATTTCGGAAAAGGATTGGATAAGCACTTACCTCTGGCTGAATTCTCTTACAATAACAGTTATTACGCTAGCATTAAAGCTGCTCCTTTTGAAGCACTCTAAGGAAGAAAATGCCGATTACCAGTTTTCTGGGCAGAAGTTGGAGAAGTACAACTCACAGGCCCCGAAATTGTCCAAGAGACAACAGAAAAGATAATGCAAATTAGGCAACGACTGCAAGCAGCTCGAGATAGACAAAAGAGTTACGCAGATGTTAGAAGAAAACCAATGGAATTTCAGGTCGGAGACCGTGTAATGCTCAAAGTATCACCCTGGAAAGGGATGGTCAGATTTGGAAAAAGAGGAAAGCTCAAACCTCGATACGTTGGACCGTTCAAAATTCTTCAAAGAATTGGTCCAGTGGCATATAAACTCGATCTTCCCGAAGAACTTAGCCGAGTACGTGACACGTTCCATGTCTCGAATCTTAAGAAGTGTCTTTCGGATGAAACTCTAGTCGTACCACTCAAGGACATCCAACTCAATGACAAACTTAGCTTTGTCGAAGAACCCGTCGAGATCATGGACAGAGAAGTCAAGAGGCTTAAGCAAAGCCGCATTCCTATCGTTAAAGTTCGATGGAATCACAAGAAACGAGGTGCAGAGTTCACCTGGGAGCTCGAGGATGTAATGCGTTCCAAGTATCCCTACCTGTTCATCTAGATCACCCATGACAGCCTCTGCGAGTTTAACCGCGGGACGCGGTTCTCTTAAGGGGTAGGTACTGTAACCTCCCTGAAAATTTTAATGTACTTAACGCTTTAATCAGAAATTAAACACGATCTATTTCGTCATGAAATTTTTCTAAACATCACATTTGCATATCATTTGGCATATGCATGATCAACGCAGTTTGAGCGTTCATAAAATATACCGTTGTGATCAGAATAAAATTCTCCACGATCCTGACAACTTTAAAATACGTAATGAAAACGTAAAAATTTATAAAAATATGAATTTAATTATAAAAAATTATATTCAGATTTGTATTGGGCCTCGGAACTCATTGGACTCCATACCACCCCGTGATCCAACTCAAATCGTTATTGGGCTTTGGACCGGACCTAAACTTACACCATTTCTCGTTGGGCCTTGGCTTAGCTCACGCACCACAAAGGGAGCCCAACATCCATTTTTCAATTCCTAATTAAATGGGTCTTGTCTAATGGATCAAAACCTCTGCCCAAGTTTACATTTAGAAGAGTTAGTAAATGTGTGTTTCATGTTTCCTCCTTCTGCTTTCAGTTTGTCCAAAACGTGACCCAAAATATGATTAGCATTCAAAGCAAACTAACAAAACTAAATATATCAACTAGACAAAATACAAGTTTCTTTAGTTGTCTCATGAGGCTGTGTATGTAGGAGAAATGGAGACACAAAACCATGCTTAGACACTCTAACAATAATATTAAACTAAACCTAGACATTGACTCTCTTTTGACTTGTTCAACCTTTGGATATTAAATTCCTAAAGACTTGACAAGTCATGGCATGCTTGGGAGCTAATATCTCACGCCTAGAACACCAACCCAAACAATGGTATTTTAACACATGACTAATGAGGTAGGGATTAGGAGAGCTAGAGGATAAAAATAATACAAAGACCATGCTTGTCTTGGCTATATAAGCCACCACCCTTAAGCACTTTCATCACACCTCAAACACCAACACTTCACATTTTTCTTTCCTTGGTTCCTGTCGAGTAAAAAGAAAGGAGGAGAAGCACTCGGGTTGTTAGCAAACTAGGGAATTTGTTTGGTTATTTGTGGTAAAGACTTGGGTTGCATTCGGCTTAGTTATCTTGGTGTCTCACTTCTCGTCCGATTTCCCACACCGCTCTCACCTTTGTAAGTACATCAACTTGTTTCGACTCATTATGATAATGATAGATTGCATAACATACTTAGCTCATTTCAAGTAGTGTTGCGTTAAAATGAAAAACATATCGAAACTTCGCTAAAAATTCTTAATAGGTAACTTAGCATCATAACTTGAAATAAACTCTCGTGCCATGTTCGGTTGATGAGGAGTCACGTTTTGTTAAGTAAAACTTGTTTTAGTTGCTTGAAACCATGGCACATTAGGACTAATATACATGTCTAGTTGAAAAGAAGAAGAAATGGACACAAAAGAATAAAACCCATGCATGTTCACGACATCAGTGGCATGTATACAAAAATATTAACACTGAAGCCTCACCATATATAGCATGTTACGTAGGATTAAAACATAAAAGAGCCTAGCTCAGTTGGTTAAGAACTTGTGGTTTGGGCGAGGTATCCCTAGTTCGAATCCTACTGGTGGCACCCTTTTTCCTTCCCTTTTAATTTGTAACTATCATCGATTTACAAAACTCACCCCTCCACTTCAAGAAACCTTATAATAGTTATAAAAGTATGAAAATCCAATCTTTGAAACGGCACCCTTTTTCCTTCCGTTTTTATTTGTAACTATCACTGATTTACAAAACTCACCCCTCCACTTCAAGAAACCTTATAATAGTTATAAAAGTATGAAAATCCAATCTTTGAAAATGTTTTGCGAAAACAGATTTTATGAGGGACTAAAGGCGACAAAATCTGGAAACTTTAAGCATGAGATAATTATGGGTACAAAGTGTCATTTTCTAAAAGTTTAGGGGCTAAACTCGTACTTTTTGTAAATCGAGGGTAAAAAGTGTAAATTCGGGAAAAGTTTAAAAAAACTCATAATCTTATTCTAACTTCGTAAAAACGAGTACTTTGATCATATGAGTATTTTATTTTCGGATAAAGTTAAAGGTATTACGTATATATATATATATATATATATATATATATATATATATATATATATATATATATATATATATATATATATATATATATATATATTTATAAGATTATAATTATATATATATAAAACCCAATAAAATACACGGGGAATCTAAATACGTTAAAATACCCAACGGATTTATTAAGATCACAACGGGGGAACATTTCACTTATGCGTAAGTGAGGATCACTAATTAAGACAATGTAGCACGTAAATTAACTTAAAACGTTAATCACGATCGTACACTATTGGATTGGACAATCCAATGATCTATTGAATAAGAATATTCAATGCTCTATTATTTTGGTCGCGAACCAAAATGCTCATTTACTGAGACTCGCCATCTCATCATTTTAGGTTTCGAGTTGGAACCTCCGCTACATTGTGCTTGATCTATTTGTGCGTGTTCATTATCATCAAGGTGAGTTCATAGCCTCACTTTTACTTTATTTTTATAAACCCCGCAAGGGAGATACATGATCTAAACTAGAACACAAGGTTTTTCATAAATGCTTGATCTTCTTGATTATTGGTACTGCCTAAGTTGTTAGCCACAAGTCCCCTGATCATGAACCATTAGTCATCGCGAGGGAACGTAGATATCGTGAATAGTACTATGGGGATTAACGAACCCCATTTCGGTTATAGAGAAATAACCGGGGCGCACCATATCGAATTTCTTTAGGTAATTGTCTATTACCTCCTTTGGGGCATACTTACATACACTGGTAATTTGGTGTATGAAGTTGAGTCTTGGTTTCATGAGCTTAGCGCATAATAATCTATGAATTTTTCTTATGATATTGTTAGTTTACAATGATCATGATCTTATACTTGTGTTCAACTTATTTTAAACCTATGGATTTCACTCAACATTATTGTTGACCTTTTTAAGCATGTTATCTCATGTAATCAGTGAAGATTATGACCAAGGCGCGGAACACGGCATGGCAAGGCTTATCTGTGGGTGTAAAAACGTAAAAGTTGTCATTTATTTCAAACTCATGATCTTTCTTTTGGGAAAAACACTTGATCTATTGACAACGTTTTGTAACAAACAATGGGTTTTCGATGAATGATAACTATTTTAATAAAACGTCTCTTTCGAGTCGTTTTCTATAATTATTGACTATGATCTCCATTCAAGTAACACCCGAATTAGACTTCCGCTGTCATTAAGATTTTCGGGGGTGTTACAGTACAAGTCAAACAGAAATCTAAAAGCAAGCGGGAGCAATTAATTAGTAAGTGAACATGGCAATCACACAAGTCAAATAACCCACAGTTAATAACATAACTAGTATCATAACAGCGGAAGTACTAACAGCAGTCAAAACAAGGTAGCCACACGTAACAAGTAGGAATACAGTACGAACATTATAATTGAATGAATTAAGGACATAGCAGGGCAACTAAACAAGTTAACAAGCCAGACAGCATAAGTTGAACCATTTACCCAACGAAACAGTAGCATAAACAGAATTGTAAACATGGCAGGTCAACGATAAGCAGATAAGGATACTAACGGATAGTCATAGTCCGCGAGATTAACTGAACGTGGTATACATGATAAATGGACAAAACAATCGATTACACACTAGCATGGTCACCAGACAAATCAAAGGGTCACATAACAGTAAGATAACATATAGTCAGATTACAACAGGTGAATCATATAATCACATATTAATCATATCGTAGCAGGGTAAACAATAGTCACATATGACATGCAATAGCATAATCAAATTCAATAATCATATAATAACCTGGTACGTGAATGGAATGGTAGTCTGAAGTAAAGGAATAAGAGTATGACATATCAATGCAATGGAATATATATCATGGTAGTAGAGTAAGTCACATAAGGGTACTGAGTAATGGACAATTAAATAAGAATATGGTACGTTGGGGAATACAGAAGGTACAATATAGGTATATCAAAAGTGTAAGGGTTGTCAGAAATCTATCCCGAGCCAACAATACAATACAATACAATCAATAGTGGCATTTGCAGCCCAGTATCCAATAGTAGCCATTGTATTCGGAGGGTGACCTCGAAATACCAAACCAATAGGAGGGGAGACCTCAGTAACCAATGGAGTAGTTAGCTCCCAGACTGTGAGGGGGTGTATTTCACACACGCACCACATCACCAATACAATATATCAATCAATAACAATACAGTACAAATCTAGGATGCATCCATACGTCCCCTGCAGAACAATAGTGGCCATACAATATATCTGAAGCGCGCATAATCAATACAATATGGGGACGGTGTGGAACATCACTCATCCACACTAGAGTCATGCCATTGGTGCATCAATGACACGACCATGTTACCTCATGGCTAGGATAACAATATTTGGCTCGGGTATCAATCTAAAGGGTCAAACAAAGGTCCAAAGTGTAGCAACATAGAAGTCTTCATAATCAGAGGTCCAATATCAGTGGTTCACAATCCAAAGGTTCATAGTAACAGTTCAATGTCAAAGTCCAATATCAAAGGTTCAGTAACAGAGGTTCAATAACAGAGGTCCAATAACAAAGGGGTCAATAGCAATGGTTCAATATCAAAGGGTCAATAGCAATGGTATCATAGAAATGAAATATCATAAGCGAAACAAAGTCGAAGGACCAGAAAGTCATGAGAAACCCCTACGGATAAGGGATAGAATATCTGTACCTCATTTCGAAGCAAGCAAAATAGGAAAGTAAGGTCACACGATGAATCAATCCCGCCTTCCAGAACCTATGAATTAGATAACGCTTATTAAGATCCGATTACTCATTTTAGACGGCTTTCCATTTTTAGCAGGTTTCCACTTTTAGTAACTTTCCAATTTAGATAACTTTCTATTTTAGGTAAATTTCTATTTTAAGCAGGTTTCTATAATTAGTAAGTTCCCATAAATAGCAGGTTCGCATATTTAGTAAGTTTAGCCATTTATGATGTATTTAATGTCATACTAGGTTAAGTAATGAAAAATGAGTATTATTATACTTTAAGGGTCATTTATGCCAAGTTTTACAAGTCTAAGGTTTAAAGCGTCAATAATAAAAAGTATAGGGTCCTTAGTGTAATTAAATCAAGTTTACTAATTTTACACCTTTAGTCCATTTAGTTATCATGTTAACATATCAACCCTCAAGTTTCAATAATTACAAATCTAACCTTTAACTTCTATAAATCGTAAATGCATACAAATGAGCCCTAGCTTTATTTTACGATTACCATTCATGTTTTAACCCATTATATTTCAATTAGTACAAGGTTATAAAACTCCTATGTGATTTCCTTATTTTTTCGAGCCAATACACTCCCCAAAATCAATCCATACGCCACATTAAACAACCAGCGAGACTCCCTTGATTCATGTTTTAATCGAAACATTATCTATCAAGTATATACTCATGTTTTAATCTCATTCAAGCTCGATAATAACAAGGAAAGTAGACATGTCGTGAGGTTCCATAACAGATTCAATACCAAGTTACATTGTGCATTTAATCGACATATACTAGATCCCATTCCATGATTTTATGTAGCCCTTAAGATAATTTATATGACCTTGATATATCATTTTATGTGATGTTTTATTAGTGTAAAAGTGTGCGCAAGGGGGGGGGGGACAAAACCCACGACCCAACCAGGGAACCAAGATGAAAAAGACGTGAGAGTGTTGTTACCTTGCAGCGTGCAAATGAAGAAGAAGACAAGACCAAACCAAGAAAACAAATCCCTCCTTGTCCTAGCAAATCCACGACATAAAAGCAAGACTCACGACCCAGTTTCATCTTCGAACCAACACGATCACAAATACCTCGAATCCACCACACACGATCACAACTTCTTCTTTTTGTTTTGAATTCCAATGGAATGGAGCACAACATATGGTGGCCGTCACTTTTGGTTGTAGAGGAATTAGGGTTTTTAGTGTGTTTCAAAAATGTGGAGAATATTATGAAAAAGAAGGGGGGAGGGATACCGGTTTTGATGAGCCAAGGGAAAACAAAGGGCCAAGCCCAAGTCCAAATTTAATTTACAAGTTATATGGGCTCTTAGTATAATATATTTATGTCTTACAAAATTTCAGTTCATGTAAAACTAAGAAGAAAACGTGTGATGAAATTTTAACACTCGGAACCGTAATTCAATCTCATATATTTGGTTTGGCGAACAATTTATAAGTTAGGTTTAATTTTACATTTGCTGAGCTTGACGGATTTTACGTATTTTATAGATATTAAATAGAGGGGAAAAATAGTCTTTTAACGCGGTTATGATTTTTAGGGTTTTACAACTCTTCCCCCCTAAAAGAAAATTTTCGTCCTCGAAAATTAAGTCGCAAAGGTACACGGAGACGTACACATTTAGGGCAGATGTAGCAATCCATAGTTTTACACAGATCAAAACGATTTCGGTTCCAAAGCGTACAAAACTTATACGTGACAGATGTCGGTGAGAATCTCGCAAAGAGGTACAGAATTCCAAACGAACATGAGAAGTGACAAATAACGGATATAAGTCCTAGTCCATTCACGTACCAATCACAGGCATTACTCAGGACGTCGTATGATCCCAATAAGTTCAAATTATATGATCTCGGTATTATCACGTTGATCGGGCATCATAATACTTGCATCACATAACAAGTCCTTATTGTCATCATATTCTGTCTCAGGTCATGACGAACCCACATAACCAATATCACAACAAAACAGTTAACATACATGTAGCAAGTAACATACCAAAACAGACCAGATTCACGTACATGCAGCATATAATACATCAAACCAACTTACCATACCACCAAAGAAAGAAGGCCACCAACTTGCTCGAAACGGTTCCTCATGACTCATTACTGACGATCCAAAATAAAGCTGAGATAATACCAAAATGCTAAATCATAAAACTTCACGATTCAACCCGAGTTCTGACAAATCAAAGAAAAGTAATACTGATCAAAATCGCGTAACAAATATCAACCCACCTCAAAACGCGTGGTAAACAAATCGGAGTAACACAAGTCACGCCCAATCATATGAAATAGATGAACCTTCTCAGCCACCAGTTGAATCTTGTCTCCGTCTTTGCGCCTTTGGTTGATCCGTCCAGCTCCCTGTTTCACGAACCTCTGTTTCACGAACCTCTCCAGAAATTGTTGCAGCAATGCAGGGTCGGCACCATCATCTTTGGCTCTATGAGTAATCTCCATCTAACAACCGATAAACGAATGCGCAAAGATAAAACAAACAAAATCAAATGAAAAATGAGGAGGTCAAATCAGCGAAGACAAAAGAATATCGAAGTCAAATCTGAACGAAAATCAAAAGGAATCGGAAGAGATCAGAACAGACGGAAGCCTAGTGTCTACCCAAGTCCTCACAGGTCAATCCTAAGGTCAACAAGACGAAACCTTTGCTCTGATACCATAATTGTAACACCCCAACCCGACGAGGGTATAAGTGTAAAATTCTAGTGTCATATCAGAGCATACAACTAAAATTTTACAAACGGAAACCTTACAAAATGAAATACCAAGTCATATAAGCGAATGACTTACAAAGAAGATTACAAAATCCAATATATCACATTGAAATGAAAATCAAAACAATGGCTCATCAAAATAAGTCCCAAAATGATAAGCTAACTAGGGTCGGTCCACTCAGATAATCCAACTCTCAGCACATCAAAGCCCATCTTCCAACCTTAAACCTGCCGCAGGAAAAGAAATGCGGCTGAGCTTAAAAAGCCCAGTGAACAGATATAACAAAACGAAAGCTAAACAAAATCAGAAATACGAAATGAAACAAAGGAAACAATAACAAGGTCGCAACGGAAAGGAAACAATGAGTCAATGAGGATCCTGCAGAACACAGTTATACCGATATCTAGAAAGAACATATAACAAGGAGAACGAAGCAAAACAAAGGGCTTGTTTGTTAATTTTTTTTATTAAGTCATGTTTAATTAAGAGATGACTTAATGCAGACAACCTTAGTTTTATTACTTAATATTTTCAGTCATCTTTCTCTATTAAGTCACAAACAAACAGTTTTCATATGACTTAATTAATTCAGATTTTTTCATATTAATTCAATTAAGTCGAAATCAAACACCCCCAAAGCATCGATGACATATATATAAGCACTTATAAACCAGGCATACAAGTACCGAAACATAAACAAGCATAGCAGACGTCGCATCCACACAACATATATATGGCATACAATAAATTCAGGAAATCAGAATACGTACAAGTCAAACAGAAATCTAAAAGCAAGCGGAAGCAATTAATTAGTAAGTGAGCATGGCAATCACACAAGTTAAATAACCCAGAGTTAATAACATAACCAGTATCATAACAGCGGAAGTACTAACAACAGTCAAAACATGGTAGCCACATGTAACAAGTAGGAATACAGTATGAACATTATAATTGAATGAATTAAGGACATAGCAAGGCAACCAAACAAGTTAACAAGCCAGACAACATAACTTGAACCATTTACCCAATGAAACAGTAGCATAAACAAAATTGTAAACATGGCAGGTCAACGATAAGCAGATAAGGATACTAACGGATAGTCATAGTCCACGAGATCAACTAAACGAGGTGTTAGGTTCCCATTTATGTAACATAAGCATCAATATAAGAAATAGAGGTAAAGATGATCGGATGAACAAACACACACACACGAATGAATGTAAACAAGGTTATGTGTAGTATTATGTGTGAAATGAACAACCAACCTTCAAGTGAAGGTTTACAAGACTATTTATAGGAGAAGGAGCTAGGGCAACACACTAGTTCCCTTCCTTTCCTTATTGGGCTTGGGCCAAGGCTTATGGGCTTTCTACATAAGCCTTGCCATAATTACTAACATAAAAGCCTAATTAAGCAACATATTACATATTAATTACTAACACTTGAAATCTAGTTTAGGAGTGATTCCAACAATCTCCCCCTAAGTGTTGGTGATTAATAATTAAAGTGAGCTTTAAACGTTGTAGGTGCTGATGTAATAGTTGCTTCGACGTCTTCTGACATTCTTCTTTCTTGTGAGAAGAAGTGCCTTGATTCTAACAATCTCCCCAGTGTAGGGATCTTGTTTTCTTTGAAGTTTTCAGCTTTGACGTCTTTGTTTTCTTTGTTCTTTAATTCTTTGTTATTTGTGGTGATATGATAGTATGTTGTTGTTATCTGCATCAGGTCCGCTTTGTTGCTCCAGTGTCTCCACGTCTTTCTCCAACATGCTCACACACTCTTTAATGTTGAATTACAGTACTGATGTAGTTCTCTTAGTCTTTAAACTTTGTAGATTCTTTGGCTTTGACGAAGAATCATTCTGACTTTGTGTTGCCTTTTGAGAGAACTTCAATTAGTGTTGTTGTTAGTATGAGCATGTGAAGAATCTGCACGATCTTTTCCTCCCGGGAGCATCCATAAGAAGAAAACATAAAACATGGGTTAGGAATAATCCAGCGCTTACAAGTTTGAACTTCGAGTGTGTTAACAACATAGTGTGAAAACACGTCTCTAATTCTTACAAAGGCTGTTCTTGAACTGGATTCCCACAAGTGAGATAACGCGATGTACCGAAGTACACCTACAGTTCAGGTGAGTCGAGGTACACAAGCATCACCCCACGACAGAGACCGTTTGAGACACACTAAGCATAACCCACGAGGAGTTACCGAAGTGACTCTGTCCAAGGCTGTTTGATGTTGACCCTGGCAGGAGTTTCCATTCAATCACTGAGGATTGTGTGAACCTCTCATAAATGTTCTCGACATATTGCTAGGATCTGTGTAGGACTCGATAATGTATCACTTGCGTCCTTAATGTTGAACGACAAGTGATGAAATGTCAAGTGTTCCTAAGAGATCTTTTGATGAATCTCGTGGCTCTAGACTCAATAGTGCGCTTTGGTTTTCCGATAGTTTATGTAGGGTTCCCTGTGAGAATGAAACAAGCTTCTGTTGAGAGAAACTTGAGTGGCTAAGAAGGTTTAGTGCATGCGTCACTGGGTCCATGACGACTTTGATCTTCAATATCGGTGTCATCAAGTGACAACCAGTAGCATATGAATTGAACCCGGTGTCTGCCCTAAGTTGAATAATCTGGAGGGCTATTTCTTTTCACCATTTTCTTTACTTTTCTTTTTAATTCTTCAACTCCTTCTTTCTCCGATTCTTATTTTCTCCTTTTTATAATCATACCTAAGGACTTCTAATTCTAAATATTAGTGGTGTCCTTGGGTAGATCCCTCCGGCTCTGGCGGATCATAGAACGATTATTCCTAACCTTAGCCACCTTATAACTCCATGACTAATCTATGTTGCCGTAAACCATTTTCATGAAAATCTCTCAAAGTGGTTATGAATAAAAGCATTTAGTACCACTATGAGAGTTTTGTATTTTGCAGAAATACTCCCCCTCCACACGTGCTTAAGTATTTTGACAGAAATCTACACGGTGAGAGAAGAGTGCGCACTTTTGAATTGATCAACTCAAGATAGACAATTCCCCGCGAGACACGGTTACGTTGCATAGTTAAAGAGTTACATTGTCAGCTTTTAGGTGACAACTAGCTCTAATAACTACCTTGAAGGTGTGGACAAACCTCGAAAGGTTGTCAAACCCGTCAAAGTTCATGTCTACCAAGAGTTTCTCGAATGGTACATTCTACTAGGACAAGTCCTTTCATGAGACACGTTTACATCACTAGCGTACTAGCTTGAAATTATTATCCGTCCCGGACAAGTCTTTTCGAGTTACTAACATTTAAGATCTCATCAATTCATTGGTTAAGTCTTTAGCACGACGATTCATTAGCAATTCACAACATATTTCTTATCACATAATTTTTCTCCCCCTCAAAAATGGCATATAAATGTTGTTTTTGACGAAATTTTGATATCAAATATGTCCATTTTGAGTTTTGTGGGAAGATTACCACAAAGAGCAATTTTGTGAACAAAGTTTTTAAGCAAATACTCTCCCTCAACAATTAATATTAACTTTTGAGGTTTTGAAAATAATAAGGGGAAGTACTTGTTCTTTTGAGCAAAACTTTGAAAGTGGAAGTTTTGATTAGTTTTACTCAAAAGTAAGAAGCTTTCGCTCCTTATATAGGATTGTAGCACTGAAGCGTACCACAGGGTCCTTTCATTACAAGTACGGGTTGTACACTGTTATGTGTGCACAATCCATTGTCAGATATAAATCACACATCCAAATAATGATAAGGAAACAGATCAAGGAGAATCGAGTACCGTGAAGTCCGTCAATAACTCCTGTGAATGCGTTCGGACGTTGGTAGCCTGTGAGAGATATGCTTGGACGACTACCTACGAAACTCTCCAACGTTCTTATCTGATCCCGTCTGAACAACCTTTCATCAATCCGAGTGATGATCTTCTTCACATCCCTCCTATCCCTCGAATTCCATCTCTTCAGTGACCCTATGCCGTCATGGATCTCCTTTAACATGTATGCTAACCCGTCCCGAACGTTCTTTAATGTGTGATCCCAAACTTATGAAGCTCTTTGCATGCCATGAAGCAATTGTGGTGTAGTTCACTACGGTAGACTACCCCAAATGGTTTCCTGATAAGGGTGTACTGAGCAATTTGGTTTATGTCGGGAAGGTCTAGCTGTGGTTTTGTGAGATTAACACGCTTCTGGTATGATTCTACGGCAAGTTGAATATCTTCTACACGTTCTTGGATCACGATGCTTCTTATGAATATTAGCAATGACTTGATGTACTCGCGTTGGATATTTGTAGAGAAATGTCGCATTCATCTTTGTACCTTGGCAAGATGCATGTCTTCAATGTCATTGAGCGACAATCTCGGGAAATCTGCTTATGTAAAGTCATATTCCAGTTCGTCTTGTCGTTTGACCATAATTTTCTTTAGGAATGTGTAGTCCCACTTCGATGACAGGGTAACATGCATAATTGCAACGATCCGTTTGTCACTGAACACTTCCTTTTTTGACTTTAGAACCTGGCAGCTTTTGTAGTAGATTCTTCTCCGTTCAGGCCAATGATGAATCCCATACGATGCATCATGGGTCATACTTTTCCACTTTGTCAGCAAACATGTGTGTGGCTTCTTGTGCGATGGCTATATTGTTAGAGTAGATTGCTTTGCGGAAAGGGAGGGTGAGTGATGTATCATATTTCTTGGAAACATCGTTGCCGTGTAGAAGGAATTCCAAGTCATTGTTGAAGAAGTAACGATAGGGAATCTTGGGTTGATCCGGTCAGCCAATGGTAGGTAGTGGTTTGGTCCAGTCTGTGTAATATGGAGCTTTGTCTTGTCTGGTAAATTCGATGTTAGCTTCAGGGTTGAGCCAATCGATGTTGTTGGACATGGCTCGTGCTATATTGTCGAGATGATATTCGACTTCAATGGCACTGTCAGAGCTGTCCTTAAGCAATTGAAAAGCGTCTTTCTTGATTCGCCTCAACTCTGCTTTTGTCATCTTCTTCACCTTGAAATTTTCTTGTATAAGCTTCACATGCTCCATTGTGCGACCATCTACTGGTTCTTGTCCTTCCGGTAATGGCGAGGTGTAGCATCAACAAGTTTAGAGAACCAATCATACTCTTCAGTGTTATCATCATCTAGCCATGACACAACATTGGTCTTTTTCTTCTTCTTAGGCTTTGGTGATGATGTTGGTTTCTTTGTTGATGTAGAAGAAGTAGGTTGTTGTTGGGGCTCAGGAATTTCTTCATCGTCACCTCTAGTGTATTCAAAGTGATCACCGGTTTTCTCTGTTTGTGGTGGTGACTCAGAGTCCTGAGGTTTATCAGTAGCAGGAGACCGTTGTGGAGAACTTCTTTGAGTGGAGGTCCTTTGGGGTGGTGGTGGCATGGAAGATGAATCATCATTTTTATTCTTTCGTTTCAGTTCAGAATCGTTATCTGCATCATCATCGTCTCTTGGATGTTTAGCCTTCTCCATTGTCTGCTTTTGCATGAGGTTTTGAGTTGATATTCCAAAGCAATGCCTCAAATAGTTTAGCCGTCAGTAAACGCGTTGCATCGTTTAGACATTTGTAATACAAGCTTGGAAATCAACTCTGCATCGGAGACAACTGCAGGTTCAATTAGATTGATCTTCATTGCTACAGGAGTAGATTGCATTGTTTGCTTGACCAATTGCATGAGATTCGGATAAAGTTGTCTGGTGAACATCTCTCTTGTCACTCCAAGGACAGTGTCGAGGAGAAACTTGTGAGTGTATTCTCTGATCGTCTTATCCATTTCCCCTGGATATCTCTGTTTAGAAAGTGTTGGATTTGTTCTTTTTCTTCCGAAAACTCGTTTATCACGTCCTGAAGAAGGTTAACTCTGTCGGCCAGTTGATTCAGTTTCTTGTTGACCACGTCTTTCTTCCTTACTTGCCTGACAGCTTTGACAATCTTTGTTTTAGCACATGATATCCAAGTATCGGTCGGTTTCTTTACCGATTTGGATGCGGATCTGGTGGAGGCTTTGGATGGTGGTGGAGATGAGTCTGACGATGATGATTCATGAGGAGGCTCCGGGTCCTTTGGTGGCTCAGAAGTTTGTTCCTTGCTACGTGCGGGACTATCTAGAAGATAATCATCGGCTTCCTTTTCTGCTTTAGCCTTTTCTTCCGCCTTAACCCTAGCTTCTTCATCTGCTTTTGCTAGAGCTTCTTCTTCTGCTTTTTCTTTAGCAGCAACATCAACATCTTCATCAGTAATTTTCTCAGTCGTCTCCTTCTTCTTATCAGGTTCCTCAAAGTCAAAAATGATCTCATCCTCTAGTTGCTGTTGTTGTGATTAGGTGGGTGGTGGTACCGGTTCCCTTATCGGGTTGATTAACGCGCCGAAACTGGTGTGGTTAGGGCACCACCACTTGACCCTCCAGGGCCACGAGTTTTTTGTAGGTTGAACACCTTAGCAACATGTTGAAGTATGAGATTCTTCAATTTCTTTCTGTAATCTTTGTCTTCATCCTGTGGCTCTTCATCTGAGCTCTCTTATTCTGCTCTTGCACCGGAGTTTTCCTTTATCGACTTGGGACTTAGAGGTTTTTCAACCTGTTAGTGTATCATCATTGCGGTTCCGAGTAGATAACCTCTTCATCTTTTCAGTGTCCTCGAGTCTCATCCATCGTTTTGGTTCGGTTTAGGAATAGGGATGGCACCCTTTGATGGAATTCTCTTTTTGAGTATGTGAGTCCTCTTTGGATACTTACGAGTACTCTCAGTGCTTGCAATACTTCCAAAGATCCTTTGCTCTCCTTGTCTTCTTGACAGTACACGTAAGACTTTTCATCAATGAACCCCACTTTGCTGATGCAATCGCTTCGGATAACGCTTTATGCGATTGAAGTTCCTTGATATCAGCAGTAAGAAGGCAATCTGTCAAAACAGCACGTTGTTTCTTCGTTGTTGAGTCTTTAAATCTGACAACATTGAGTGTATGCTCAAACAAAACGGACTGATGGTTGGGGTCATCAAGTCTCAAAGGAATATTAGGATTATTCCCGAGTATCCTCTGGATCAACAGTTTTGTGTATCTGATGTAAGGGATTTTGGTGCCAGGTTTCTTGAAATATGTCATCATGTCATCCCAAATTAGACTTCTTGAAATCGATGTGCATCATGTTGACCATGCCCCAAAATACTTGTAGTTCCATGAGCTTGGGATGCTCATAACCACTATCACGTCCAGAAACTGATTTGTTGATCATGATGTAGAGGGTTCTCCATGGCTGAGGAATATTCTTAAGATCTACTGAAGAGTGTTTGGTGATAATCCCAGCAGCTTCATCATAGCCAATGTCGACCATAAACTGGAGAGTGACCTCTTCCGAAGGAGAAGCAATGTAATTGGCAGGCTGGATGGTTGGAAGAAGGAGAATAGCCCTTAAGTCTGCTGGAGTGATGATGACTTGTTTGTCGTTTAGTGTTACTGTCACAGCATCTTGACCTTTGACCTTCTGCATGGTGTGCCAGAATTAGTGAACATAAATCTCCAGTTGCAGAATTAGTGAGCATATTCTTGTAAGGATGAGCCTTCAGAATATCCACAGCACTTTGACAAGAAGACTCAGAACACGTGAAGTTATCAAAATCGACTTTGAGATTGTTCTTCTCAATCTTCATTTGGTAACCGGTGGGAAAGATGTCTTCCATTGTGAGAACATTCGGTGCATCAACGTTTTCCATTGTGACTTCCATATTGTGATCTGAAAGATATTGAGCCAAAAGAACCAACATATCGAAATACATTACGTTAGTCAACAGTTGATTTTATTGTCCAATTATTGAATATGTTATGTTTATGAATGTTACGAGTCTAACGTCACTTGTTTGTCCAATAGTCCAAAGTAGTCGTGATAAGTTTCGTGAGTTTATTAATTTTGAAGTTTAAAGTCCAAATTTTCACTCATTTACACAACATATTTACCATTGTAGCTTATTAGTGACATTTTGGTTTCGTGACGTTATGATTTATTTATATACAAGTTTGTACACGTAACAATTCATTGGTAAGGTTAAAGTTTTGGCTTATGCGTAAACAGTAGAAACCATACGCGTAGGAAAAGAGCTCATAGCATAAGGCTTACGCGTAAGCATATGTTGGAGATTATACGTAAGGTTTACTCGTAAGAGTGAACCTTATGCGTAAGACTCAAGTTTACGCATATCCTTCACAGGATACGCGTAGTCCCTTTGTAGAACCTTACGCGTAAGATTTCTCTTACGTGTAACTTTCTATGCATAAGATGATCCTTATGCGTAGGAATCCATGGTTAACCTTGAATCTAAATTTATTACGCGTAATAACCTGAAACAAATTCATCATAACACTTTCATTAACACATTATTCAATCCCTTTCATCCATACATGATATCACATTTAGTTTATGGTTAGGCGTAGATTATACATAGGCGTAAAACTAAAATCCTAGGGTTTAATTCTTACGTATAAGAATTCTAGCCATGATTTTTGCACCAAAATCATTCTGGGATGACTTAGAGGCTATGTGAAAGTATTGCAACAAGTTTTAACACCTAAAACCACACTAATAAAAAATCCCCATATCTAACGAGTATAAACCCTAAATCTCAATTTCACAAAAATTCATGTATCTGGGCACGATTCATGGGTGGTTTTGGTCAATTAAACATGTACCAAACCTCATACAACCAACCAATTATCCAGAAACACACTCACAAGAAAACACCCAATTCATACGCATAAAACCTAATTTTGAAAATGATTGATTTATGTTTCTGAGTAGATTTGGTTGATAGAAATAGTTTAAGAATGATTGTATCAACATTTTAACACACTCATTTCAACAACAAACACCCAAAACATGATTCCATGTTTATACGCATATGCGTAAAACATGAAATCAATCCTAAGGACAAATCCAACCGTTGGTTTTCTGTATAAATCAAAACCATTGTTTATAATAACTCAATGAAGCTTAATTCACTTACAGATTAGGAGTTTAAAGCACGGATTTGCAGATTGAATCTTAGGCATAGGATTAGTTAGTTGGAAAATTAAATGTTTGAATTAAATGAGTTAGAGAAGTTGGTGGAGAGATTTTGTTAAAAAATAGTTTAAGCTTTTGACAACTTTGGTCCCTCCACCTTAACCATTTTCATCCAAACCCCTTAACTTCTATTTTGGTTACGTAAAGGAAGATATTTTGGAAAGAAACTTGACAACACTCCTCCTTGATCTTGAAAATATTGAAATTTTATAAGTTTAAGCCCGAGGAGTGTCAAGAACCAAGAAACGTGTCCACCATTTATCAAAGATACTACCAATGCAGGGTAACATGCAAGTACTAGGTTTTATGAAGCAGAAAAATATTTACTTTCTCCCCCTCAACACTTGTTCGGGAAAATTGTAAAAAGTTTGATGGAACACAGTGTTGACCGAAGATTTGTACTTTCCATGTTGAAAGAAATTTGGATAGAAGAATATTTTTGTATTTTATAAATTTTATATTTTTGTATTTTGTTTTGATAAATATTTACAAAAGAGATTTTGGTGTTTGACTGGTTTTAAGATTGTTTTAAAAGTTCATCCAGTTCCTATGGAGTCAAACACCTCATACCAATCCGGTGGACCAATTCAGTAAACCTAGCAGGAGCTAAGGCTTTGGTGAGAACGTCTGCCAATTGGTATTCAGTACCCACAAAGTATAATTCAACGGTACCCTTTTCCACATGCTCCTTGATGAAATGATACCGAAGATCGATGTGCTTAGACTTCGAATGTTGAACAGAGTTGCACGAGATCGCAATAGCACTTCGATTGTCGCAGACATCGGGATTACATCAAATACGTAACCATAGGCTTTGAGTTGTGTTCGCATCCAAATGACTTGAGCACAACACGCCGACATGGCTACATATTCTGCTTCGGTTGAGGACAGCGATGTACAATCCTGCTTCTTCGATTTCCATGACACCAGTGTATCACCAAGAACTTGTAGAGCACCTGAAGTACTTTTCCGAGAATCTAAGCAACCTGCGTGATCAGCGTCTAAAAAAGCTATTAGTTCAAAACCAGAATCCTTCGGATACCAGATCCCTAAGTTAATGGTTCCCTTGATGTATTGGAGGATTCTTTTAGCCTCAGAGAGGTGAGTTTTAGTTGGTCGCGACTGATAATGGGAGCAAAGATATACAGCAAAGACAATATCAGGTCTACTGGCTGTTAGATACATGAGAGACCCAATGATACTTTGGTATTTGGTAGGGTCAACCAATTTCCCATGCAAATCAGCGTCTAGTTTCTTGGTATGTGCCATTGGTGTGGCATATGTATGACAGTTTTGCATTCTATTTTTGTTTAAAATTTCAAGAGCATATTTGGACTGACTCAATAAAATACCACGGGGTGATTGATGAACTTGCAGTCCCAGAAAGAACGTAAGTTCACCCATCATGGACATTTAAAAATGTTTTTTCATAAGTTTTGAAAAAGCGTTTGAGTACTTTAGATGTGTTGACCCAAAAATGATGTCATCCACATAAATTTGAACGATTAAAATGTGTGCCCCGTGATATTGTATGAATAGTGTAGGGTCGACCGATCCTTTGACGAAATTATTAGAGATAAGAAAGGATGACAACTTATCATACCACGCCCGGAGGGCTTGTTTGAGACCGTAGAGAGCCTTGTTCAGTTTGTAGACGTGATTAGGGAACTCTAGATCAACAAATCCTTCTGGCTGACTAACATAGACCGTTTCTTTCAGTTTTCCATTTAGAAAGGCGGTTTTGACGTCCATCTGAAAGACCGTGATGTTCATGTGAGCCGCGAATGCCAGAAAGATCCGAACAGCCTCAAGTCTAGCAACCGGTGCGAATGATTCCTCGTAATCAATCCCTTCTTCTTGTCTATAACCCTTAGCCACTAGACGTAACTTATTTCGGATAACCGTACCCTCAGCATCCAGCTTGTTTTTCCAAATCCATTTGAGACCAATAACATAGACCCTAGTTAGTTTTTCAACCAATTCCCATACTTCAAGGCGTTTAAACTGGTTAAGTTCTTCTTGCATGGATTCAATCCAGTTGTCATATGTCATGGCTTCCTTAATATTTTTGGGTTCGGCTTGGCAGACGGTGAGTGCATAAATGCAATGTTCACCGTCAGTCTGAAGGCGTTGTCTAGTTACAAATGGTTGATTCGGGTTTCCAATAATGTTCACAAGAGGCTGGTCTTTCGTCCAACGATGTGTGGAGGGTTGATGTTGATATACATTCTGCAGATTAGGAGGATTCAAATGGCTTGTGGATGATTCGCAACATCGTGTGGCGGTTTCGTTAGCAAACGGATTGAAGAACGCATTTGGATCATAATCTACAGGTGGGGGTACTTCATTGTTCAGAAGATCATCAGCTGGTTCAGCATCATTGGATGCGGTTTGTTCGGCTGTTGTTGTAGAATCAATTGGTGATGCTTCCTCAATAGTAGTTGTTGTTTCAGGTGTATCAGGTATTGGATTATTATCGGCTTGAGCGGAAACATTGATACATCCGAGCACATTCAACAAGATCATCACTAAACGAGGAGCAAATAGTTGTTCCATTTGTTGACGAGTAAGTCGGAGGCTTGGTTCGGTGATGATGAGGTTTGGGGAAGTTTAGATGGTTATGTCCGGGTTCCAAGTCATGCTCGAAGCCATTCAGTAAGCTCATCGAAATTTGCATGACTCGCTTCCATAATCTCCTTGTACGACGATTCCAGATCTGGTAACCTTTAGAGTTTTCACAATATCCAACAAAGACTCCAATGTCAGCTTTGGCTTTGAGCTTACCAAAGTCATCACGATCATTATTCGGATAACAAAGGGATCCAAATACATGAAAGTGTTTGAGATTCGGTTTACGGTTGTAGATAAGCTCATAAGGTGTTTTGTTGTGGCGTTTGATAATCATTGAACGATTCTGAGTGTAGCATACAGTTGACACAGCTTCAGCCCACAAGTAATCTGGAAGTTTTGCACTTATCAACATCGTTCTTGCAGCTTCCACTAACGTACGGTTTCGTCTTTCAACAACTCCGTTTTGTTCCGGTGTTCGTGCAATGAATGTTTAATGCTCAATTCCCACTTTCTCATAATATGCACGAAGAGTTTGATTCACAAATTCAGTTCCTTTGTCAATTCTGATTTGTCTGACTGTGTTTCGGAGCTGAACTTGAATTTTCGTGAGAAAGGTGATGATCATCTATGGAGCTTGATCTTTACTTCAAAGAAAATAAACCCAAGTCCATCTTGAGTAGTCATCTACAATTACCAAGACGTAGCGTTTGCCATTAATCGTCTGCACACGCACCGGGCCACACAAATCCATGTAAAGAAGATGAAGCACATGCTGTGAGCTGTGTTCCACCTTTGAAGGAAAGTGAGCATGAGTGCTTTTCCCTTGTTCACATGCTGAGCAAAGGTGATCTTTAGAATACCGAAATCTTGGGAGACCTTCAACAAGTTTGTATCGTGCAAGATTGGTTATGGTTTGAAAGTTTAGATGTGAGAGACGATGGTGCCATAGCCAAGATTTTGTAGATGTTGCCTTTGAAAGGAGACAGATGGGAGATGAGGCAATCATGTATTGCATAGAGATTGTATAAAGGCTTGATGTGTTGGTACCAGACATAAGATCGTTTCCTTGTAGATCACGAATGAAACAAGTTTTCTCCCGAAAAGAAACTTTCAAATCTCCATCACAGAATTGACCAACTGAGAAGAGATTGTGACCGAGGCCTTCCACATAATAAACCCTGCTAATTTCGATGTTACCATTGATGTAATCTCCGTAGCCCATGATAGCTGCGAAGTGTTCATTCCCGAACCTGACAGTGCCAATGAACTTTGAAACAAAGTTTAATAACAGTTTGAGATTGCCTGTCATGTGCCGGGAACATCCGCTATCAACAATCCATAGGATGATCTATATCACCTGCATGACACATAGACGACACAGATGGAATAGAAGTAGATGTGGAACCCGAAGAGTTAGAGGGTTCCGAAGCAGTTATAGTTGAAACACACATGTTTATGATTTTAGGTATCCATTTAAAGCCAAGTATATTATGTAACCATTTCTTCCATCTCCAACTAGTCTTAGCTTTGGTCTTAGTAAATGCACTAGGTGATAAGTTCTTCCTAGGAGGTGAAGGGGGTACTATGGGAACATCAATGATTGTAGCCGGAACACTAGAGGGTGGTTTACCTAGCACAGACTTAGAAGCATTAGTGGGCCTAGAGGTATTCCGTTTTCTATTATTCCGCTTACAATTCAAGATAGCCTTAGCAACACATTTATCATGACAACCAGAAAACATGCTTTTACAACAACCAACACAAGAAGCTTCAAACAAAACATTAAGAGTACTTAAAGATTCAGCATTCGTTACATCACGTTGTTCATTACATTTCTCAGACGCAATATCTAAAGTGGGTGCAACTTGAGTTTTATTCAAAGTCCTAAGGTGTTCTTCTACTTCAGAGATCTTTATTGTTCTTTTCTTACGTCGCAACTTCCTATTCTTCCTTGTATTGCTCCTAGGTCGTGAAGTGCGCGTTGGGGAAAGAGGCAACTATTCCTGTTTCAATAGAGGGAAGCACATTAGTTTCTTGTGGTTTGTCATTAGATGTTCTAGAGTCATTTTGAATCGGTTTAGGTGCAGTTACTACAGTGTTACTATTCCTATCTTGCTTAAGTTTCACCAACTCTGCTTTTAGATCATGGATTTTGTGTAACAAATCTAGATTTTCAGAACGAGTGAGTCCATCTCGTCGTAAAACATCTTTGGTACATGCAAGATGATCATCAACATCTTTTGACGCTTGAGCACGAGTCTTTTTGAGTAAATCAAATATGACACCATATTCCTTTTTAACTTTTGAAATTTCTTGTTCATATTTTGAAATTTGACACTGCAAAGACACGTTTTCATCATCCAGTTGCTCAAGTTTTAGATTAAGAGTTTTGGTATGCAACTGGTTGATTTTGTTTTGCAAAGCGAGTTCTCGATTTTGACAATCTTTTTTACACCATTGAAGACGACGTTTTGCATTTGAAAGCTCGTTTAACAATCGCTCATTTTCAACTTTTAAAGACTTGATTTGAGACACAGTATCAGTATTCTCAACATTTGCAACGGAATCAACAGAATCAGCAGAGATATAATCAAATGCATATGTAACATAATGTAATAACACAACATTTATGGTATCAGCACTGTTGGGAATTCTGTGAAGTATGAATTATCTTTGAAAATAACGCTGAAGGAATCTACTGAAGTACATGGATTCTCACAAGGAATCTCTGAAGTATATGGATTCTGCTGAAGAAGGACTTCTGCTGAAGTTATATTAGCGCATAGTTTGTTTCTGCGGAGATAGTTATTCCGTATATTTATTAGTTTGTTAGGATTTGCATGAGCTATTTTAGGTAGTGATATGCATTTATTTTATATTATTGTTTTATTTAGGGTTCCTGGTGTATAAAAGGAACTGATGTCTTTTGTATTAGGGAGGCTTGAACATTAGACACCTCTGGAGAAAAACATTCCAAGAAAACATCTCTTGAGAGAGAGAGTAAAAAAGATCCATAGAGGATCATTGTTTTAATAAGAAAAACCTTGTTGGTAACTTTGATTGTGTTAATTATTATCCGCTGTGCATCTATTCAATCATTGTTATTATACCCTAGTTGAGTCCGGATCTTGGTTTCAACAAGTGGTATCAGAGCGGGTGGCTCTCGATCTAGGGTTGATAAGGTTTTCTCTAATTAGGGTTTATACCCTAATAGCGACAGCAGATCTGCAAGGTTCGACAGAAAATTATGAGGTATCGAGTTTTTCATATGTTTGATATAAATACCTCGTACTAATTTAATTGCAGCAAATTGGTTGTTGGTGGTTACAATTCGATTGGTTTATTTGGTCAAACGGATACAGCGCACTTATTGGTGAATTGTTTTTAGACTTCATGTGCTGTTCGATATATGATTGGTTCATCATACGTGGGATTTGATTGGCTCCTTTAATTTCGTCTCTCAACATCACGTTACCAATATAAATCATTAATGTTGGTCACTTGACTATGGATCATGGTATTTAATATTCGCTTGATGATAATTAATTGGCTGATTGGTTTTGTGGGTTTCATAATTATGCCTCGTTGCTGTTGATTGTTTATTAATGTGGGGCTCGGTTTGGAAGATAGTATATTCATATAGTTGCTGCTGATTGTTGTTGGTCCATGTGTCTCATTGATCAGTGGTCTCTTTAATTCTAGTGATCACGTTATATTGATACATGTGGGACAGCGCAATACTGGTTTGTTTGATCACATGCATGCTGTAAATTTTGTGATTGGTTATTTTCTATGATTGTTCACGTAGGGCTGAGGTGATACGCATCACGAGGACCCTATTGGTCTATTGAGTTAATTCGGTTTTGATATATTGTTGGTCCCACATTACTACTGGTATTCAACGAGTTGCTGCTGAAGTATCACGTGGGTATATTGACATTCACAACAATAGTACTCTTTTCTTTTTAATTGGTCATGATTGGTCAATAATATCAGTGGGGCTCGTATAATACTTGTTTTATATCTTTGATAACTCGTGATTGGCTAATATAGAGTGGACCACGTGGGGCTATCTTGGTTATTATTTTGATTCCTACTGATCACGAGGCTTTTAGGTAATTGGATGAGTGGTATGGGGATATATATTTGTACTGATTGATCTTCATTGCTGCTGATAAATAGTTGCTGCTGTTGAACGAGTTTGTTAGTGATAAATTGCAAAAGTTTGATCGATATTAGTGTTTTAGTAGTTGGTTTATGCTGTTTGAGTTATATCTTGGTACTTTTAAATGGCTGAATTTGATAAGAAAAAGGATGATGGTATGTTTCCTTATTTGATGGATGATGAGTATGATGTTTGGGCTAAGAAGATGGAACACTGGATCAAAAATAATGATATGAATATATGGAAGGTGATCCAAAATGGCAACAGTTTGAAAAGGACTGGATGTGATCGTGATGGAAATCTTTTCTTTCATCCTCCAACGACTGCAGATGAACACATTATTGTACAAAGAGAGTCAAAGGCCAGAACTACCTTGCTTAATTCTATTCCTGCTGATCATGTAGCAGATTTTCGTTATATGGATGATGCAAGTCGTATATGGGATGCACTCAAAGAAAGGTATGGTGGAAAGGCTGAATTCAAGAAGATGAGCAAGGAAGTCGATCTTGCAGGTTATCTTTGAAGAATTTGCCAGTCCACACTTTGCATTCATGGGCATCTCTCAGGTACATAATTGTTTGTTTGGTTGTAGCGAAAAATATAATGAACTTAAAGAAGCATATGATATTTTGAAACCTAAATATAATGAATGCTATGTTGAAGTTGAAGCTTATAAACAGGCATTAAAAACACTAGAAAGACAAAAGGTTTGGTTTCAGAAGAATCAAATAGCTTATGATGAGAAGATAAGTGTGTTAGAAAGGGATCTCGAATGTGCTAAAAATGAGTTAAAATATTCTGAGAAAGAAAGAGCTAAAGTAGAGCTAGAAAAACAAGAAGTGCAAGATAAGTTGGATACTGAAGTAGCTAGGCATAAAGAATGGCTAGTTTCTAGTGACAAGTTAGCTAGTCATCTATATGGTAGTCAAGCTCCTAATTCTGGGATAGGTTTAGGTTTTAAAAAGTATGTAGGATTAGAAGCTAGGCATGATGGGCGTAATACTACACCAGCAGGTTTAGCTAATTATGTCAAAGAAGGTGCATTACATGCTGTCCCTGGACCTATTAGAGGTGAACACATGCCCATTGACCTTTCCCTCACAGTTGACTTTGATGGATCACACCATTTATATGGCAAAAAGTCAAGTGACTTGGCCGACCTTAGTAGCAAAACTAATGACTCTGTCTCTTGTTCTGAAAGTGACAAGTCATCAGACCTAAAGTCCACTGACTATGCCTAGTGTGATTCAAGTGAAAAGTCTGACTCACCTGAGCATACACCCAAGACCGCACCTAAGTCCAAAGTAGCTGATATTGAGCCCATTGCTGAGCCCAAAACAAAGCCGCCATTACTTATTCTATTAAACACAATTTTGCTGCTAGTTCGTTTCGATAAATTTAAATGTAATAAACAAAGTTGTGTTAAGAATAAGTCTTTTAAGAAGAAATCTTGTTTTGTGTGTGGTAGTAAACTCCATCTTATTAAAGACTGTGATTATCATGAGAAAAGGATGGGTGTTTCCTCTGGCCATAAGACTTCTAGACCCACATGGACTAATGTTGCTAGTATTCCTCCATTTGTTCCCAAAGCTGTGCATGTAAGAGTAGGTCAACCAGTTCCCACGAGTAAGCCTAAGGTGTATGCATCTGTTTCTGCTGAAAGGCTTAATAGGCCTTTTCCAGTTCCCTCTGGTGGAGGATATTCTTCACCAGTTACTACTGGTTGGTGGAACAGTAATGCTAGATTTAGGCCCTATAGACCTACAAGTTCTTACTTTCAGTCATATACACCTTATGTATCTCATATGAATATGGCACATGGAGTACGAGTGGGAAATATTGTTAAACCCTCAACAGGTTATTCTTGGAAAACTCAAAGGAAAGGTTTATTCTGGGTACCCAAGAACAATAATCTTTGTTAGGTGCATTGATTGAGGGGAGGCATAAGCCTAAGGGGAGGCTTATTGTTGTATATTTGTCTTCTAACCATTTTTGCATATGTTGGATCCTCATACGCCTAAGGGGAGGCTTAGTGTTTCTGCGACACTACAAGCTGTCTTTGGTTTCTACTGATGCTTGATGGTTTATTTTCCTTGTTTTGGTTATTTATTTATTTTTCTTTATGTTATATTTCGTTTAAAAAAAAAAAAAAAAAAAAACTCTAACCTGTATGTGTTCAGTTTCTACTCTTTCTTGCTTGCAGGTTTTGGTGTTGGTTAATAACCACACAACTCATGGTTTTCATCTCACCATGTCTTTCTGACATAAGAGTTGACTAGCCCACAGGATTATGGCTTGTGGTAAAGGCTGCGGAAATCCATAAATGGTAATCAACTCACCATGATGATGACGACATTCCATCAAAGAGTTGGCTAGTCCAAAAGCAAACGGTTTTGGTAAAGACATCTCAATTCCGTTGATAGCTGTAATGGTTTGCTCAAAATCATAGGGTATGCAACCACCCATGCTTAATTGCCGAGGGTTGTATGGTCATCAATTCACCATGGTTTATTCCTTTTTGGAATCCAAGAATTGACTAGTCCCGAGCAAGCGGCTCAGGTCAAGACATATCAAATCCGTTTATATGGTTGCTTTGGTTTGCCAATAAATCGATGGTTATCGGTGTACCATAGTTTTCGAACTGAAACATTTGACTACTCCAGTAGTGATGGCTATTGGTAAAGAGACATCAAATCCATTATTTTCAATGATTCACCTCTCACGAGTTAACACTCCGGATGTGATGAGAATAGTATGAAACTAATCTGTTTTGATGTATCTTTTGTCATTTGTTGCTGCAAAGATCTGGAGTTTCAAAGTTTGTCATCATAGAGATGTACTTGTTTTGACTCTTTGCTGCTGATGTTCGAGTACAATCCTCAAGTTCTGAAGCGTTAAAGTAATATTAGGAAACTGGAACTTAACCATGTCAAATTCCAGTTTAGGGGAGGATTGTTGGGAATTCTGTGAAGTATGAATTATGCTGAAAATAACGCTGAAGGAATCTACTGAAGTACATGGATTCTGCTGAAGGAATCTACTGAAGTATATGGATTCTGCTGAAGAAGGACTTCTGCTGAAGTTATATTAGCGCATAGTTTGTTTCTGCGGAGATAGTTATTCCGTATATTTATTAGTTTGTTAGGATTTGCATGAGCTATTTTAGGTAGTGATATGCATTTATTTTATATTATTGTTTTATTTAGGGTTCCTGGTGTATAAAAGGAACTGATGTCTTTTGTATTAGGGAGGCTTGAACATTAGAAACCTCTGGAGAAAAACATTCCAGGAAAACATCTCTTGAGAGAGAGTAAAAAAGATCCATAGAGGATCATTGTTTTAATAAGAAAAACCTTGTTGGTAACTTTGATTGTGTTAATTATTATCCGCTGTGCATCTATTCAATCATTGTTATTATACCCTAGTTGAGTCCGGATCTTGGTTTCAACAAGCACAGGTAACATCTTCCAAGAGTCGATCAACATCTTTTCCTAACATTTTATTTTTACGTTTGGTATTTGAAATCGATGTTTCTGTTTGCTCGAAAACTCTTTTCATAAGTCCAAGCTCCTTGTGAAAATCCCTTTCCCAATATATTGCACACATTTTCAAATTCCGGACATAAATTCCGGACATGAGGTAAAATTATTTTCTGAAAAATATCTCTTTGTTCTCTCGCATGAGGCGATTGAAAATGTTCAACTTTTATTTCAGAATTGATTTCTATTTCACGTTCCAAAAGTTTGATGTCCGAAATGAATGTTTCAAAATATTTGAGAATTTGACATTGTTCGGGTAATGTTTTTACTTCACTGAGTGAAGGTAAAGGACCATTAATTTGTGCATAATTAGGTTGAGGACCATCATTAGAAGACTCATAAATAGGCGTGATAACCCAAGGTGTGTTAGAATTATCCTGTTGTGCGACGAAAGTGATGGCTTTTGAATAGTTAAATGGTTTGTTATAAACAACATTTTCTAATTTTGATCGACTCTCGTCTTCTGCATCTAATTCTTCCATGCGATTATATTCAACAACACTCATAATGGAATCATCAATTCTATGTTCTCAGACTGTAGACTTGCGAATTTAGTTTGAATGCTCGATTTGAAAACTTTGGTTTGTAATCAAAAAGATTCGGTCCATATCCATTTGGATTTGGTTTAAAAGTAAACTTTTGAATAGTTGTGATTGACTCACCATGTTTATAAACAACAATTCGAAACTCTTTGATTTTGTTTTGTAAGTCGATAATTTCTTCAAGATAGTCATCTATTTGTTTCTTTGAATGCTTTTTGTATTCACAATACTGTTTTTGATAAGTTAACAACTCAGACTTGGCTTTTTGAGTTTCCAAAGTGAGAGCGTTAAGTTGTTGTTTATGATCATATTTCAGTTGTTCTATTTGAGACAACAAAGCATTCTTAGATGCAACTAGTTCACGTATCTTTTGTTCCAATGATTTTTCGTTTTGGTAAGATTTAGCAAAAGCGACTTCAAAACCTTTTTCACGTTTTTCTTGTGTTTGAAAAATGTTGAGTTGAAATTTTAAGCATTCATTATCCTTAGTCAGCAGTGCATTTTTGTCCTTTAATTGCTTATTGATGTCTTTGCACATTTCCATTCGAGATTCTAGGTCTTTGAGTAAGGTCATGAGCTCAAGATCTGGATTTGACAAAAGTTCATCTTGTTCAACGTGAGTCTCACCATGATCATTATTTAGATCCGCAAATATAACCACGGAGTCAACTTGATTATCAGTATTAACCATAAGGTCATCTTGATCGTCAAATATGACTACGGGATCTATTTGATTATCATCGGAATAAGATATAGACGGCTCATGTTGAACACTCTGATCCTCGTCGGATGCAGATGTTGGCGGAGATATTAGATCAGTAATGAATATAGTTTTATCCGGTACCTGAGACAAGCCGTCAGTGTCATGCACTATGTAACACCCCCAAAATTTCACAGCGGAAGTGTTCGGGTCGTGGGGTGCTACTAAATCAATATACACAACACAAGGTAATAAAGAATGGAAATTTTGTTCCATTTTCAAAATATAAATTAATTTAAGAAATAGTTTTACATCATTATTTCAAAGTGCGGAAGTAAAGCCCATAAAAATATATGTTGTCCCATTAAAATTTGTATTATATTTGCTTGAAAACACTTCGGATGCCAGTCTTCAACGAATGCCTTTGCCATTGCCCACGCCAATAAGTAAACCTGAGAAAAACATGCTAAAATGTCAACACAAAGGTTGGTGAGTTCATAGGTTTAATTTAAAACATTCAGGTTGGACCATAGTTGCACATATAAGCATCTCCGTGAATGATACTATATGCAGTAAAAATCTATTATGCTAGTACCAAGCTCATGCAACCGAAACTACGACAGTGTGCATGCATCTAGAAGCATGATAAATAAGGGCCCGGCAAGTGTATTTCCAGTACACTTGTAATCGATATGATATACGTTCGACGTTTGCTTATCCGGTCAAACTCGAACGGGGGTGTCATCCCCAATAGATCTATTCATAACAATCGCGCTCCCCCAAAGGGAACTAACGGTAGCATAGTGGGATTCAAGGTTGTTTCACATAATAGTGTTTTCAGTTTCAGGTCCGAAAAGAGTTTGCATATTTCTCACCCCAAATTTTATAAAGCAAGTAAATAAGAGTAAAAGTGGGGCTATAAACTCACCTTAGCAGTAGTGAATAAGCACAAAGAGATCAAGTAACAAGTAGCTCCAATATGCAACCTAGATTAGTGTGGTAAATCTCAGTTTCCGATTCCAACTTAAATAAATTATACATACTTTATTTAATTTACATGTTGTGTTGTTGTTGTCGTTTTCGTCGTTCGTATGTCAATACTAAGTTTAAAAATACCATTTTCAAAATAATTGAGTATGTTTCGGCTCATAAAACTTGATGTGAAGCGATATTGAAATAAAATATTTCGGCTAAAAGACGGATAAATATAGTGTACGGAAAAATAAAGGAGACGTTTGTTGATAAGAGAAGTTCACTTATATATTTTTATATGTAAAGCGTATAAAAAATATATACTTTTAAAGTTTTGATTTTGGAAAATATAATAAAGTGTTCTTATAAAATTCAAGATGCGTTTTAAAAATACATTCGGTTAAGTTTATTTGGAAAAAAAAATATAGGTTTATATATATATATATACGTTAAAACTTGGTTCCCGATATATACATATATATTTATGAAAATCATGAGTCTTCTTATTAAAAGAATTGGTTGATTTGTATATATTTAATTTTTGGAAAAATAATGTCATTTGAATTTCGTGTTGACCTAATCATCAATAGTCATGTTTTGAAATAAATTCTTGGTTTATACTCGTATATTTTCGTGACTTCGAAATCTATATTATAAATTTTTTTTTTCAAAAACATTCTAATATATATGTCATTATATTTATAAATTTGTGTTGTGATGAAGAGTATATAACGAATAGTGTCGTAAAATATATAAAGTCGTAAAAGTTAATTTGAAATATCGGCTCGATATTGGATGACATGTTTGGGCTGTGGCCCGGCGTATAAACCGGACGGACCCTTTAGCAAATGGTAAGTGGGTTGCGGCCCAATTACTAACCAAACGGACTAAATTTTTGTTATGGGTTTCAGCCCATCTCCAAAGTAAACCAAACAGACCCTTGTTATTACCTCAAACCTTACCAAGCTATTAGACTTAAAATTTACTTCCAAGTGTTAAGTTCTACAAGGATTTTGACCAGTTGCACTTTAGTATTTAGGCAAAAATATGACCAAAAGCTTTTGTATAATTAATTTAGACATATCGACACTCCTATCATAACCAGGCTAGATGTCTCACAAGGTTTTAATATATTAGCAATAAACTAGCCCGGCACAGGCACGCAACAAGTGAAACTCAAGTTAGCCTATATCCCTAATCATGTTGACCAAAAAAATAACAACACTCTTCTATTGCTTGGGTCGTGGTTCACGACAGCAGACAAGAGAAGGAAAAAAATACTTAGACTCTCTTCGCTTGTTAAAACCAAATTAAACATATATCAGGTTTAGTGTTTTCGTTAAATGTTCAAGTTGTCACTCATACACCTCAATAACAACAACATGTATAAAATTATTTTAAATTCTTCTGGTTTTCCTTTCTTGGGTTTAACGACAACACCAACAACATAACAACAACATCATCTTTTTAATATTCCAACAATACCAAATCGACATAAAGAGAAATTCGAAATATATCAAAGGTTAAATCAACAAATTAAATTGATATCAAAATAACAATAAAGACATGGTTCTTACAATCAAGATTCTGTGGGTCGAATGAGATTAAGAACCGAACACAAAAGCTCCAATTGGAAGGGACTCGAGATGAATTGGAGCAATTAAACACTTGGGAAACCTCCCTTATACTTCCCTAAGCAAAACCCCTTAATCAATTTCGAAAACCTCTTTGATTTCTGAAACCCTAATTTCGATTTTGAAGAGAAAGTGATGATAAAGCTTTCTGAGATGGAACCCTTTTATAGTGGAAAGAGTTGGAAGGTGATAGTGACTCCATTGTTAACCCAAAACATGTTTCTTCCTTTTTTGAGCTCTTCTTTCCTCGACTTCGGATCAAAACGCACCATGTGTGCTTCTAGGATGTAGCCTAGACTTATTTGGAGTGAAGACATAAGTGTTTTCTTGGTTTGATACCAAAAGAAAAGAAAGCACCTAAAATGGTGTTTCTGTGCTTTGTGTTTCAAAAAAGAAAGAGAGAGAGAGAAGCAGACTATTGAGAAGTAGAAAGTAGGAGAGGGACGTGTGAGAGGGTGTGTTTTATTTATTTGGTTTTTGTCCTATTATTAATACAGTATAACTTGTACTGCGTGTGTTGTCGGATCTCCGCGTAAACGTACTCTTCGGGCGTCCGCAAAATATAAAAATTATATTTTTGGAAGCGTCTTCGAAATGCTGTTATAAGAATACTGACGTCGGCTATGCTAGTTTATTTTTATATTCTAACTATATCTGGTTGCGATTATAGATCGAAAAGAAAGAAAAAAAAATCTAGCCGCGAAAAATCAGGAGGAAAATTTACGAGTTGTTATACACTAGGCCTGTATCACTCATGTGGAGTTCGTGCATGTTAGCCATTAGCATCACTGCTGCATTAGCTTGCAAGTCCTCCATGTGGTCGTCAGAATCTGCATTTGCCATAAAGCTCTATTCCTTGTTGGTAAGAGTTCCACCAGCTTCATCCTTAAGAGCCAAGAGTAAAGCCTCTTTGTGATAAGTGCTTCCTCTTGTTCTCGGCTTTGGGCATGCATTAGCCAGATGATCTTTCTCATTACAGTTATAACAACGAAGACCATTAACCAGTGTCTGAGCATTTCCCTGATCAACCACTTGAGCTCGTTGTTGTGGAGCACCCCATGTTATTCCTTCCCATAGCATTAAACCCTTGACCACTGCCCATCTGACGAACATTACCACGATTTTGAACTTCAACACGTCCATTGTTAACAACAGCCTGATTCCTTGTGTTAGATGAGGTACGAATGCGATTGTTGGATTTGTTTGAGTATCGGCCGAAGGCTCTAGCAATCATAACAAACCCTTGTTGCAATGCATCGAAAGCTTCTGTATCCTCATTAGATTCACTGTAAAGTGCTTGATCATTGTTGTTGTTGTATGGAACCAATTGAGTTTCTTGAGATTGGTGCTGTGACGGATCATATGGTGTAATTGTAGCAGTTGGTTGTAGAGGATTTGTGAAAACAGTTTGCAAAGTATGGAATTGAGGATAACACGTTTGAGCCCATAAAGCTAGAGTTTGATTATCCAGAAGTGAAGGCAAAACAGGGAGTCCACGGATAACCCTTTCTTTGTCAACTTCCTTTTGGTGGGGCTTCAAATAGTCGTACAACAATCCGTATGTAGCATGATGAAGATTCTTCGCTTGACGGATGAAAATGACATACTTTTCCCAATCAGGACCAAGACTACTCAGGAACTTAGTGTTGACTGCAATTCTTGGCATAATGATGTTATGTTTTTCCAAGTCATTGATGATGTCTGAGAATCGATGATGATATGACTCTAATGTCTCCCCTGTTCAATCATGAAGTGTTCATATGCTAAGTAGATTTTGGATTCCATGTCTTCTTGATTGAGTTGATTGCCTTCCATGAGAAGATGAATATGCTCCCACATTGCTTTAGCATCTTCGAGCATCAACACTACGAAATATCAGATTGGGTAACCCCAAAAGGATATATTGCATTGCAAGTTCATCGGCTTCCATGTGTAGAAGTTGGTCAAGAGTGAGTTCGAGAGACCGACAACGTTGGTGACATCACCTCTTGGTGGATTAGCATTTGGATCTCCGGGTACAGTGACTATAGGCATCTGAAAAGGACCTTCAAGGATGACCTTCTTCAAGAAATTTCCATGTGGCTTCTTTAGATCACAAAACCTAAAGAACCTTATCACCCATTGATCGTAGTTTCCGGGAGTGAGCATTGGAGGTCTATCAAGTGATCCAGCCTCATGAATGGATTGTTGGCTACTTAAAGCTTCACACATCTTTGCAAACCAAGACGGTTCCTTCATAGCATACTTGGATGGATGCTGATTTTGAAAGTTTGTGTAAGGTTGTACTTGAAGACTAGGTGGTGGTTGAATCATTTGTGGTTGAATTGCTCCTTGAGGAAATTGTTGTTGAAGTTGTTGTTGTTGTTGATAGAATTGTTGTTGTTGATGGAGTTGTTGTTGTTGTTGTTGTTGTTGTTGAGGATACATATGAGGAAAGTAGCTAGAGTATGGTGGTTGAGACATCTTGAAACTTGTGTTGATGATGGATCTTTGTAGTCGAATGAAACTTTGTTGATGAAGTATCCTTATGCGTAGAAAACCAGCTTATGCAAAGGAAATAGCATATGCGTAAAAACACCACCTTACACGTAAGAATAGAGCTTACGCGTAGGGTTAAGGAAACCTTAGCTTATGCGTAATCCAAAAGCTTAGTAGTAGAATGCTTATGCGTAAGATTTGCTTATGCGTAAGACAAGCTTAGGCGTAAGAAAATGCTTAGGCGTAAAGCTAGGGTTTTGCCCAAAAATCATTTACACTTATTCCAGTGTAAAAGATATCCAAAGTCGAAGTGTTTTTAGGCTTATCCAAGCAAGAAAACACTGAGTAAACCAATAACACTGAAGATCAAACCTTTTGGAGCTTACGCGTAAACTTAGGGTTTTGCTATGCGTAGGATTTACCAAAAACTTTGCCAAAACTGATTTTTCTGCCCAAAGTGTTTCTAAACCAGATTTTTATGATGAAATAGCTTCAATATCACCAAAATAACACAAAAGTGTGAAACTTGAAGATCCAAAACTCGTATGCACCTTACGCGTAGAAATGACCTCACGACTAAAACCAAGCTCAAAAACAATGAAATTCACTTAAAGTTTCAAACTTTTTGCCAAAAACTTCAACTTTAACACCAAATAAGCTTTAAAGTACAAGAATCTTGAGTTTTAAAGTGTAAAAATGAAAGCTTTTTGCGTATGAAAGTTTATAAACCGAAACCCACGCGTATACTTTTAAGACTTCAAAAACAAAACCGTTTCACCCAACTATTTGGTGAATGATACCACTATTAGGTTCCCATTTATGTAACACAAGCATCAATATAAGAAATAGAGGTAAAGATGATCGGATGAACAAACACACACACACGAATGAATGTAAACAAGGTTATGCGTAGTATTATGTATGAAATGAACAACCAACCTTCAAGTGAAGGTTTACAAGATTATTTATAGGAGAAGGAACTAGGGAAACACACTAGTTCCCTTCCTTTCCTTATTAGGCTTGGGCCAAGGCTTATGAGCTTTCTACATAAGCCTTGCCATAATTACTAACATAAAAGCCTAATTAAGCAACCTATTACATATTAATTACTAACACTTGAAATCTAGTTTAGGAGTGATTCCAACACGAGGTATACATGATAAACGAACAAAACAATCGATAACACACTAGCATGGTCACCAGACAAATCAAAGGGTCACATAACAGTAAGATAACATATAGTCAGATGACAACAGGTGAATCATATAATCACATATTAATCATATCGTAGCAGGGTAAACAGTAGTCACATAAGACATACAATAGCATGATCAAATTCAATAATCATATAATAACCCGGTACGTGAATGGAATGGTAGTTTGAAGTAACGGAATAAGAGTATGACAGATCAATGCAATGGAATATATATCATGGTAGTAGAGTGAGTCACATAAGGGTACTGAGTAATGGACAATTAAATCAGAATATGGTGTATTGGGGAATACAGAAGGTACAATATAGGTATATCAAAAGTGTAAGGGTTGTCAGAAATCTATCCCGAGCCAACAATACAATACAATCTAATCAATAGTGCCATTAGCAGCCTAATATCTAATAGTAGCCATTGTATTCGGAGGGGTGACCTTGGAATACCAAACCAATATGAGGGAAGATCTCAGTAACCAATGGAGTAGCTAGCTCCCAAAATGTGAGGGGGTGTATTGCACACACACACAACATCACCAATACAATATATCAATCAATAACAATACAGTACAAATCTAGGATGCATCCATACCGCAACAATAGTGGCCATACAATATATCTGAAGCGCGCATAATCAATACAATATGGGGACGGTGTGGAACATCACTCATCCACACTGGAGTCATGCCATTGGTGCATTAATGACACGGCCATGTTACCTTCATGGCTAGGATAACAATATTTGGCTCGGGTATCAATCTGAAGGGTCAAACAAAGGTCCAAAGTGTAGCAATATATAATTCTTCATAATCAGAGGTCCAATATCAATGGTTCACAATCCAAAGGTTCATAGCAATAGTTCAATGTCAAAGTCCAATATCAAAGGTTCAGTAATAAAGGTTCAATAACAGAGGTCCAATAACAGAGGGGTCAAAAGCAATGGTTCAATATCAAAGGGTAAATAGCAATGGTATCATAGCAATGAAATATCATAAGTGAAACAAAGTCGAAGGACCAGAAAGTCATGAGAAACCCCTACGGATAAGGGATAGAATATATGTACCTTATTTCGAAGCAAGCAAAATAGGAAAGTAAGGTCACACGATGAATCAATCCCGTCGTCCGAAACCTATGAATTAGATAATGCTTATTAAGATCAGATTACTCATTTTAGACAGCTTTCCATTTTAGCAGGTTTCCACTTTTAGTAACTTTCTATTTTAGGTAACTTTCTATTTTAGACAGGTTTCTATAATTAGTAAGTTCCCATAAATAGCAAGTTCCCAAATTTAGTAAGTTTAGCCATTTATGATGTATTTAATGTCACATTAGGTTAAGTAATGAAAAATGAGTATTATTATACTTTAAGGGTCATTTATGCCAAGTTACACAAGTTTAGGGTTTAAAGCGTCAATAATACAAAGTAGAGGGTCCTTAGTGTAATTAAATCAAGTTTACTAATTTTACACCTTTAGTCCATTTAGTTATCATGTTAACATATCAACCTTCAAGTTTCATTTATTACAAAACTAACCTTTAATTTACATAAATCGTATATGCATACAAATGAGCCCTAGGTTTATTTTATGATTACTATTCATGTTTTAACCCATTATAATTCAATTAGTACAAGGTTATATAACTCCTATGTGATTTCCTTATTTTGTCGAGCCAATACATACCCCAAAATCAATCCATACGCCACATTAAACAACCAACGAGACTCCCTTGATTCATGTTTTAGTCGACACATTATATATATCAAGTATATACTCATGTTTTAATCTCATTCAAGCTCGATAATAACAAGGAAAGTAGACATGTCATGAGGTCTCATAACAGATTCAATACCAAGTTACATTGTGCATTTAATCGACATATACTAGATCCCATTCCATGATTTTATGTAGCCCTTAAGATGATTTATATGACCTTGATATATCATTTTAATTTACAAGTTAGATGGGCTCTTAGTTTAATATATTTATGTCTTACAAAATTTCGGTTCATATAAAACTAAGAAGAAAACGTGTGATGAGATTTCAAACGTAAACGTAAATCAATCTCATATATTTGGTTTGGCGAACAATTTATAAGTTAGGTTTAATTTTACATTTACTGAGCTTGACGGATTTACGTATTTTATAGATATTAAATAGATGGGCAAAATAGTCATTTAACGCGGTTACGATTTTTAGGGTTTTACGTATTGCCTCTTTGAGCCATTTCATCAACAGTGACAGGTTCACCTTTGTCTTTAATGACAACTTTGCCAGCCACTTCTTCATAAACAATGGATTTTTAGGAGTTTCCATTGATCACAATGTTCCACAGCTTAAAATCAAGCACCAAAAGTCTTGCTCTATGCATCCTCTAGAGTTCATATTCATTAGGTCAACTTAGGAACTCGGTAACAAAGACCTGGATTTGCTTGAATCAAAATCCATTTCTTCATATTTGTCACACAGGATCTTCTAAAAAAACAAAGCTTCAGGACACAAGCTCTTATACCACTTGTGAAGTCCCAAACACAAATGTAACACCAACAACTTCAATATTATTGATTAATAATACGAGTACTCTCCTAGTACTAGGGTTTACAACCTTGAAGCTTTTCTTAAGACGGCTAGAGTATATATATTTTCTTGACCTTGCTAGGATCTCCTTTATACACTAAGGAGATCCTTACAGAGATAACTATGTATTGAATATATCATATCTTCTATTGGTATAGAAGATATGCTGTTACAGACCATACACGACATTCTTAATGTAGAACAGTGCAAACTCAACACTATCAGTACTAACTTTTGCACTATCAGTACTAACTAGTTAATACTTTTCTAATATCACTATCAGTACTAACTTCCAAACCTATAAGTATTAACTCCATTTTGTGAATTTCCCAACAGGCAACCACCAGGATATGAACAAGGTAACAAGGTATGTTTGTTAAAGAAATCTCTTTATGGTTTAAAGTAGTCACCTAGGAAATGGTATAAGAGGTTCGATGAGTACAGTCTGAGCAACAATTTTAAGCGTAGCAGTTACGACAGCTACGTATATTACAGGAGTTATGCACCAGGTGAGTATATCTATCTATTGTTATATGTAGACGATATGCTGATTGCTTGTAAAAGCAAGACTGAGATTGGGTCTACCAAGTCTTTGCTTAAAAAGGAGTTCGACATGAAGGAGCTCAGGAAAGCAAAGAAGATTCTTGGTATTGAGATCATCAGGGATCAGAGTCGCAAGATTATGAGGGTGTCACAATCCAGGTATGTTTCTAAGGTTTTAAAAAATTTTAGAATAGACAATGGGAAATCAGTTCAGATGCCATTGGGTGGGCACTTCAAGCTGTCGTTGAAGGATTGCCCGGTTAGGGATTGTGATGTTGAAAGGATGAGTAAGGTGCTGTATTTAAATGCGGTTGGGAGTTTATGTTCTTGATGGTGTGCACGAGGCCAGACATAGCGCATGCGGTAAGTGTAGTTAGCAGATATTTGGCGAATCCATGTAAAAAGCATTGGGAAGCAGTGAAGTGGATTATGAGATATTTGCGGGGTACTGCAAACGTGGGTTTGGTGTATGGGACAGATCGTGGCAACCATGTGGACGTTACAGGTTTTGTTGATTCAAACTACGCTAAGGATATGGATAAAGGTACGTCTATCACTGGTTACGCGCTTTTAGCACAGGGATGTGTTGTAAGCTGAAGGCAACACTGCAACACGTTGTGGCTCTTTCAACTAGATAGGCGAAGTATATGGCCCTTACGGAGGCTGTGAACGAAGCTATTTGGCTAAGGGGACTTTTGGAAGAGTTGGGCGTGGAACTTAACACTGTGGCAGTTAATTATGATAATCAGGGCGCGATTCACTTATCGCGGAATCATGCTTTTCATGAAAGGACTAAGCACATTAATGTGCGTTATCACTTAATTAGAGAGGTCTTGGAAACAAAGATGGTTAGAATTTTGAAGGTGGATACTCAACACAATGCTGCAGATGCCTTGACGAAGGTGGTACCTGGACTTAAGTTTCAGCACTGCTTGGAGGTGCTGAGTATCGGTGTAGACTAATATAAAGCCTAAAGTGGAAATTGTTAGAAGTTTAGTCTCTATATTAGCTTATTGGTAAGTCCATGGGTTTTAGTGTTAATGTTTAGTTATTAGTCAACTATGAATAACATAGCTTGAGTCCCAAGCTACATGTTTTCTTGTTTCTTGTTTTTACAATCGACTTAGAGTCATTGTAAGAGTCGATTTTTCCTCCCCCTCATCTCTATAAAAGGAGGTAGGGGTTTACGCATTCTTTCAATACTAATCAACGTTTGGTTAGAGTTACCTACTTGTGCAAAGTTTCTACCTTTCTATCACGTTATATAGTTGTTGTTTTCGTATGTCGATATTCTTTGAAAAGTCGATCGGTTCCGCTTCTAGTTCTTGCGTTGTTGGTTGCGTCTCAATACCAACAAATTTAATATCAATGTTTATAGAAAGTACTACAATTAATTTATTCTATAGTTTATTAACAAGGCCGAATATGGAATATAATTCAATACCACTTACTAAACTTGTATCCACATTGATAATAGTACTTAAATGGATGAAGTTGTTTTTGTTGAGGTTACTTGAGTAAGTTTTTGACTAATATGAATGCGGCTTAACTGAGATATCTTCGTGACCGTTTTTGACCAATTCCTTAGCCATTTCAAAATATGTACCTAGTAACGTTTGAATTGTGACATTTGTGAAGATATCACGTAACTTACCACTAATATCCATTTGGGGGTGGTTTGATATTATTATTTATATCGATAAATTAAATTACCAAGAAGGGTTGTCTCAAACCATTAAAATTACTGAAATACAGGAGCGGTTCAAGCCATTTAGAGGCCTAAAGCGATATTAAAAATGGGGCATTTTCAATTACGATAGGTGTTTGTTCATCTGTTTGAGTTTAATTTAAATCAATAAGAAACATCTATACGTATATACAGGTAGGGGTGTTAATCGGTTCGGGTTGGTCGGGTTCAGGTCAATTCGGGCCAGGTCAAAGTCGGGCCGAGGCTAAAAATAATATATACCCGAACCGACTTTATTTGAACTCAGGTTAGTCGGGTTCGGTCAAAACGGGTCGGGTCAAATCGGGTGGGGTCAAGTCGGGTTCGGGTCTGTGCCATTTTTAAAATCATAGAATTTGATTTATTAAACTTAGGGTGCGTTTTTTTTTTCCCTAGGTTAAGTCACAAGTGGGTTCATGTGGGCCTATGTCTGTTGTTGCCTCTTGTTGAGGATGGTGTCATTTTTTATCCCTTATAGATAAAGACCATTATAAGAAAAATAATGGGACCACTTTAAAGAAATATATTAAATCTATAGTGGATCCAATTCTTTATGGAAAAGGAGGAAAAAAAAAGGGCTCGTTAGAGCAGGAGGTATCGGCGGCTGGTGAGCTCGCACCATCCTACCAGCTAAAGAAACCCCATCATCCATCGTATTGGGCCTGGCGTCGTCGGTCTTTGTGCCGTGGTGACCAGCTACCGCCATAGGGAAAATGATTTTTTTTTTAATTTTTTTATTTTATTTTATTTATTATTATTATTATTATTTTAATATGTTTACTCAGTTGGGTCATATTTTTTTTAAACATTTTAACGTAATGTCTTTTTAATTATGTAATGTTTTTTTTTATTAATAAAATTAAATTTTAGTTATATATATTTCTTATGTTTTATTTTATGTAAAAAAAATGTCCTATGACATCATAATTTATGGTGCCATAAAGAGTTTCGCTGACGTTGCAACATTTTTTGGCGACAACACCAGCCCTACAACACGAGGATACCCAACACTCCTAGTAGTTAAAATCTTATGCAACTAAATTATTATTATATTCAAGGTGGGAGGTCATGTAATTTTTATGTGACTGATAGTATCTCAGAAATAAAAAAAAAATGCAATCAACTAGGCAAGTATTTTGAACCCGAGACTAACCCGATATCGTGTTCAGGTTAATCGGGTTAACCCAATTGAACCGAGTTAGATTTTGAACCCAATTAACTCGACTCGAATATCCTTAATCGGGTTCGAGTTCGGTCCGAGTCAGTTGGGATTTTTGACACCCCTGTATATCCGGGGCTTTTAAAAAATGGGGGCCTAAAGCTCTCGCTTTATTTCCCCACCCCTGCTAAAATAAATCATAAGAGCATATACAATAGTAACGGCATAACGCCGTTATTTGGCAAATAACGCCGTTAACGAGCGTTATGTCGTTGGAGGGGGGGCGTTATTTGGGCGTTGGAGGGGGGCGTTGGTTTTAAAACGCACGTTAAAAAAAAATTCCATTTCACCCCCTTAAACTATTTCAAATAAATTTTCACTTACACCCCCTCAACCTATTCAAATTCAAATTTAAATTATCTTGGTCAATTCAGGATAAATTCAAATTCAAATTTGAAATTTAAAAATCAAATATGAGCGGGATTTATTCAATTTCAAACTCAACTCTGCATATATATACAACTCTACCAGAGTTGTTTAGAACACACAAGTTACACACACAAGTTACACACACAACTCACACACAAAAAATGTCTCGCAAAGATTTTTCCCAGCAATTCCAAAGTCCGGAAAAGTTGCCGGAAACCAGCTCTCCGAATCCAAATCACTTGTCGGAAACCAGCTTCCCAACTCTACCAGAACCTGAAGTTTACTCAACACCACCGGAAAATGTCTTTCCGATGGGTTTTGAAAACATCCCGTACCTCCCAATTGTTCCAACTCCACCTGTGTACAGTCCACAGGTGGATTTTCAAAACCGCGGGTTAAGTGAGGCTTCCCTCCGTCAACTAGAACAAGATGAAGAAAACGTTAGGGAGATTATGGAAGAAGCGGCGTGAAGAGGCTTCGCCTTGAGCAAGAAGCACGGGAAGCTTAGTACCTCCAAGACAACTTCTTCGACATAATGGAGCGTCAATACTTTAATGGGGAGTTTAGTTCTCCGACCGCGATTCGAGGGTTGGGACTCGATGATTCGTTTTTAAGTTTTAGTAGTTTTATTTTCATCAGTATGCGTTGTAGTTTTAATTTTTAATGTAATTCGTGTTTAACGTTTAATGTACTTGGTGTTTTAATGTTAAATGTGATATGTGTTTTAATAAATGAAGTGTTTGTTTTAGTTTAGGGGTTGAAATTGAAAATATGAAATGTTATTGATGTTATTGGGATGTTATTGTTGTGGGTGTTTTTTTGGGATGTTAATGTTAAATGTTAAAGCTGATGTGGCGCTGACGTGGACGGTGTTATTGGTGTTATGGTATTATTGTTGTATATGCTCTAATAAAGCATAATTACCAAAAGATCAATAACGTGACTTGATGATAATGGGTTTTTATAATGTATTGATGTAACATCAATAACGTGTTTTACTTTTCTATATATCATACTTTAAAAAAAAAAACTCATCATTTCACTAATGAATTACCTTTGCGCAACCTGCAAAGAGTTATACAAAAATGGCACCAGTTCACCACCTAAAATAGTGGTCATCTCTCATTATTCAACTTTCCCAAATGATCAAAGATCGGGATGACAAAAGAACTCATTATACAAACTGAGAAAATGTGAGCTAAAGTAACATTTATAAGTTAGCAATAAACTCGAATGTATGACTTTAAATGCTGCCATTTGTAGTAGACGACATGACAGAAAGAATGTCCGTCACGGATGACATGGCACTTAGGGCGGCTTTCAAAATGTCCTGAGAACAACCTGGTTTCACAATACTTCGTACCTGCAATAAATGAATTAGGTTCCCAACAAATGGTCCATCCATGTGAACTTTCATTACAATAATAGTACAAACTGAATTGACTCATTTCATATTAATGTGTAAAAAGTACCTTGTCAAGGTACACGTTAAGTTCTTTTATACGGCCCATGTAATCAAGGTCTTGAATTAACAAACTGACAGTCCTAGAATCAGCACCTGGTCCATCAAACTGAAGAGGCCCCGGGTTTCTATAGATATCCTCCATCAAAAATTTTGCTGCATTTTGTTTGAGGAGCCTGCAGTAATCATTAGACATCATCCATATAGATTTCTTGAAAGCAAAAAAATCATGTAGGGTGACTTTTCAAATCATCATAGTTGACTATTTTAGCAAGGTAATAAAGTGACATACTCGTATACTTTGCCTCTTAAATCCACTGTAGCATGATGAACAACAGGTTTACCAATTGTCATGGAACCAGAAGCACGACCATAATCGGTAACAGACATCATAGCCTGAAAGTTTTCAAAGTAGTTTAACAAAATCACTTATGTATTAAATTGCTGAGAAATATTAAAAAAACTCATGTTTAAGCTGAACAAGAAACTATAGGTGGAGGAATTGGTGGGATGGATAGCGGGTCAAAATGTTCATATTTAGTACGGGTTGAAACAGGCTGGGTGGGTTCGGCTGACCCATGAATATTCCTTATGCATTTTTTAAAAACTATTATAACATTGCAGTAGTAACTATTACAATAGTCTTATTACAAAAAATGGGAGGGTAAAATGATGACATTGGGCGATTTTAATCTGCTCAACCCAACTGATTATGGGTTCCCTTAAAGCAAAGATGTTAGATCGAGTTATTTGACGTTTTAAGTTGGAACACAACTAAAATTTACCCATTCACATGTAAATGGGTTGAAACTTCCACCTTCAAGGCTAAACTTACGGTTATAGGAGTTGCACCACAACGCCAATGTTCTAAAGACTCCTTCAAATTAGTTACAGTGGCCATGTAACCATTGAGACCAGCTGACAGCATATGGTAACAAATATGTCCAAGAACCTACATTATAATTGTATTGTAGATAGGATGTAAGGTTATTTGATTTATGTTATAGAAATATGCAACTAAACGACCAGTGCATCCGAATACTTACATAAGCATAGTCACAATCGAATTTTGAAGGCAGAGAACCTCGAGCTTGATATCCCATAAAGTGACAGATAGCAGTAAACTTCTTCCCTTTGTATGTCCCTTCTTTCTGTTAAAATATTTTATAGATAATGAGTTGTTGAACACCATGATGACATACAAAACAGATAATGTTTGCGCATATTGTACCAGTCGCTTGCTCATTTCTGCTTCTACAAGAACAGCAAGAAGCTTTTCTGTTTCAATCTGAAAATCAAAATTATGTGATCAGAGATATTAGAGAAATTACAACTTTTCTGTTATAGTATATAGTAATTTTGACTCCTTTCATGGATCAAAGCTTATAAACAATAGTCATGCAAATCGTTTTTTTTTTTTTTTTTTAATGCATTAAACCTCACATTTCATTTTGTTGAAAAAAAAGATAGTTATTGAGATAATATAGATTGTGTAATCATATTTAATATTTAAAAAATTAGGAGCAAAAAGTGCTTCCAGTCAACCTGGCCCATTTTGACCCATTATCCGACCCGTCCATTTTTTACCTCTACTTTCTATGATGTTATGAGGTATGTCAAACCATGTACCTGAGACAACTGTGCTGACTCGTCTGATTCAGGATTAAGGAGAAGCTGCGGCATGAAGGTCATATATGAGCAGTAATTAACATAGGAGTTTGAAACAAGGATATGTTTCATATGCATAAGTATGGTAAACAGACCTCTTCTCTAATAAATGGCGGCAAAAATTGGAATAGCGCAGATGCCCATGGTGACAGGTGTGATGATATTTTATCAACTGAAATACCTTGTCGAAGAAATCGACGAATTTCCTGAAATCACACGATTTAATGACATGGCATCTGGCAAAACATAATACTATTATATTTAGAGTAAAAAAAGACTCTCAAGTACTTGTTAGAAAGTAGTCACCTGCAAAAGCGCATAAACTTCAGGAAGGCTTTCTATAAGTCCTTCTGGAACTAGGATTACACCATGGTATTTTTCTGTCCAAATAAACAACGTTTTAGAACTAAATTTATAATATTCCCTTTGACAATAAAATGCTGCAGAGATAGGGGCCATTGTGTACCTTTTTCTGCCCTGGCTTGCACGGCATCACAGATCTGTTTTGTTATGTCGAAGATACTTAATTTAGAAGCAATAACTTCTTCACCAAGAATAACCTACAAACAAGTCATATAAGGTTAAGGAATCTTTAAATAGGTTATAGATTTTGATTTACGATAGCTAAGAATGTGCACCATGTTAGGATGGGATTGCAAAGCGCATTCCAAGGCAACATGAGAGGCCTTCTGACCCATGAGCCGAACAAAATAATAGTACTGAAAATAATGGTAAAGTTTAGATATTGATGAAGAAAAAGATAAGCAAACACAATTTATTTAAATAACATATTTTGTTCACCTTCTCAGCCGAAAAAGCATCTGTGCAGAGGTTGCTGATGAGCTGTGAGCCAACCTAAACAAAAAAACAAGCAAGGTCTAGTTTCTAATTTGGTAATGTATTCTTGCAGCATTATCACTCTAAATTTTCTTAATATATTGCTTAAAGCTGATAAGAAAATAGTATACTCTTCATTTTTTGAAGTCATTGGTCATACGAGGTTGTTTAGATCATAAGATACACACCTTGCAAACTGTGTCGAAACCAACATTAGTTTCCACAAATTGGTTCTTTAGATCTCCATTCAACGTAACAGGTACTCCTACCACCTGAGAATTTGTATAAAATTTGAAACGGAAGGATACCACTTTTAAAATTACATATTGCTCCTATGAAAATTTATCTACCTTGGTAGGGCATTTTGATTGAGAAAATCTCTCAGCAAGATAGGCAGCATCTGTGTTTGATGTTACCCCTTCAAATAAAGAAACATAAAGCAAGATTAATAAAGCAAACAAGAGGTTGAATAACTCGCTATTTCTAATGATAGTTCATGCATACCTCCAACAATGACAAGACCATCCAGCTTCAAAGTGTTACATGCAGCCATTGCAGCATTGACTTGGTCTCCCGATCTTATTTGATCTTTTGTTCTTCCCAATAAATCATAACCACCTTCAAAAGATTAAAATGGTCATAAATTTCATGATCAGTCACTAAAGTGTCTTCGCTTGTAAGTGTTGGAATTATATAACATGACTAATCATAAATATAAACAATAAACATCAAAGTAAGTGCGGAAGCGTATAGGAAACATATAATGAATAATTAATTAACTAAAGAATAAAGTATGCGTACCTTACTTGATTCTAGCCGAACAAGAATCAAATCCACAAACTAGCAATTAGGATGAACCCTAATTTGATTTAATTGGGATTATATGAATTACCCCTTACCGTTTTGTAATTCAATCCAAGATAATAACAATAGTGTGTTATTACTATGTTCTTGTACACACGTACTAAACCGAATTAAAGTAATGCTAGTTTTTATCAAACAAATAACTTGGTTTTGTGGAAAAGAGTGGATCGACACCTATAGGGGTGTTCGACCGGTTTTGGACAAGAAAACACACACAAAACAATTTTAGGGTTTAGCTTATGAACACAAGAGATGGAAAAATAAAACCCCTAGCCTTGTATATATACCCAAGCTAACTTGGTGAACAAGTTGGTTTTTCTTTCCTTGTTTTGTCCCTATGGCCGATCGGTTTGGAGTCCCTTAAAGGGATTCCGGAACCTTCCCAACTTTTGCAATTTGATCCTTTTCCATAAACATTTAACGACCATTAATCCATTACATTAATTACTTAACGTCCGTTAGTTATTTCGTTTAATAAATAAATAAATATAACATTTATATTTAATTATTAACTTTAAATTCTCATACGTAAAGTGTGCAATCCCATAGTCTCGAGTTCGATCCTAACACACGTCTATTAATTTATTGTCCATAAAACCAACGGCTCCACTTGGACATATCTTATTAGAGTGATCACATTCGGTTAGCGTCTAGCAACACTTCGATGCCTCTAGTACAACTCGAGCAAGGCTCCTGGAAAACCTTTTAATGATTTCTCATTATTATTATCCTTTTGTTTCTAATACCATGTTAAATAAAGATATGGAATTAAGTCATTCATTATTCAACCATTCTGTTTCTCGTTATAAGTGATTGAGCAAGATTACCAAATCTTCAACATATTCGGGGAGATTTTGGGTGTGGCCACACAAACATCTTGTCAACCCTACGAGGGGCAAAGAAGATAAACTCCAAAATAAACTTGAAGGAACAAATTCTATCTTGACTACGAGAATAACCCACGAACTTTGCAACACTTGAGGAAACAACCCTTATGACTACCATTCGTATAGCGTTAAGTTGTTCCACATAAGTGCACTACATTCATGACACTTATCCGGTATCTCAAGTCTGAGGATAACTATTCATAATTTACTTATAACAATATCCACAAAGTAAATTATGTAGTTGGGATAAGTCCTATATTCAATTCATTGAATATCATCTGAAATTGGTATGCATTCTCATCAATATACTTTCAAGTATATTCTACCATATCTCTCAGATTTGTCTTAGTTTAATGATACTCCCATATCATTAATCGACAACGGACGATTTAGAATAAATAAATTTACTCACGGATTAAACATGCAAATATAGGATACAATATATTATAAAATAAATCATACCAAGTATTTGATTTATTATAACAATTGTTTAACATCCCTTATCCAAATACCAAATACCAAATACCAAATAAATCAATGCATGAAAATTCCAGTTGATGAATTATGCCTCAAGTAATGACAATCATACTTGTTGACAAGGCATAAATCAACCAACTTGATCTATCATAATTTTGAGAATACTTATTTCAAGAATTCAATTAATGAAGTCCTTGTATGTGTGCATTCAACAATCCACATAATAATTCATAAAGTGTGTGACATCCTCTTTCATCAATTTATGACAATTTAAACTTTCAAACATTTTAAAGTTTAAAGTATTCTTATTCTTTTAATGTATAATGCAACTGTGCTCTTAGAAGCACAACTAGTTCACATGGCTATTAACAAGGATGTAATCTTACCATGACTAGTATTGAGTGTCATCTCAATTAAACCAGCATCATTGTATACACACAACAATATGCTCATTAAAATTCTGTAAACTTTAATATCTTATTGTGTAATGTTTTATGCTTTCCAAACTTTCAAGTTTAAAGTTGATGACAATTTGCACAACAATTGACATATCGTTCATCCATAAAATCTAGGAGCAGTTCCAGGCTAAGGATGTAATTCTTTTAGAATATTCATTACACAAGTTATCTAATAACTTTTAATTAGATATCAATGTTGTCAAATCACTTCTTATGCAAGAATGATACAACAATTTTAATACACAACATGATGTACATGATGAATCTATATTCAAACTTAGAATTCATTCACGTTCTATCTTGTTAAAAGATATTTATCAATTTCCCAAATGATATATCATGTTTTATTAGAATCATTTATTTTACTGCACATGTTTATTAACAATAAACATATATTCCAAGGTTATATGTTTTAATTCTTAAATCTTACAAGTGAAGTTTCATTCCAATTTAAGACTTAACATTTAGCTTACAAGGAATGTTACTTCCTATATGTTATACAACATATAAGATTTAAAAACCTTAACATAATACTCCCACTAGCTTTCAGGAATACTTAAAATTTATCTTATTTCAATTATAAATCGAAACTAAGATTTAATAATTAAACATAAGAATAATTTCATAGATGCATGCATTTATCCATTCATGAATTATTGCACTTCGTACACTTCCAAAGATTATATGAATTCAAAAGACCTTTCAATTACTTACCGTCCTCGCTCAAGTAATTTCTCAAGAAAGAGTTTTGATATTTCATTGTCATATTTCATATTAATGAAAACAAGTATGACCATTATCATCTTTATATATTTAATGTGTCTTGAAAAGAATATTCAATCATAATTAATTGCTTAAGTATGATTAATAATCTTGTCATAAAACATGCATTAAATATGTGTACAATATTGTCCATATGATTTCTACATAGAAATTCAAACCACTAGGGTTTTTCATCTCTTTGAAGAAACTCATTTCCATTCTCTAGTCTAACTATTAAGATAAACCAAATTTCCAAAATTGATTATCTTTATGGACAACATCTTTAACATTCATAGTATGAGTAATTTACCCAATTCAATATTTGGTAATCCATCATAATGATTATCAGGTTTACTATAATCCTGTAACTCATACTTCTCAGCATATATGTCAAATATCTGAGATATCCTTGCAGATTTATGAATGAAAATTCCATCATTATGAGGTTTATCCTTTACATGTCTAACCTCATCATGATATTTACTAGTGTGTTTTAGAAGATTATGTATCTTGTAATTTTATCTTTCAAGATAAAAAGAACTCCCACTTGCCTTTTGTAATATATAGACTATCTATATATACTTAGCAATTAGAGCAAAACTACATTGTTCTCTTTTTGGGACATTACAAATACACATTGATAATTCATGATTTTACTTTGTTAATAACCTATTCATAAATAGTTTAACAAATTCAGAATCTTCAATTTTAAAACTTAATGTGATTCATCACATTCCATAATAAAATGGTGTTTTATTAATCTTTTAGGTTGGAGTCATATTGAGTATATTCAATCCATACTCAATATTCTAACCTTGTTACTTTTTAAGAAAGAAGTTATGGTTATCTTGAATCAAACAAATCAAATATACTTTGATTCTCCTAACTGAACATACCATCAACTTGTGGTATTCATTAGAATTAATATTGTAAGACAATCTAACAATATATAAGATAAACATATTCCTTTTGGCTTACCTATTTACCAACTAAGTCAACTTAATGGTATAATAGACTTTCCAAGCCAATTGCATGCTTTATAACACAAGTACCTTTTAACCAAGTCACTTCATATCCATGTCTCAACAAGAAACATAAACTGTTATAATCCCATTATACGTTATAAATCATTGATCAACTCAATGACTTCTTGTATATGTCTTAATTAGAAAACATAACAAGTTAACGTCTTACTTTATTATAAGTCTTAAAAGACTTTATGTTTATGTCTTTACAATGAATCATAAACATGTTTAACTAAAGTAATTATGAACACAACTCTTAGTTTCAATAGTAATTTCAAGTTAATTTATATTACTTCATAATAATGTAGGACTACATTATTTTTCATTTATGTCATTCCAAAATACATAAATAAACAAATTGAAGTAGTATTAGATTACTTCATTTATTTATGTCATTCTAATAATACATAAATATTTAATTTGAAGTAGTCTTATATCTATCATCTTGACACATATTCTAAATACTTGTCTAATTAAGAAACTGCAAATATGTCCATGCAAGATCTCACTTTACATAGAGATTTACTTTGTTGTTGCAATCTCGCCAAGTTCTCACATGACGTAAATTGCAACACCAAGTGTTTCTTGAATTAGATATGTACAAGTTATATTAGAACGTTAGTCTCTTACCTTGCAGTCAAGAGAATCCTTTAAATCATATACCTATATGTTGTCCCTTGCACACAATATAGATTTCTCCCACTTGTGCATTGAACAACATCATGTATCAGATAAACAACACGACATATGTTTGTTTATGTGACTAATATGATTGTGTCATTGATATTAGCATAACTAGTAGATGTAGAACCACTTCATTGTCTAATAAGGAAACGTACATGACTATCCTTGAAAACATAAGTGACTACAAGTGGAAAGTAATTATCTTAAGACATTCTAGAGATAATCTGGGTTACTCCCAAGATGACAAAGCTTGTAACTCCCACTGAATAAGAGATCATTACATTAATTCTTTATTCAGTAATAAGAACACAACTCCCACTGGATTTGACAACATTGTAAGTGTTTCATTAACCAATGAAAGAAAATAATGTTCTATTTACTTCCCTACACTTTTGATAAAGTCCATACATAACAATTACTTATGTACTAAAAGAGTGTATTCTACTACGTAGATGATGAATTATTCATTAATGCTATTAACTTGAAAAATTGGGCATGCAATTTCTTTCTTAATAGTTCTACTATTCCAACAATTGTAAGTAGTACTTTTAAATGGTCAAAACAAAACAACTAGGTAAAATATGCTAGTTTGTATTTTACCAATTATACAGTAATTAGTCTAGCTTCTAATTTAATAACTCAGAACATATGCAATTTTCTAAACTATTAAAATTTGCTTACGAGTTATGTATTTAGAATTTAGACAATTCTAATTGTCCTATTATACCTTTCTTCATTCATGAAAAGGAATAGGATTGAATCTCACTCTTTCTTATATAAAGAGGACTAGGTTTATCCTTTTAGCAAAGTTGACTCTACCAAAACCCTTACAGGTGTAGATCAATTTACCAATACAGGAATAACCTTCGTTTACGGTTTAATGTTGCATTAATACATTTAAAGAATTAGCAAAATTCAATTTTAGTATTTTCGATAATTAAACTTTTCAAGAAAATAAAATACCCAAGGTAATATTCATATAACCATAGAATTTTCTCGAAAACTAGGATCCAAATTATCGTAGTTCCATTACATCAGTTGATCTGCTAGTAACGAAAGCACATAATAGGGTAATCTGTCGAACAATAATTGGCAAACAATTTCCAATTCCTAGATCATTATGGGATTTATATTTTCCAACGCTATTGCAAATATAAACATGTTTCATCCCATCTTATGCCATTGAGTCCAAGTCTCACTTCCTACTCAACTTAAGTGTCTAACTTAAAGAACTGCAAATATGTCCATGTAAGGTCTCACTTTACATAGAGATTTACCTCTCCATTACAATCTAGCCAAGTACTCTCATGACATAAATTGCAACTTCAAGTGTTCCTTTTAATTAGATGGCATATAACTTAATTTAAAAGGGTAGTAGTTTTGATTTTATGTGGTCAAATCAAAGATGTACAAAGATGTCATGCATTCATCTTGTAGCTTAATTTTAATAAAAAACTTTTATTACCAATTCATAAAGATCAAATTATCAAAGTTTTGATTGAGGTATTGGGTTCACCAATCAAGGAATTTAGTGTTAATTATCATCCATTATACCGTACTTTTGCATAAGTGTAAACACTTAGTGTTTCGGATAATTACCACCGGTGGCATGGAATTAAAACTAATTAAGCCCTTAAGATGAGCTTGTACATTTATATGGCTTACTAAGTAGCTCCATTCGAACTTACAGAGGGCGAGGACAGGTAAGCGCAAAAGCATAACCTTAGACATCCTTTCAGTGTGACTGTGTGCACTTCTTAAATAACCCCTTTATAGTTCATTCTAATGGGTGAGCCGTTCAGTCATTGTACCAAAGTCACCAATCAATTAAACTATAGAAAACTTAACTCTTCCAAAACAATTAAATTTCGCCATTGTTTAGTCCGTATTATTTTTCTATTCAAAAAATTACCCTTTGCTTAAAACTGTCTAACATAATAAACAAACAAGTAACAAATAAAAAATAAACTACTAAAAAACAATGCGCACATAATAAACAATTTATACGTGTAAACAAGTAGCCACATGCAACTTATTCGATAAAACCCTATTAATAATCAATATCTAGGTTAAATTAATGTATATATTAATTTAGGGCTTTCACTCTCTCAATTGAGAGTGAGCCACATACATCGACGAATCGATTGCGTAAACCCATAATTAATGATATACCAAATTGCAAATAATTGATTCATTAATGTATATAATTGGAGTTTTCCCCAATTCAAGATTTATCATAAATATACATGTGTATAAAACTTAACAATTAATATCGCATAACCAATCTTAACAATTAAATATTCAAAGCAACTTATCCATGACTAACATGCATGTATAATCATGGATACATCATAACAATTATACAAATAGTCACAAGATCGCATAACAAATTCCATGACACATAACAAATTTATTCATGAATTAATCACGTAATCAATATATTAATTCTAGGTTTTAATAAGGTTAGCAAACAATTTTCAAAACCCTAAAAATTTAATGTATGTGTCGACCAAAAAATAGGGTAAATTAACTAAAAAATCGACCAAACAAAAAATTAAACATAAACCCTAGATAAACATATTAAACAACATACAATTATTTGTTTTATTACGCGTTTATGTAATTAATTACTCATTAAAACCAATGACTCGTGATGCCACTGTTGGAATTATATAACATGACTAATCATAAATATAAACAATAAACATCAAAGTAAGTGCGGAAGCGTATAGGAAACATATAATGAATAATTAATTAACTAAAGAATAAAGTATGCGTACCTTACTTGATTCTAGCCGAACAAGAATCAAATCCACAAACTAGCAATTAGGATGAACCCTAATTTGATTTAATTGGGATTATATGAATTACCCTTTACCGTTTTGTAATTCAATCCAAGATAATAACAATAGTGTGTTATTACTATGTTCTTGTACACACGCACTAAACCGAATTAAAGTAATGCTAGTTTTTATCAAACAAATAACTTGGTTTTGTGGAAAGAGTAGATCGACACCTATAGGGGTGTTCGACCGGTTTTGGACAAGAAAACACACACAAAACAATTTTAGGGTTTAGCTTATGAGCACAAAAGATGGAAAAAATAAAACCCTAAATTGTATATATATAAGCTAACTTGGTGAACAAGTTGGTTTTTCTTTCCTTGTTTTGTCCCTATGGCCGATCGGTTTGGAGTCCCTTAAAGGGATTCCGGAACCTTCCCAACTTTTGCAATTTGATCCTTTTCCATAAACATTTAACGACCATTAATCCATTACATTAATTACTTAACGTCCGTTAGTTATTTCGTTTAATAAATAAATAAATATAACATTTATATTTAATTATTAACTTTAAATTCTCATACGTAAAGTGTGCAATCCCATAGTCTCGAGTTCGATCCTAACACACGTCTATTAATTTATTGTCCATAAAACCAACAGTAAGTCACCTTGGTTTTTGTAGGTTGCGAGGACATCGTCTGTAATCTTAAGTGTTCTTTGAGCAAACAATCCTTCAGAACCACCTAATTACATCCATGAAACAAATGTCTTGATATTAGTACATCGTATTAGGAAAGAGCTAGATTCCGTGCTACATTCTCACACTATATGATAACATATATGAAAAATAAACAAGAACTAAGAGAATGCGTACCAAGAAATCCAAGCAAAGTACTTTCAGGATTATGAATTTTGAGAGCTTCATGCAGACCCCATACAACATTATGTCCTCCAGGAGATTGTCTACCACAGAAAACTAATCCAACCCTGAAACACGGTAATCACAATTGACACATTAATAATAATGAACAAAAATGTGTTTGTCGCCTTGCAGATCAACCTGACCCGTACTAAAAACGACCCGTTTCAACCCAAATCTATATTTATCTGGTAACCGACCTGTACACGCACACTCAAATCAAACTCTGGAAGACTTTCTGTTTGACTTATTTAAAATTTTTATTTGGAATGCTTTAAATCAGATTTGAATTGGCCGCCTCTCGTTAATGTTTCAAAGTTAGAGAGAAGATAATTTCAAACCTGATTGCAGGATGATCGCTGATAATCTGTGCATCAGGTACATTAGATGTAGCTCTTAGAAAATGCGCCAAAGGTTGACCATAAGTGTGAGGAAATGATTGACTAATGGCGTTAGCACCAGCAGTATCCACTGCAGTAGTTGCATCACCAAATTCGACGCGCACAGTAGTTCCCTATAAAAGAGCATGCTTCATAAGCATTAAAAAATTGAAGTCCCACAATTAACTTAAAGTAACCCACGATAGTTACATGAATAGAACACGTGAAATCCAAAAACTGTTGATTTCACATGATTTACCTGGTAAATAAAGAAAACATCGTGGTTGGGAAGTCTTGGCCTTTTAAAGTTGGTATGTTCACCTCACTATATGTTCCGCATCATTTAAACATGTTTAACTTCTACCAATAACTAGGCACTGATTATTTTTTGTAAGAAATTCACTACTATGAAACTACTTGTCTAATCAACCACGTAAAACTGTGAAGATCAATGAAAGTAAGACACGTGCTAGTGATCAACTCAAAGTCATATATATGTAGATGGTAATATTCTACAACAATAAAAATTTGATCATAATGAAATCATGTAAGTGCAGCAAATCTATATATAGTAAGTCGAACAAAAACCTGAAGGCAAGGAGGAAGCTCGGGTTTATAAAGTGATCGCGCCAGTTGCACATGAGAAAGGTCTCTTGGGAGTCCATAATCTGATTCCATTTATTGTTGGTTTTTCACGCAGTTACTGCTGCTTTTGTGTGAAACACAACACTTGTCCTACTTCTTATTATAGCTCCCAAAAAAAAAATATATATTCAAAGTCTTGTGTGATCAACAAACAGAACAAAAACAATGGGATGCGCTGTGGAATATGATTTTTTTCTAGAGAGAAAGCACACCATTTGCCTAACTTTATAGTTTGCAAGACTATGACTTATATATTCTCTTTTATTCCATTTTAATATGGGAGGATGACTTTTTGAACAACTAAAGTAACAACCAATAGGCAAGTATGTCTGTTCTATGTTGATTGTTACTCCGAAGAATATTATATTTACATAAATATGATAATCCAGTTATGTAGTTACTCATGTTTTCAAAAATCTTAAAACACAACCTTTCATGTTCAATAACATATCATCTGACTAAAAGATGAATATATCCACCATCTATATTACATAAAAAGAGAAAATGGTCAAATAGTCAATAATTGGAAAAGTGAAAAGTGGAAAAGTGAAACATATGAAATCTCATACCATTGAATGCTATGTTGTAATCTCAACTTAAATGCAATATTGTATCTTTGGAAAGTATACATTGATTTGAAGTATTGCCCAACCCATTCATGAATGTCTCATACCATGTAAAACTTGATAACTTTGGAAAATAGGGCTGATTTATTCAATCTTCAAAGGCGGGATTTAAATATAAATATTCAAATTGTATTCCTTAACGATTAAAATACTGATTCTTTAAAAAAAACTTAATCGCCACTAAAATTTTGTCGAAACTAGACACCGCTGCCGCTAGGCACGGGTACTCGTCTAGTCTCTTATTATGTCTTTTCTATGCACGTAACAGGTACCATGTTTTACCATTTTCTAAGCACGTAACAGGTACCATGAAATCACGGAGTGGATGCGGGTAAGGCATCAAGTTGCATTAGGGTAGTAGGCTACACCATTCCTTGTGAATCGGGTACTTGAGTTTGTGGACCAAATCGAGGTCGGAACCCGCTCGAAAATTAGCTTTGTTCTCTTTTTTTTTTTTTTTTTTTTTTTATGAAATATAGTGTTAGGGTATGATCGGGTACCACTCCGTCTAGTTAGGGTAGTGTTAGGGTAGTATTGGGGTAGTTTTGAGGTGGAAGGAATAGAGGTGATGTGGCACCCCCAGGATATTAGGGTATTCTACAACCACTCCTTCCTCCCTAAGCGTGGAAGTGTTCATTGTAATATATCATTTGCCTTTTCACCCATTTGAACCAACACTTTTGTTTACTCAATTTTTTTCTACAATTGATGTGATCGATTTGTTTGTAATAGTTTAACCTTTTTTTGCATAACTCATGAGTTGACCAGCAAGAACTGTGTCGAAACAAGGGAACAGAATATTAAAATGTGTGATTATTGCTTAGAGCAACAACACGCCGCATGAATTAAAACGAAAAAAGTACTAGTTTTTTATGTTTAAAATGTTTAGAGTTTGATGTCATGCGAGTGATTGACCAACAAATTATCAGGATTAATTAAACAAATAAAGATTAAAAGTTGTATTCTTCTAATTTGAATCACTCACTTTTGCTAGCTTTATGCTCTATTTCTTTTGGTTTCATCCACTTATGAAGAATTTCCCACCATCAATAATGACACAATATTCTAGAGCCATCTTCGACCAACCACCATTAACAGTGAGGTCAATTATAGAATAAACGAATTAACGCTGCTTGGCTAAGACTTATTTTGTAACGACACTTAAACTTCAGGGGCTGTTTTTGCCAAGTTGTGAAACTTTGCATTTAATGTTCGGACTTACTTTGCAACGATACTTAAAGGGATGTTTTTGCAAGTTGTAAACTTTGCATTTAATGTTTGACTTAGTTTGCATGACACTAAAACCGAATTATTCTTGCCAAGTTGCGACTTACAATATGCTGGACACATGAGCACATGTGTTCCCCGCTTTTTAGTTAATATAGATAACTAGTTTAGCAAATTAATACCCATAACTATAGATACATTAACTTAGTAATAAAATATTTAAGAGATTAGGGTTGTGTTTCTTTTTTTCTGTATGAGAAGGGATAGTGAAACCTATCATTAACGCTCTGTTCTCGAGTTTATATTTGGAAGGAAATGAAAGAAAATGAAAGGAAATAGAAAAATTGATGTGTTCTCGAGTTTTTGTCAAACAGTAAGGAAAGGAAAGTGGAAGGATTTGATAGGAAAATTAAGAGGTTTTTTCCTATCAAATTTTCCGGCCAAATATGGGCGGATTTGAAAAGAAACAAATTTACACATAAACTATTTGTTATAAACTAAGTTATATAACCTTCATTATTTTATATATCTTTTGTTATAGATGTATTTCTATGTTTAAAAAGTCATAACTATAATTTTTTCTTTTTTTCTTTCTTTTCCTTCCAACTCGAGAACACGACTTTGTTTATTTTCCTTCCATTTCCGTTCATTTCCTTTCAACTCGAGAACATGAAATATAAATGCAACTTCTTTTTCTTTCCACTTCTTTTCTTTACTTTTCTTTACCTACCATTTCTATCTCCACAAAAAAAAACTCGAGAACAGAGCGTAAGTGGCTTAAATAGAGGTGGGTCCTATATAGGCCCCACACTTCTTTTAGCTAAACAAAAAAAGAAACGCCCCCTAACAAGTGTATGTCAATAATTTTACCTTTCAATTGCCTTTTCCTCGTTTATCTTTCAATTGTGTCATGTCATTTCAAGAGAAAATATATAATAGGCGACTTTTTTGGAAATTTGAGGCATCCATAGACTAAGGTTGAATTGGAAGTTCCAGAAGATGTGAATTTGAATGGTAGCTTTAAGTCTTTTTCTTGGTTTACAAATTGCGATGAAAAGTAAAACAATATTGTTCAAAAGTCATTCCTTTGATAGTGAAGTAAATCCAGGAAAGTCGAAAATATTTGAATGTTCCAAAGGATGACTGCAAAATCTAGTAACTTGTCTATGAAAATTGCAAAAGTTAGAGAAAACCACTAGTAAAACAACTATATCCTTTCCACATCTCATTCCATTTTCTTGCTGCTTGTTTCCTCTTCTGAACTAGCTGTTTTTGACTCATCAAACTCCAATAACTGCAGAACCAATACATATGTCAAAAATACAACCAAAATTTTGTTCCTGAGAAGTGCCAATTTCGACCCAATAAGACATTTGTATACAGATAGTTAGAGTTGGATGTTTTCTTTTCTTAAACGGTTCAAATCAAGTATATTCACTAATAAGAGCAATCAAACAGGATGAAAGTCCCCAAAAAGTTTGTTTTAGTTGCATATAAGCTCCTAAATTGTTTTTATTCCAAGATTGGAGTATATAATAATATTAATTTTATTAGTGCCTTTATTAATTATTTTATTTTAAACTAGGGCAAAAAAGCGTTTGTGGGTTAATCGGACTCATGGCCCTTTTAACCCGTTTCCAACCCATTCAATCTGGCCACTTCTACCCTTTCCCACCAAAAGGATCTGCAAGATAGATAACGGTATATATTAAAAACCTAATGGGATTAGGTATGCAGCTTTGAGGGCATACCGGTTTGACATCTCCATTCCATAAGCAATGAGTAGCCAAGAACCCAATGACCCCTGGTACAATGTACAATAAAGCCGGCTGAAAGGAAAACCAAAATCAGATTTTCAATCAACCACTCGAATATGAATAATCAGAACTTTTGATTAGACAAACATATTTCAAGATTAATCAATCTGTGCTTTTGTTAAGTAAATACCAACCTGTGCTGCTTGAAACCAGTTCATGACTATAATTGTAGCGACCAAACCGACTGTATAACCCAGGAAAGCACTTTTGAAGTAGTGGTTGTCTTTCCCTTTTGACACATCATATCGCAGTGCCAAAGCTACAAAAATACCTGGAAATAAACACAGATTGGTTACAAAGTCGATATGAATCAAAGACCTAGTGTTTACAGGTTACAAGTTATTGATTCCCATCCAAGTAATTAATATTAGAAAAAAAAAACTTTGAAGAAGGTAAAAGGTTGATTACCATGTAAAATCACACATTAAGGTCATACCTGGAATCACAATGTCTCCTAGACCAAGCATAGAAAAGGGGCGTGTGACCATCCCTGATGGGAATAAAAGCTGAAAAAAGAGGAAAGCCATCATGGATTCATGATAAAGTATAAATACTCATTTCCCATAAATAAATAAAGGGTCAATTACATATATCCCCACTAAAACTTGCATATTTACATATTTCCCCAAAACATGCTTAAACATCATTGTACACTATGCAATAAAAACTTGTGTTTTGGGGAAATATGCAAATATACAAGTTTTAATGGGTATATATGCAATTCCCCCATAAATAAAAAACACACCACTTAGGCATATCTACCTTAATAGGTGCATCGAATGATTTTGCAACGCTGACCATCACTGGTGTAAAAAAGACCCAAAATATGTCATACACAAAAAGTCCAGCCTGCAGATTTTAACCATGACATCATCAGCATCCAAAGCAAAAAATATTCGCGATATGTAATTCGTTAATTAACAAAAGTGAAATTTCCCTACCAAAAGAATGGCACCAGTCTTAAAGGAGCCAAGTGAGAGCATTTCAATTCCCTGCAGATAATACATATGTTACGCAATAGTTTACTTAGACTTTAAAAGGACCATTTCAAAAGAAAATTGGATATGAACAAACCTGAATGCAGAAAGCAAGACCCAATATGTTGTTAGCCAACCAATGCTTCTGTGCAGCATACCATGCACAAAAGAATGTACCAGGAATAGCATCAACGAATTGGGACCTTGTAAACTCAACCTCCAAAGCTGTTTAAGAAATGTTTAAAGAAACATATCAATCTACATATCACAGCATGATAATGTAATCAAACAGCTTCAAAAACCTATAAGTTACTCATTCATACAGCTGGGAATATAAAGAGGATGGTGCATACAACGATAATATGGGAACTGCCATACGATGGCATCATCATTCCACTTGTTTGGGAGATACTGTGCAATTGCAGGTAAAAGTGTAGCCCTATGATAAAAAAAATCAAACCAATATCAATGAGTACTTAATAAAATCCATGAACTAACAGAATAAAAAAGACGGAAGAATGATGCATACAAAAAGAACATACGAAAGAGCGATGATTCCAAGTATAAAGAAGTAGCCTGTCAGCACTGCATTAACCAAGTCTTTTGATAGGAACTTGAAGAGTAAAAACAAAGACAACAACATTGCACTGCCAACCAAGGGAAAACGCATTGCATGTTCTTTGGACATTGTCTCCTGAGGATAGAAATTCAGGAAACTGTAATTTAGAGTCTGTTTATTAAGTTAAATCTCAAACTATTATCATAAACTTTTAATTGCATACTTACAGAAGGAGGTGTCGGCTTGACAGAGCGGTAGCAACCCACAAAAACAGTGAGGCATGCTGTCAATATAACATTTAAATTTGTATCTACCTTCACAACCAGTGGCGCTAGTGTTAGACCTGCACCACAAGGCTAAATAGATAAATACTCTCATAGTCCATCGGAACTAAATAAACATAAAAGGAAGTGCAAATCTATGTATTACAAATTCAGATAATTCGAATCATTCAAATAGGTGGAAGAACATCTAACCTGCTAGAGCAATGTTTGCCGCACGCTCAACATTTTTCATTGTCACAACTACTAATAAGTAACTTCAGAAGAAATCCAGATAACAAGTGAATCTTTGACCCCAAGATGAAAGCCGGATCTGTGGCCTACAGTTACAGAAGTAGAATTTCATAAGAAGTGTAAGTGAAAGACTGAAAGGTGACTGCCATAACAAAACCGTTGCATTTTGCCCATTAAAAACACAACAAAAAGTCAGTAAATCCATGGCAAGGGAGTATACATGCAGGGCCGTTATCCGATAACATTTCAGAACTTATAATGGTCGCAATTTGCAAAAGTCCATGATTTGCTTAATATCACATAAAAATTTGATGCTCTTAACTACCGCTTTTTCGCATTAGCTAGGCCGTTTTTTGAAAGAATGAAAAAAAAGCACATATACATTATACCAGTCATGTCCATAGAGGCGCCTTTACACTTTAACAATAACTCTGACAGTCAACCGTTTAACTCCTATAATTATCTCGTAGCACTTACCAGAACCAAATTCTCAATGTCACAATGTAACTTACCCCATTACCTCTGCTGGCAAATTAGCTAAGTCAAGAAATAATAGTTCACAACGACTACAAAAGTGTAAGTGCTTCAGTCCACATACCGCACTAAAACAGGTCTACAGCCTAGAAAAACAAGAAGGAGGTGCTCAAGCGTGGTAAGGACTAAGGACATGTATAGAACAAAATATCAAAAACTTGCATTCTATCCTAACAACCTTAATGCATGTATAACTGGATCTCACTACCTTCAAATAAAAAGTCACATCTTATGACCATGTCAGTCGTTTTCATCAGCCGTCCCAGACATGCTTTTAACACGGGACTAGCCTAAGTTTTTTTTTTTTTTTTTTTTTTTTTTATCAACAAACAAATTTACCGTGAGATCTATTCCCACATTTCCATAAAATTGCCTAGGTTGGGATCACTCAGCTTTAACACGTAAACATATGTACACGCTTGCCCAACAAACTATAGTAACAAAGGCATACCCAATCTGTGATCAAGAACTTCATTAATCAGTCTGTAACTATGATTGTGAGTAGCGTACACATTTAAATATTTGTATATACATTAAAAACATGCTATAGCCATGACATTCGTTTTCGTAAGGCGTCCAAGACATGCTATAAACACAGAAAAAGAAGGGACTGGCAGAGGGAAATCTTATTAACATCAAAAGTTGTAGCTGTGAGATGTATCTCATATTTTCATAAGACAACACTAAGCTTTGAAACTAATTCGTAGGTTGGGGATTGCACTTGCTATCTTTAGTACACATATGAAGGTACTTGGACTACAATAGATTGCAACAAAATTCGTGCACAACAGATAACTTTCCACGGATGAAAAAAGTCCCTACATCAGTCTTCAACCATGCTTTCAAGTTCCGTATCCATATACTCTTTTGGGTTATCTTAAGTAATCCAGTTATGCATACTAAACACGTAATGAAACCCAATAACATGAAAAGATTAACAATCCCATCACTTGTCAACAAATCACAATTAAACTAACCTAACCATGGCAGCGATGAAGTTACCACTAATAACTGACTACGGATACACCTTATGCATCACTCACTTGTAAGCATCTCAATTCCAATAATATCACAACCAAAACACATTGTTATCAGTTACAAGAATGCTTCTGGATTACGTTTGTAACAAACATCGACTACTAACTTAATATTATCAATTAAGTCGAAATCAAACGGCATCTAAATCAGTCTTAATAAAATAATTAGGCTAACAGATCCAATCACTCACAAATAAATCAGATCGTTGACTTTAAATTTATATAAAATGAAGGATTTGTTACCGTCAATTGCCGCCGGCGATGCTAGTTCGATTGATAAACGCGTCTGATTTTTATTTTATACTTTTCATCATTTCATTTTCGGTTATTTCTCATTTATTGCTTGTTGTGTCATTCCAACCAATTGCGTTCTCACACGTAGCTGTTTCGGCTCTCCAAATATGTGTCGTTTCTTTTTTATTTCTAGACTAAGTGGTAAATGGGTCCTACGTGGGTCCTATCTGTTAGAACCTCTGGATGGGGAGGTATGCATATTTCTTTCTCTATGCATATAGAGGAAACAAAGGTTATAAATGGGTCTCACTCAATAAAAAGTTAATATTAAATTGTTTTGTGGGTCCATGTCTTTAGTTAAAAGAAAAAAGAAACACCACCTTCACTCTCCTTTTTTATTTTTTACTGAGTCAGTACAATAGCAACGTACTTTCAACTTTGTTCCGTTTTAGTACATGTATTTTTTTTGTTCCACTTAATGTAACGTACTTTTGTGTTTTGTGCTACCTTGGTACGTCAAAATACAGACTACCGATTAACAAATGAGTTTTACGAGTTAAATGTCTAGGTGGTTTTTTTTTCACAAAATGAGTATTACGTGTATTTTTTTACCGGTTAACTCAACCTTTCCCACTAATAAAAAACACACACACATGTAAACATTTCCCCCTTTTCAATTATAAACCCTAACCCTAGATCTCATGTAAACAATCAAATAATTAATCACAATTGATCAATCACAATGCGTTTAACAGTGAATTTCCATCATGATGAGACGTTCGTTCCATCACCTCTCATGTATCATGAAGGAGACGTATCTACAATAAAATATTTGGAATTTGAAGGTATGATAGTTATTGGGCAGACAAAGCATCTAAAAGGTGCATGTATGTATCCCGTTAAATGTATTTTCTTTTTTGCTCCTGGTAAAGAACTCAGTAATGGATTAATTGAGATTAAGGATGATTCAGACTTAACAAACTGTATTGGTATAGGTTTTAAGAATCAAAAAGTAATTGATATTTATATTGAACATCATGGGTATGATCTAAAGCATTGGACTCAGTCCCAGATAGAACAGGATGATGATTTGTCTGATGTTGGTGAGATGGAAGATATACAACCCTATGGTCCTAGTGATTTTGTAGGGGAAGATGATGTAGTGATACAAAATAGGTCCATTAATGATCCTTTTTTTGAACAAATTATACAATGGGACTTTTATAAGTGATTTTGCTGACAAATCTGATAGTGGTGAAGGTAGCCAACCTAGTGGTCAGGAGTTAGACATAGATAGTGATGATGAAGATGTAGACAAAAAGTATAAGATTGTTCCTGGTGTAGTTTATCCTGAGTTTGACCCTAAACTTCCATGGAATGAAATGAAACCAACATTAGGTCTTGGGTTTGAACACCCAGATCACCTAAAAGAGTGTTTGACCAATTATGGTGTGGCCAATGGATACCAGCTTTGGTACATGAGAAAGGATTATAGAAGTTTGATGGTTTTGTGTGGTAGAGATGTTGCAGAAGGTAGAAGTGGTGGTCACAAACTTAGGAAAAGGGAAGCAGCTAAGGGTGTGCAGAGTGAGACATCAAAGAAAGGAAAGAGCAAAGGGGTACAGATTGAGACACCAAAGAAAGGAAAGAACAAGGGTGTGCAGATTGATACACCAACAAAGAAAGGAAAAACCAAGTGTGCACAGTCTGAGACACCAACAAAGAAAGGAAAAACCAAGTGTGTAGAGGCTAAGACACCAACAAAGAAAAGAAAAAAAAGATCTGCAAAGGTGACAAAAGATGGTTGCACATTCAGGCTTTGGGCTTCTTGGGCACAAGATGGAACCTGTTTTCAGATCAAGAAATTGATTCCCCAACATTGTTGCTCTAGGAACTTTGACTTAGGGGCATGGTGACATTTAAATGGATAGCCAAGTAGTTTGCTCAAAAAGTGATTCAGGATCCTACTATTAGTTGTAGGTGTATCCAAGAACAAATAAAAAAGAAATATTTGATAAATGTTAGTGTGGGGCAGTGTAAAAGGGCAAAGCAAAGGGCCTTATTTGATCATTAAGGTGGGATCACAGAACATTATAGCAGATTGTGGGATTATAGGCAACAAATTTTGAACACCAATCCTGGTTCAACAGTCCATCTTCATGTGGATGAGCAAGACAATGGGAACATCTACTTCAAAAGGATGTATATCTGTTTCAAGGCTATGAAAGATGGGTGGAGTGCAGGGTGTAGGAGAGTTATAGGACTGGATGGATGTTTTCTGAAAGGCACATGCAGAGGTGAGTTGTTGACAGCTATGGGTAGAGATGCTAACAACCAAATGTATCCCATAGCTTGGGTTGTGGTCAACATTGAGAACACAGATAATTGGGAATGGTTTTTGGCCTGTATTTATGAGGATCTCAAACTTGGACCTGGGATGTACATGACTATCCTTTCAGATGGTCACAAGGTATGAAACAGGCTTTGGGATATGAAACAAGGATTGATGGAGGTTGTCATAAACATGTTGCCCTATGCAAAACACAGGCTATGTGCCAGGCACATTTATGCCAACTTTAAGAAGAAATGGAACAGCCTGCATTACAAAAGCTTGTTTTGGGGTGCTACATCAACAAATTTACAGTTTCAGTTCTACTCCAAGATGAATTTAATTAGGAACATTGATCCAGAGGCAAAACAGTGGCTTGTAGATAGGAATCCCAACAGCTGGTGTAGGGCTTTCTTCAAGATGGACAGAGGATGTGCAGCCTATGAGAATGGAATTTCATAATCCTATCACAATGCCATAAGGATTGCAAGAGGTAAGCCTATAACTACAATGTTAGAAGAAATAAGATTTTATTTGATGCAAAGGTTGTATAGCATGCATAACTTAGCATATAACCTAGTAGACAACATTACACCATCAGTTAGGAAAGAACTAAAGCATTTGAAAGATATCCAAAGATTATGGGCAGTCTATCCCTGTGGTGATAATCAATATGAGGTTAGGAAGGGTGATGAGTCATTTGGTGTTAACATAGAGAAAAGGGAGTGTACCTATAAATGGTGGGATTTGAGTGGTGTTCTATGTGTTTATGCTGTAGCAGCATTTGGTTTCCTGAAAACAGATCCAGTCTTAGGGGTTAGTACTTGGTACTCTAAAAGGATGTAGGTAAATGCTTATAGCTATTACATTAGGCCAGCTGGTGGCTCATCTATGTGGCCTTGTACTTATAATGAGGCTCCTTTGCCACCAATCCTTAGGAAGATGCCAGGAAGGCCTAGGAAACTAAGAATTAAGCATATCAAAGAAAGGGTCAATGAAATTAGCAAAAGTGGTAGAATGATGACCTGTCAGAACTGTTGGGAAAAGGGCCATAACAAAAAAAAAGTTGCAAAAAAGAGAAACAGCCAAAACCAGTTAAGGAGAAGAGAAAACCAGGAAGAAAGAAGGCTGGATCTAGCTTTGTGTTCCCAAATGATGCAGGACCAAGTGGTGCAGACCCAATAGATGCAGATTCAACTGGTGCAAACCCAATGAATGCAGATCCAAGTGGTGCAGACCCAATTAATGCAGATCCAACTGATGCAGGACCAAGTGGTCTTGTACATGAGGTATTAATGCATAATGACTTATACTTACCCCTTATGTAGATCCAATTGATGCATAATGACTTATACTTACCCCTTATGTATTTGTAGGGTGATGACATTCCCACCCAAGAAAGAGAAGAAACAGTCATTGAAGATCAAGAATGCCAGGGTGATGACATTCCCACCCAACAAAGTACAACAAATACTACTGCAAAGGTGGTTGATGATGCAATTGCAGCTGGTGTGGTTAACAGTTTCACAATGAGGAGAAGAGCAAAATCAGAGAGAATTGCAAAAAAAGGAAAACCATTCCAGTTTGGGGCAGATGGTGCAGGTTCAACTTCTGATAAGGCATGGGATGTGGAGGATGTTCTGAGAGAACCTTAGAAGTTAAGATGTGTTGGTGTTTAAAAACAATGTCTTGGGTCTTGTAATTTAGAAGACTTTAAAAACAATATCTTGCATGTGTTGGTCTTAGTTGTATGTGCACTAGAATTTATAACTTTATCTTGGATAGTGGACTTTATGTCCACAAATTTTCAATTGAAGTAATGAATCCAAGATGGATGTTTATTGTGTCTCTTGTTTGTCTTGTTGCTGTGTGGTCCATGTGCAGGAAAATAGTGCACCAAAATACCAATAATGTATTGTATGTGCCTTTGGTGTCTGTGTGGTCCATGTGCAGTAAAAGAAGCAATAACACACCATGTGCAGTCACCATTACAGTCATATACATTACAAAGATCACTTTTCATTATCACCATGAACACATTACACCATGAACACATTACAAAGATCACTTAACTAGCAACAAGATAACAATAATCATACACATTGTTACAACAAGCTTCCTATAAAAACCTACACTTGATTTCATTTCTTTCAACTCCATTTGCAGACCCAACACTTGTTTCTGCATAGTTGACCTTTCAAAGTCAAAAGACATTTTTATTTCTCTTATTCTGCACTTCACTGCATCCATCTTGTTTTCATTAACTTTAACCTTTTTCAAACAATTTGAAAACCTCTTGTTTGTAGTAGTCATTTGGTAGATTAGGATCCACCCAATCAAATATTTTACACTTTGAACCCTACAAAATAAACACAACTAATCAAATACCCGTACCATTACAAAAATAAAATTATAACTTAATTTATAGTAATTTATGCATCCTAGGAATCGTCTGAGTGGACGATTAATTGTTTTTGAGGTTTGTAGAATCACTGGTTCTAGACATTCGCAATGGGTAGGTGGTGGATCACGACGGAATCGATTAGATGATGAGGAAGACATTTTAAGACTTGTGGAAGAATTGTTAAGGTTAATTAGATGGTTAGGTTTAGGGTTTTTGTATATTCGTGTGTGTAATATTTGGGGAAGAAGGAAAAAATGAGTATAAAAAACGTTTATTGTAAGTGGAATGCCTACGTGGCATGTCCACGTAGGATACAAAGGTTTGTATCCGATAAAACAAAGTACCACGTACCAAGGTAGCACAAAACAAAAAAATACGTTACATTAAGTGGAACAAAAAAAAGTACACATACTAAAACAGAACAAAGTTGAAAGTACGCTGCTATTGTACGGACAAAACCCTTTTACTTATTTTTCTACTGTACATTTTTAAATAAATTCATACTTATAATTAATTTATTGTTGTTAAGTATTTTGTGTAACGTTTAATAGTTGATGTTGACAAATTTTTATTATCATTCAAGATTACTACAATATCATACCAGTTTCATTTAAAATTTTTGTATTGAAACGAGATTGGCCAGGATCAATCTGTAAATTAAAAAAAATATAAAATAAAAAATAAGTATAGAAACAATATTAATTTTATAAATAATATTATGAGACAACGTTTTACACAATGCATAATTGCATAATAGTAACTTAATATTTTTTATTTTTGAAAGTTTTTAAACAAAAATATTTTCTCTTTTTATATATAGCGTGAGATTATCATGTTTGGATTTAATAAAGTAAAACAATTATTAATTGCGAAGTAACATAATTACAATGTTTAAACAAACTTGTGTTGATTATAAAATTGTATACATAAAATGCATTATTTGAATAAGACATGTTCCATTTCAAATTAAAGAGAAAAATGTGTCATGTATGCCGTAGCTTTGTGATGACTATTGTAATCTTTCGGAAAATTTCATTGTACTTAAGACTTTAATCAGAAATAAAGCACGATTTTCATCATCATGAAATTTTCTACTTATCACGTTTGCATGTCATTTGGCATATGCATGATCAATGCAGCTTGAGCGTTCAAAAATATTCTGTTGTGATCCGAACGGAATTCCCCACGATCCCGATATTCTTAAAATACTTAATATATAAATAAAATTTTATAAAAATATAAAATAAATAAAATAAAAATAAACTACTATAGGACCGGGCCTAGAAACTTAATGGGCCTCGATTTAAGCCCAACTCACCACTTCATTTCTTTGGGCCTCGTTGCCTCGTCAAGCCCACAACGTAAACGGGCCTTGATGTAGCCCCAACCGAATAAGAACTAAGCCCAAACCCACCCTATAATTCCCCTTAAGCCCAGCCGATTCCACCCATGGCCCAAGAGCTCATTTCATTTGTATTTTGCAATTAATGATAGCTTAGCATTTCTTTGATAACAAGGAACTATGAGTCGTTCGAACCAACAACAAACCAAACTATTCGACTAGAAAGTAACCAAGTCCATCCCTCCCACTTTGACCCCAAAGATTTCGTGTGTAAGGCAAAAGAGGAACAAAACCACACCATAAGCCACCCTAACTAATATTTAATTATCCTAAAACCCACCTAGACCCATTGACCACTTAAGACTTTGTAATCCAATGTATATTGTGTCTCCATTGATTTGACTAGGCAAGGGAGTGCCCCATTTCTTGCTGCCAAACCCACGCATGCCTCATACAAACACAAAAAAACTCTTACACTTGCTTGGTACTAGGAAAAGTCGTGTATA
>OU343224.1:297937553-297976588 GCA_910596185.1 Chrysanthemum makinoi
TGTTTTTAGTTTGTCTAACAGTTGTTTATATATTTTTTTATTGGTTTTATAAACGGAAGACAGGATCACATGATGCTCAAGAATATGTTGATGAAGGTTTAAGCGTTTATTCAGAATCCGATACTCTTTGTATGCTTTGTTTTTTTTTTTGGTTAAAAATTTCAGCAGGTTCTTATGTCGTTAACCATGATCACTGTTTGCAAGAGCCAATCAGAAGCTCTTTTTGCGAATCTGATGAAGGAGTTAAAGAAGCATATTCAGACCTCATTGACTCATCTAAGAAAACCCTTGCTAAATGTTAATTGATGAGAACATTTTGTTACAGGCACTTGTCGAGAAGATACCTCATGTAATCTTTTGAAGTTGTATTCTATTGTATCCAGCAGTTTCTTTGGCTAAATAGTCACATTGTTAAATTCTTTATCAGGTATTTAGTAGTTGATGAAGCTCATTCTTATAAGGGAGCGTTTGGATTCCATGTTGCTCTTATTTTAAGGAGGCTTCATCGGCTATGTGCTCATGGTATGTGTTCTTTTGTTATTAAAGTTGTCATCAGCTCGATTTCTAACAGTAGCTAAATAGATTAAATCACAACACAATTTTAAAAATTATACATTAAACAATATTAGTGTTTGTATACGATAATGTAATATTGTTACTAAGACTTTTATGATTAAACTGGGTGCTTGATGTTTCTATTGAATTGTATGAGTTCATTCGACATCACGTATAATATTTTGCTTTTCCATCTGAACTCAGCGTGTGCTTATCATTGTGGTCAAAACATATACCAGATTGATGCTTATTCAACCTCATTCGTTGTTCCGTTTTCACATTTAATTGTAAGCTTCTTCCGTTGCATGTTTATTTATTTATGCTTCATTTTATTACGCTTTTATAATTTAAATTTTTACAGCATTTGCATCAGAGGAATCAATGAAGAAAATCTTCTTGAAATTGGACTTGCTTCCGGTTGTATATATGTAAGAGCAGTTTCTCAAACATTTATTGTCCCCAAATAGAGCATTTGGATACATATGTAGCCAATATTTATACACACACTTCATTCAGACAGTGTTTAATGTTAATTACCGCAAATGGTATTCAGCGTGTGTGATTTACTATTGATGTTGTCATGCTAAAGATATATGAAACTAAATTATGGTACTTTAACAAATGTTGTACCTGTGGGAAAAAACATTGGAAGTGCCACGATTCTGGTCAGTAACCAACACCGAATTACAGGTACATATGATGCATGTATAGGTCAGCAAACTTATACAACGTACTTGCCATGTTATAGTATCATATAACTAATTTCATTCCATACTTGCTTACCATAGGTCTGTTGTTTTCTGTAAAACGAGTCTAAAATATTGATACATTGAATTGATATCACAGACCTAAGAGTGGTACCTGTTTACAAGCTAAACATGTGTCACAGTTGCGTGATGCCTTAAATGAGCAGGTATGATAACTGATATCAAATACCTTATTTACACTATATTTACAAACTTTTTTTGACCAAGAACTACTATATGTGAATCTCTATTGTTATTCCTTTTTGTATTTCAGGAATCTGAGTTAGAGAATGTTCGCACTCAAATGCAGGTTTGTATACTCATTTGCGTATGCTTTTCATCCTTAATTATTAAGGTCACTTTAGCCCAATCCTTAGGTTGGACATGCTTTTGTAAGGGCCACAATATTTATATTATGCATGTAATATCCAGATTATTAGTTGGAGTGTCAACATTTTGATTACCTTACTACAAAGCTTTGAACCCTGTAAATTGTCAATAAGAATATTTTGATAGTTCGTAGAAGTGATTTGATCAGAGGTGTGGGTAAGTTCTCACGTTCAAAGATGTAATACAAGAGAGGTCTTTGGGCCATCAAGGCCAAGAATGGTGAAGCTTTCCCTAAGCACGAAAATAAAGCTGCTGTGAATCCACCAAAAGACCACATGCAAAGATTGGCTCATTACTTCTCTACTGGTCTAGAGGCACGAATGGCTGGTTCAGGAGCCGAGATATACAAAGCTTGTCTTTCCAAGCCTATAGCGGGTGTGGATGTATTGAAAGCTTATCATTTGTATCTTAGTTGTTGCCCTTTCATAGAAATTCCAACTTTTTGTCTAATAAAACTATTTTGCATACCGCCAAGCCCTGGTGGGCCACCTGAGCTTCGAATTACAGGGATTGATTTTCCTTATCCTGGTTTTAAACCAGCCCAAAGGGTTGAAGAGACTGGACGTAGGAATTATGCAAAAACTTTTAATGTTCCATTTAAGTTCAAAGCCATTGCTCAAAAGTGGGAAACAATCACTCTCTGATCTTGAGCTTGAAAGTGACGAAATGTTGATTGTGAATTGTGCATATAGGTTTAGGTACTTGCTTGACGAGACCGTCGTTGTGGATATCCAAAGAATAAAGTCTTAAGCCTTACTAGGAAGATGAAACCAGACATGTTCATACAGGGTGTTATCAACGAATCGTACAAAGCCCTCATCTTTATCACCAGGTTCAGAGAAGCGTTGGAGTTTATGAAGATCAAGCTATTGGTTTCAGTGATATGATGATTGATTACTCATCCAGTTAAAGGTGGTACGAGTGTAATTACTTTGCTAAAGACTCCGATGGTTACCTTTTTGAACTCATTGAAGGGCTGGTACTCCTGAACCTCTATGTCAAGTTATTCTTCGGTTAAAAGAGTAGTCTCAAGTTTGATTACGTACCTGCTTATTTTGTGGAACTTGCTTATTTTTTAGTATCATACCGAGCATTATTTATAATTCATAAAATTCAAAAAATTTGTACATGGTAGGATTAAGCATGCAAAAAATGGTTAGGTTTATAACATTGATTATTTGAGTTATTGATACTAAAAATAAGCAGACCAACTCTTAAATTTGGATTGTTCAAATGGTTAAAGGGGTTAAGCTACAAAGAAATGGGTATTTTAAAAATTACCAAATGGGATTAAACAAATGCCTGCTGATTGAACCAACCCGACACCTTTTCATTATTTACCCATCTTACCTCAAGCTTGATTTGGCCTTTTACCTATTCCGCACCTTCCCTTTTTTTTCGTTGATAGTTTGTGTATAAAGAATCTATGCGGCATAGTTTCTTCTCTTCATATATATATATATATATATATATATATATATATATATATATATATATATATGTATATATATATGTATATATATATATATATATATATGTATATATATATATATATATATATATATATATATATATATATATATATATGTATATATATATATATTTATAATTATATATATAACTATAATCCGGTAAAACGCACGTGGGATCTAAACGAACTAAAACACTTAATAACATCATTATTTTCACAAGATCACAACGGAGAACATTTCACTTATGCGTAAGTGAGGATCTTTGATAATTATCAAACTAAGACAATGTAGCACGTAAATTAACTTAAAACGTTAAGCACACACACACCCTATTGAATTGGATAATTCAATGATCTATTGAATAAGAATATTCAATGCTCTATTATTTTGGTCGCGAACCAAAATGTTTATCATATTCTGAGACTCGCCATCTCATCATTTTTAGGTTTCGGTTTGGAACCTCCGCTACATTGTGCTTGATCTATTTGTGCTTGTTCATTATCATCAAGGTGAGATCATAGCCTCGCTTTTACTTTTATTTGTAAACCCCGTAAGGGAGATACATGCTCTAAACTAGAACACAAGGTTTTTCATAAATGTTCGCTTCTTGATTATTGGAATTACCTAAGTATTTAGCCATAAGTCCCCTGTATCATGAACCATTAGTCACAACAAGTGAACGCAGATATCGTGAATAGTACTTTGGGGAGTAACGACCCCGTCTTGGTTATAGGAAATAACCGGGGCGCACCATATTTGAATTGCATTAGGTAATTGGCTATTACCTCCTTTGGGGCAAACTTACGTACATCAGTAATTCAGTGTATGCAGTTGAGTCTTGATTGCATGAGCTTAACGCATAATAATCTGTGATTTTCTTTATGATATTGTTAGTTTACAATTATCATGCTCATATTCTTGTGTTCAACTATTATTTAAACCTATGGATTTCACTCAACATTATTTTTGACCTTTTTAAGCATGTTATCTCAGGTAATCAGTGAAGATTATGTCTGAGGCACGGAGTGGGGCATACCAAGACCTTTCTTGTGGTGTAAACATAAAGTTGGCATTTCTTTCAAACTCATGCTCTATATTTTGGGAAAACACTTGAATAATTTGGAATGTTTTGTAACAACTATGAGTTTTCAATGAATGATAACTATTTTTAATAAAACGTCTCTTTCGAGTCGTTTTCTATGATTATTGACTATGATTTCCATTCGAGTAACACCCCGATTAGTCTTCCGCTGTCATTATGATCTCGGGGGGTGTTACAGATTGGCATCAGAGCCAAGGTTATAGAGAACCAAAGACTTTTTCAAAAACATTTGGACTACAACCGCACTTTTGAAACAGGACTATTTTACACCACTGCCCTATGCCCTTCCGTGACCTTATGAATTAGGATTAATGCATTACTAGATCATAAGTAAATTGCATTCATTTTAGTTAGGCATGGAGATTTTCTTGGCAGATGTGCACAACTAACTAAAATCCTGTTGATCATATTATTTGGCATTTTACTTACATTACTATTTTATGGGTTGTTACAGTACCATGTCTGCTTCCCACCCGGTTGTTCTGTCCTCAGACACTGAGATGGAAGATACTATGTCCTCTACGACTGTCAATATGCTAGTTCATCCCAGTCCAGCCATACCAGCCACCGCATCGGACGAGACCGAACCTTTTGAGGAAGGCGAGGTTGCCTGAACTCCCATCGTTCCAGCTATGACTGCTCGCTCTCAAGAGCGTACTGCTTTTTCTTCCATGACACTGGATCAGTATTATGAGTCGCAGCAATGGCTACCTATTTCAGATGTCCCAGTGAATGATGGAACATCCAAGTCATCCAAGAGCACTGCTTCTGTCTCATCGGATACTTCTGCATCATCTTCCTTACCTATCCGTCGTCGCCGACGTAGAGTCCGAGTCCTGAAGCCATATGAGCCCGAGCCATTCGGAGTGCCTTACAGACTGCATCCTAAGGGAACCATCTTCAAGCATACGGCTAGGAAGCATGTTCGAGCCATTACTATGACCCGTGTGACACCATCAGCTCAATCACCACCAGCTCAGTTACCACGTGCTTAGTCATCACCAGTTTCACCACTACTTCACCTACTGCTACTTCACCACTACCGCCACCTACTGTATTCTACCACCAGACCACTACTGTTCCTGCTTCATCACCTTCTTTAGCATTACCACCATTGGATACTTTTAGTGAGCCACATTTGCCACTTAGTGTTAGATGTTATTCTCCGTCGCCATCTGATCCTTACATGACTACTCGCGTGGACATCCAGCCTGGACCTAGGAAGAAGGCCGACGCTAGACGATGGTCATTCTTGTTACATCTACTTTGTCGTTGGAGAGACAAGGAGGGAGCAGCGAGTACCTTCGAGCTTGGGGAGAGCTCAACGACTAGCTACAGTTCTGCCAGTAACCGGAGAGCCTGTACACCATACTACTCCTCTCTTAGCAGCTAGACTCATCAAGCACGAGGACCAGCTGAATGAGCTCCTGGTACATTATGATGAGATTTCGTTAGTCAGGATAGAGAGCTTGGAGGAAGAGGTCGAAAACCTCATGACTGGTCGTTATTCCATTGAGATAGTGTTCGACATGATGAGCGCCCAGATTGTGGAGGCGAGAGATGCCGTGACCAACTTGACCTAGAGACTTGAGACTACCATTCGAGATGCCAGTATTTTGAGAGACATAGCTTTAGTCCAAGAGAGAGCCTTACACCATGAGCTTGCATCTGCTCATGCTCACGCCACCATACTAGAGCAAAGGATTGATGACCTCGAGGCGAGAGATCGAGCACGTGAGTAGCAGATCCGAGATTTGACAGCTATGGTTGAGGAGATTTGCCGCTGTCATGAGGACGCATCGGGCGATGCATAGGTCCTAGTCATCTTTATTTGTAGTTTGTATCATAAAGCCGCCATGTGAGGCATTAAGGCTTGTATCTTTTTGGTTTGTAACTATAGAACAAGAATATTGATGTTGTAACTTATGGTTGTGAACAATTACTATGTATCGATGTATTTTATGCTATCTATGGTTGTATTTCTATATTCTCGTGTTGTGATATTTTTATTCATCGGTCGTATATACCGAACCGATCATTATGTCCTTATGTATGTTATGATTTTGTTGAGATAAATCATGATTCACTTATTCCTGTTTATAACGATATCATTTCATTGATTTAAAGTGATGATCTTGACTATTATGATATTTATAATATGTAATCACTTTTATTATCGTCGATGATTCTTAATCTTGGTGTTTATTTCTTGGTGATTTTAGAAAAATGGTCAAGAAAAAAGCTACCTCATCCACCATCACTCCAACTGCTGTCTGAAAGATGGTCGCTGACAGTGTTAGCGCTGCCATCGCTAAGCATGCCGCTGACGCTGCTAGAGCCAAAGCTGCACGCATTGCTGAAGCCGAACGAATTGCCCAAGAGGCACGTGAAGCTGAAGCTGCCGCAAGAGAAGCTGGGATTGCGAGAGAAGCTGAGATTGCCCGAGAAGCTGAGATTGCTCGAGAAGCTGAAGCTGAGCGTGTTGCCCAAGCAGCACGTGAAGCCGAGACTGCTCGTCTTGCTGAAGCAGCACGTGTCGCAACAGCAGCACGTGTTATTGAAGTGGCAAACTCAAATGAAACCAACACTCCAACCAATCAAAGTGAGTCTTCCGTAGCTCGTAAGTGTAGCTACAAGGGATCCATGAACTGAAAGCCAACATTCTTCAAAGGCACAGAAGGTGCTATTGGTCTACTTCATTGGTTTGAGAGATCCGAGATGGTGTTTCTACTAAGTGACTGCACAGATGATTGCAAGGTCAATTTTGCAACTGGAACCTTGCTAGAAGATGCGTTATCTTGGTGGAAAGCTTATGCCCAACCAATCGGAATGGAAGAAGCTTGTAGGATTTCATGGTCTGATCTGAAACAACTGTTGATGAAACAGTACTGCCTAAGAACTGAGATAAAGAAGCTAGAGGATGAGTTTTACCACTTGGTTGCTAAAGGTAATGACCTCAAGGCATACTTCAAGAGATTCCACGAGCTGAGAACTCTGTGTCCTCATCTGTTCCCTACCAATGAAAAGCTTTTGGAAGCTTTGATCGGAGGGTTACCTCGGAGCATTGAAGGAGATGTCATCGCTTCTAACCCAAAGACTGTTGAGGAAGTTGTCACTGTATCCCACCGCCTTATAGAGCCGATATTGAAGCTTGCAAATGCACAAGGCTCAAGTGATAACAAAAGGAAGCTTGATGACCGGAAAAACTCGAATTCTAACCACCACAAATCCAAAAACAACAACAATCGAAACAACAACAACCAGTACCACCACAATAGAAACCAACACAACAATCGGCAAAACCGAAGACAAGAAGCCGCAAGGGCTTATGCTGCACCAAATGCCAGAAAAGGGTATGCCAAACCACATCCCCAGTGCAATAGATGTTTGTTGCACCATTATGGACCCTGCACTGTGAAGTTTGACAAGTGCAACAGGGTAAGCATTGCCGAAACCCTGGAAATGGAAACAACATGCCATTGGAAAACATGAGTTGTTATGGATGTGGAGAGATGGGTCATTTCAAGAGTCAATGCCCAAAAAAGAATGTCGCTCAACCCAACAATGCGCCTGCAAGGGCGTATGTGCTAGAAGATGGAGACGTGTCGTTGAACCCTGATGTTGTGACGGGTACGTATTCTCTTAACAATCATTCTGGTTTAACTCTGGAGCTGATAAGAGATTTGTATCTATTACCTTTGGCACCATTACTTGAAATTTCCCCAATTGCCTTAGATACAACTTACGAGATAGAACTAGCCGATGGAAAGATAATACGAACCAAGACCGTAAATCGTAATTGCCTTATTCTTTTACAAGACCACTCATTCCTTATAGATCTTTTGCCAATCAAGCTTGGTTGCTTTGATGTCGTAATTGGCATGGATTGGTTGTCTAAACACCGTGCTAGGATTGTTTGCGACGAGAAAACCATTCATATCCCAATCAAAAGTAAAACCTTAGTTATCCAAGGAGACCAAAGTAGAAAGTAATTGAGTATCATATCTTGTGCGAAGTCGATAAAGTACAGGAGAAAGGATGTTATGCCTTCTTAGCTTAGGTAATGGAAAAGAAGTCGGAAGAGAAATGACTGGAGGATGTACGTGTAGTTAGAGAATACCCTGAAGTGTTTCCAGAAGATTTTCCTGGACTTTCACCTGCTCAACAAGTTGAATTTCAAATTGATCTTATACCTGGAGCTACTCCCGTAGCACGAGCACCATACCGTTTAGCACCCTCTGAAATGCAAGAGCTGTCTAAACAACTAGAAGAGCTATTTGACAAAGGATTCATTAGACCAAGTTCCTCACACTGGTTTTATTCGTCAAGAAGAAGGATGGATCATTTCGGATGTGTATCGATTATAGAGAATTGAACAAGCTCACAATCAAGAACCGCTATCCCTTACCAAGAATCGATGATTTATTTGATCAGTTACAAGGCTCGAGTGTATATTCGAAGATTGATTTAAGATCTGGATACCATCAGTTAGGGGTAAAAGAGGAAGATATTCCAAGACCGCATTTTGAACTCGCTATGTTCATTATGAATTCCAAGTAATGCCATTCGGTTTAACCAATGCACCCGCTGTATTTATGGACCTCATGAATAGAGTCTGTAAGCCCTATCTGGATAAATTCGTCATCGTGTTCATTGACGATATTCTTATCTAATCTCATGATAAAGAAGAACATGCGGAACATCTGAGAACTATCCTAAAGTTACTCAAGGATGAAGAATTGTACGCTAAGTTTTCCAAATGCGACTTTTGGATCGAGACAGTCCAATTTCTTGGTCACGTGATCGACAGTAAAGGTATTCACGTGGATCCCGCAAAGATCGAATCTATAAAGAACTGGTCCGTACCAACCAACCCCATTGAGATCCGTCAATTTTTAGGTCTTGCCAGTTATTACCGGAGATTCATCGAAGGTTTCTCGAAGATAGCTAAACCATTAATGGAATTAACCCAGAAAATGAAGAAATTCGAACGGGGAGACGATCAAGAATCAGATTTTCAACTCTTTAAGAACAAGCTTTGCGAAGCATCCATCTTGTCACTACATGAAGGAGTGGAAGATTTTGTGGTATACTACGATGCTTCACATATGGGTTTAGGTGCTGTTCTCATGCAAAGGAACAAAGTGATTGCTTACGCACCCCGTCAACTCAAAACTCATGAGAAGAATTATACTACTCACGATCTAGAACTTGGAGCTGTGGTATTTGCACTCAAGTTATGGAGACATTACTTATACGGAACCAAGTGTATAGTGTACACTGATCACAAAAGTCTTCAACACATCTTGGATCAAAAGGAACTGAACATGCGTCAACGCCGCTGGCTAGAATTGCTCAGTGATTATGACTGCGAGATTCGTTACAATCCCTGAAAGGCAAATGTTGTTGCTGACGTCTTGAGTAGAAAAGATTGCCCTAAGCCACTTAGAGTGAGATCATTAGGAATGATAATCAATTCACCCCTGCCATCAAAAATTCTTGAAGCTCAAATCGAAGCTCTTAAAGAAGAAAACATGCCGAATGAGAAGATTTATGACATGCCAGAAAACAAAAATGGATTCATGAAAAGATCAGACGAAACATTATGTTTCAAGGATCGAAGTTGGAGTCCACTTTACGGAGGTATCCGCGAACTTATCATGCATGAATCACATAAATCGAAGTATTCCATACATCCCGGCCCTAACAAGATGTATCAAGATCTAAAACTTTTATACTGGTAGCCAAACATGAAGGCTGATATCGCCGAGTATGCTAGGAAATGCTTGACATGTCTGAGAGTCAAAGCAGAGCATCAGAAACCATCAGGATTGTTAATTGATACACGTACAACGCGCGTTCGGGGTCAAAAGAACTTCCTTTTCGTCGAACAAGTTTTTCAACACCCTAGGCAGTGAACCTAATCGTTGTAGTGTAGTATTAGGGTAAGCCTCGGGAATTGATATCGTTCTCTAGGGGAATAGGAATGCTAGTGAGAAATTACTACGCTAAGGTTGGGGTTGAGGAAGATTATTTTTTTTATCTTTTTTATATTTTTTTTAGAAAATGGAAAGGTACGAATCTCGGGGTATTGGATTTGGGGGGTTGGTATTTCTACCGATTACTCTACTTATCTAATTATCTAATTATCTAAACTAAGGTAAGTGTAGTCTATGTCTATTGTTGTGTGCTCTTATGATGTCTAAAAATGTGTTTACTTAGATGCTATTACTCCCTAGTTATCTCCTATTGATGGTTGAATTGTCACGTCCTTATTCTTAACGCGTTGTGTCTTCTAAGGTCGTAGGGTATGCGTTTTTACCTAACTCTTTGAGTCTACCTTAAGGTTATTGCCTACGAAATCTCTAGGATTCATAAACTAACTCTAAGGTTATCTTTGGATGTTTAGACTACAATAACTCTAGGTGATTATAAACTAATGTTCACAAAGATTACTCAAGCATTAAAAACACAACGAATGACCTATCACAATACTAGGTCAATGACAATTAAGATAAAAGACAACCAATCAATATTCAATACCTAAGTTTCATAGATCTAAGCAAACACACAAGTAAATTAGCCGGACATGGAAAACATGCAAGCATACAGGCAAACAATTGAAGACATAATTGAATTAATGAAGTAAATCACTTATCTTGTTGTAAAATAGGGTATGGAACCCTAAGATACTGCCCAAGATAGCCTATGTTCGGTTTAGGTTTTACTCCACAAAACTACCTCTCTAAAATACTGAAAATTTGAATTCTATATATAGAGTTACAATATGCGACGACATCACTCTTTATTTGTGACGCCGTCGGATCGCCGTCATTAGGTTTTCGTCTTGGCCACGTTAACTCTATGAAGGCGTCACCTTATGCTTGTGACGCCGTCAGCTTCATCCTCTGACTCCGTCGGGATCCAAATCTAGGCCGTCTGAGTTGTGATGCCCTACTCTTTTAAACCTGATTTCGTCACTTGTAAAATAGCAATTTGCTCTCTGAGTCGTCTCAAGGTGTGTCGCGACGGCGTCGCTATTAAGCTGTGACGCCGTCCCCTTCAGTTCCAGCAGCTTGAGTGTCTCGATTCTTGACTTTGGCCATTTTATTCATATATTCGTGCCTTTTCGTCAGAATAAGTGTCATTCCAGCAATTTGCCTTCAAGAGACCTAAAAAGTGAAAAGGAACCAAATTAAGTAGTAACGGATTTAAAATTCAAGTGTTGCCCTAAACCTTATTCAAGTGTTAGTTACTCATATGTAATAGTTAGCTTATTATGGCCTTTATGTTTGTTATTAGCCTTAAGCTTATGTAGAAGGCCCATGAGCTTAGGCCCAAGCCCATAGGAGAAAGGAAGGGAACTAGGAGTGTTGCCCTAGCTTCCCTCCTATAAATACCTTATGTAAACCTTCATTTGAAGGTTGGTTGTTCAAGTTATTCCTTTCACATATGCTCTACGCATAACCGGTCTTACTTATATCGTGTGTGTGTGTTTGGTTTCTTGTTCAATCGCCTCTCTATCTTTCATATAAGCTTGTGTGGTAAACCTTGTGACCTAACAGTGGTATCAATCGCCATCTAGTTGGGTGAAACGGTTTGTTTTTTGTCTACTCGTAAGGTTCACATTTTTTAACCTTTCTCACGCTTAAAAACTCATTTTTTACACTTTTCAATCCAAGATTCTTGTACTTTAAAGGTTATTGGGTGTTAAAGTTTAAGTTTTTGGCAAAAAGTTTGAAACTTTATGTGTGTAGAATCGTTTTTAAGCTAGTTTTTGTACGAGGGTGCTTTCCTACGCGTAACCGTTTTAGACGTTTTGGTTCATCAAGTTTCATACTTTTATGTTATTTTGGTGATATTGAAGCTATCTCATCACAAAAATATGGTTTAGAAACATCTTTGGGCAAAATCACTTTTACGAGTAAAGCTACGCGTAACTAAAACCCTATTTTTACGCGTAACTTTATCCGTGGTTTGATCTTCAGTTTCGTGGTTTACTCCGTGGTTTCTTGCTTGGATAAGCCTGAAAACACGTCGACTTTGGATATATTTTGCACTGTGATAGTGTAAAAGATCATTTGGGATAAAACCCTAAACTTACGCATAAGCATGAAGCTTACGCGTAGAAAATCCTACGCATAAGATTCATTGTAACACCCCAACCCGATAAGGGTAGAGATATTATAAAATGGTGTCATATCAAAGCATACATAATGAACATAATAAAGTAGCGGAAGTCTTAAATAAATAACCAAAGGAAATCCAGCCAACACGGCTTAAACGTTACATAAGTTCATCAAAAGAAGAAGGAATAAATCCAAGACATAAATAAGCATAATCCGAGTCTAAATAATGTCAACATAATCAAGCATAACTAAGATGACTAGAGCCATAGATCCACATAACCGCTCATCACTCAAACCCATAGCTAAGATCCCAGCTTCTAGCTTAATTACCTGCCGCATGGAAAGAAAACGCGGCTGAGCTTAAAAAGCCCAGTGAACAGATATATATATATATAACAAAACGAATAATCGAATGGTAAGTAATGAGGATATCATAATCATAAGGTGAAATGGGAAATGTCATAAGGCATATCAAAGGATAATAAGAGAAAGGAAATGAAAGGTCAGTCATATACCACGAGCCCATATCATATCAAACACATATCATATCATATCAGTGTATTCGGAGGGGTGACCTCGGAATACCAAATATAATGGAGGGGAGACCTCAAGTAACAGTGGAGTGATCAACTCCCAGAAATGTGAAGACGCGTATTGCACACGACATCATTCACCATATAAATCTCCAATCAGATCAAATCCCTTGAAACATATCATATCTAGGATGCATCCATATGCCCCCCGGAACATAATGGCCAAATCATATACATATAGTGAGCTCATAATCATATCATAATGGGGACGGTGTGGAACATCACTCAACCACACTAAAGTCATGCCATTGGTGCATCAATGACACGGTCAGGTTACCTTCCTGACTAGGAAACATATTTGGCTCGGGTATCAGACTGAAGGGTCAAAGCATATTCATATCATAAGGGTTCATATCAAAGTTCATATCAAAGTTTCATATCATAGTTTCATATCAAAGGTTCATATAAGTTTCATATCAAGGGAGCATAGCAAAGTCATAGGGAAGCCCTAATCATGAGGCTTAGAGTAAAGCGTAACAGTTCAAGCTAATATCGAAAGATGTATAAGAATCACGAGAAACCTTAAGAGGTAAGGTCAGAATATCTGTACCTTATTCTGAGCAAATCACAACGAAAGTAAAATCAAGAAAGCAGATCAAACTTGTCGCCCGGAACCTATATGAATTAGATAACGTTCTATAAGAATCAGATCACTAGTTTAAGACGGCTTTCTATTTTTAGCAAGTTTCCACTTTTAGTAATCTTTCCATTTTAAGTACTTTCTATTTTAGGCAACTTTCTATTTTTAGTAACTTTCCATAAATAGCAGGTTTCCATAATTAGCAGGTTTCCATATTTAGTAACTTATCTTATGTTAAATAGTGAAAATGAGTGTTATTATGATTTAAGGATCAATTATGACAAGTTATAAAAGTTTAGGGTTTAAAATGTCAATATTGCAAAGTTTAGGGTTAAAAGTGTAAATATAGCAAGTTTACTCATTTTACTCATTTAATCCATTTAGTTAACATATTAACAAGTTAATCCATCAAGTTTCATAATTTAAAAATTAACCCCTTATCTTTATTAAATCATTAATACAAAACCCTAGTTTTTAGGTTATAGTTAGTTATAGGTTTTAACACATGTAGACTCGATTATCATAGATTACGCAACATATTAACCACTATCCATTTTGGTACGTGACACCCTTCACCAACACATATATGTACGGCCCACATAATAATCAAAACAACCTCGTAAATCATTCGTTATCGATTCCATTTTATCACATACGTATACGCATAGTTTCACAAGCTCATTTAACCCTTTAACATAATACATATATGTCGACTTATAGAGGAACCCAAATTCAGTTTCGTATTCATATTTACATGCCACATATCATTCGATTCATACATGTTTAGAGTCATGATTTTATGTATTCCATTTCATCATTTTATGTGACAACTTATCCATCATTTTATGTGTTCCATTTTATATAACAAGCCCTAAGGAGGACTCCATAGCCACGTTAAAATCAAGAAACAAAAAGGGAGAGACGTGAGATGATGATACGTTACCCTAGTAGCGTGTACGTGACAAGGAAACAAGAGATAAACCACCACGATCAAAACCAAGCCTCCCTTGGCTTTCTAAACCTCACGACCTAAAATAACAACCCACGTCCAAGCTTCAATTCGAACCAAATACGATCACAACACCCACCAATCAATCACACACGATCACGAGCCTCCTAGGAACACCTTGCTTTGTTGGATTTTCGGATTAAAATGGAGAAATAATGATGTGCCGCCAATATGGTGAAAGAAATAGATCTAGGGTTTCTTGGTGTGTTTTTTGAATGAGATGGAAATGTGTAAATGAGACTTAATGAAATTGATTATGGATAATAATGAGGAGAGGTTCATGGCCGGCCATCAAGGGGGAGGGAGGACCAATATATTGACTTTCCAATCTTATCACTTCATTATGTATATAGTCTTCTTTCTAGTCTAGGTGAATTGTGTACACATTGAAATGTTTATTTGTTACTTAGAGTTTAATCATTTATATTCTTTTAATTCATAACATAAGTTAATTACTTTTCATAATGTGTGTATATTATTAATGATATAACTTGTTAAACGATGTTGACGTGTTTCCCGAGTTTGTAAAATTTTAAGTTTGAGGGCAAAATTGTCATTTCACGCGTTTGAGATTTTAGGGTTTTACAACTCTTCCCCTCTAAAAAGAAAATTTTCGTCCTCGAAAATTGAAAAGGAAACGAAGCCATAAACGAAGACATACCCGATGATGAAAAGAAATGTGGATAACTAGCTCGCATAGATTCCCGGTCTCCCAGGTAGCTTCACGCTCTGGGTGATTCTTCCAAAGAATCTTAACAAACGGAATTACTTTGTTTCTCGTGATTCGATCTCGTCGATCTAAAATAGCTTCGGGTTCTTCCGGTAAGGACATATCTGGCTGAATCTGATCCAAAGGATAGGAAACCACGTGTAACGGATGATAGTTGTATCCCCATAGCAGAGATACATGAAACACATCATGAACATGAGATAACTGAGGAGGTAGAGCTAAACGATAAGAAACCTCCCCAACACGATCCAGAATCTCAAAAGGTCCGATGAATCGAGGACTGAGCTTGCCCTTGATTCCAAAACGCTTCACACCCCGAAAAGGCGACACTTTCAGAAATACCCGATCACCAATCTGAAACTCCAAATCACGACGATGTTTATCTACATAACTCTTTTGCCGCGTACGAGCCTCCTTCAACTTCTCCTTAGCGACTGCGACCTTCTCATTAGTGATCTCAATAATCTCAGGCCCCTCAATCAACCGCTCACCTACTTCGTCCCAACAAATAGGTGCTCTACATTTCCTCCCATATAACAGTTCATAAGGTGCAGCCTTGATGCTAGCATGCCAACTATTGTTGTAGGCAAACTCCACCAAGCATAAATACTCATCCCAACTCCCGGTCCACTCTAAAGCACATGCCCGCAACATGTCTTCCAATGTCTGGATGGTCCTCTCCGACTGACCATCTCTGTCGAGGATGAACGCCGTACTGAACTTAAGACGAGTACCCCAAGACTTATGCAAACTCTTCCAAAAACGAGACGTGAAACGAGGATCTCTATCTGACACGATCGATGTTGGAGTACCATGAAGTCGAACAATCTCTTGCTGAAAAATCTCTGCCAACCTACAAACACGATCAGTCATACGAATGGGTAAGAAATGAGCAGACTTGGTTAGCCGATCAACGACCACCCAAATCGCATCATGTCTTTTATGAGTGAGAGGCAAACCGGTGACAAAATCCATAGAAATCTCTTCCCACTTCCAAGTAGGAATCTCCAATGGCTGAAGTAAACCGCTAGCCCGCTGATGCTCTATCTTGACCTGCTGACATGTCATACACTTAGAGACATACAAAGCCACATCCTGTTTCATGCCATTCCACCAGAAATGCTGCTTAAGATCCCGATACATCTTGGTAGAACCAGGATGGATAGTGAAAGGGGAACTATGAGCCTCAGACAGAACAGCTTCACGCAAAGCAGGATCATTCGGAACACAAAGTCGACCCTCATACCATACGACGCCGAAACCATCAACACTGAACTCAGTCTGCTTACCCGCCTCGATATTCTGAACCACAGACCAAAGCTCACCATCATCCTTCTGAGCTTCCTTAATCTGTAACATAAGGTTGGACTCTACCTTCAAGCTAGCCCAATAACCATCATAACCCCGGAAACAAAATTCCACCTCCATAAGCTCAAGATCGTGAAGAACCTTGGGTTCAATCTCCAAACTAGCAATCATACCCGACTTTCGGCTTAGTGCATCTGCAACCACATTAGCCTTACCCGGATGATACTGGATGTTCGTGTCGTAATCCTTAAGAAGCTCTAACCATCTTCGCTGCCTCATATTGAGCTCCTTTTGTGTGAATATATACTTTAAACTTTTGTGGTCAGTAAAGATATCACACGATTCACCATACAAATAATGCCTCCAGATCTTTAAGGCAAAAACCACCGCAGCCAACTCCAAATCATGCGTGGGATAATTCTCCTCATACGATTTCAATTGCCTCGAAGCATAGGCAATCACCTTACCATGCTGCATTAATACACAACCCAATCCTTTCTTTGACGCGTAGCTATAAATCTGAAAACCTCCAGAACCCGATGGAAGTGTCAAAATAGGCGCAGAAACCAATCTCCGTTTCAACTCCTCGAAACTCTTTTCACGCTCATCCGTCCACTCAAACTTTTCTCCTTTCCTCATCAATTGCGTCAAAGGTAACGCCAATCGAGAGAAACCCTCAACAAAACGACGGTAATAACCAGCAAGCCCCAAAAAACTTCTAATCTCCGTCACGGTAGTAGGTCTCGGCCATTTTTTGATAGCCTCAACCTTAGATGTGTCCATCTTGATACCATCAGCAGACACAACGTGACCAAGGAAAGCAACTTGGCTCAACCAGAATTCACACTTAGAAAATTTTGCATACAACTTCTGCTGTCGAAGAGTCTCCAATACAATACGAAGGTGCTGCTCGTGCTCAGCCTCACTCTTAGAATACACGAGGATGTCGTCGATGAAAACGATCACAAACTTATCGAGATACTCGTGGAAAACACGATTCATAAGGTCCATGAAAACTGCAGGCGCATTAGTCAAACCAAAAGGCATAACCAGGAACTCATAATGACCATAACGAGTACGGAACGCGGTCTTAGAAACATCTTGTTCCTTCACACGTAATTGATGATAACCAGACCTCAGGTCAATCTTAGAGAAAAATTTTGCACCTTGCAACTGATCAAACAAGTCGTCGATGCGCGGAAGAGGATAACGGTTACGGATAGTGATACGGTTCAGCTCACGGTAGTCAATACACAACCTCATACTCCCATCCTTCTTCTTAACAAATAACACAGGTGCGCCCCAAGGTGAAACACTGGGCCTAATAAAGCCGTTCTCCAACAGTTCTTGCAACTGTTCCTTTAATTCCTTCAACTCGATCGGTGCCATACGGTAAGGAGCTTTAGATATAGGTTCAGCACCAGGAATCAAATCGATGCCAAATTCAACTTCCCTCGCTGGAGAAATACCGGAAGTTCATCGGGAAAAACATCAAAAAATTCGCGTACAACAGAAAGACTTTCGATGGTCGGAACTTTAAGAGAAGTATCCTTAATGGATGCCAGAAAACCAAGGCAACCATGCGAAATGAGAGTGTGAGCTTTCATAGCCGAGATGATCTTAACTGACTTAGGCGGTTGAGCACCGTGATAAACGAAATCAGGTTGGTGAATATTACCAAAGATAACAATTCGAGCATAGCAGTCAATGGTTGCCCTATGCAAGGCCAACCAATCCATACCCAGAATAATATCGAAATCAAACATATCCAGAGGAAGAAGATTAGCTGAACGAATACCATCATCGAAACGTAGGGAACACTCCACATATTCACGATCAATAAGTACTTGGTTTTTCATAGGGGTGGAAATAGAGACTCGGTTTAACAAAGGTGTGGGTGTCATATTTAATTTCCTTACTAACGAAGTAGATATCATAGAATGTGTAGCACGTATCGAATAAAGTAAAGGCAGTAATATCACCAATATAAATAATACCGGTAATGGTACCTGAAGAGTTATTTGCTTGGTCGAGTAACGAAAACACACGGCCCTTGGTCGGAGCTGGTTTGGCCGTGTTCCCCGGAGTAGTCACTTTCCCCTGAGTGCAATCCTTAACCCTATGAGCGAGTAGACCCATGAATAGCAACCACCTGTGGCCTTGAAGCATACGCCCGGATGAGGCTTACCACAAGTGTTGCAAAGTGGAGGAGGAGGCAAAATCTCAGCTGGCTTCTTATGATATGAAGAACCAGAAAAACGGTCCTGCTGACCACCACGATAAGATTGGTCCCTAACCTGGCCGCTGACCCCACCATCACGACCCGGCGGTCGTTTCACGATCTGTCATACCTCTGTGAACCCGTGCCGAGTGTCCGGCGTTCACGGTCGTAACCACCCCTGAACTCCTGAGTACGGTCCTGTCGACCCCGATGATAAATACGATCACCGTCCCTGTTCCTCTTGTTGAAGCCCGGATCCTCATGTAGCAACTCAATGTTGCGGGCAGCATCCGCATACTGCAGCCACCTCGTGTACTCGTTATTAATCACCTGTCTAACACCCATTTCTTCAACCCCATTTGTACTTCGAGCCTGACGGCGTGCATCTCCAGCAATCTAACCTACAAACCCAACCAACCTCATAAAACGTTGCATGTACTCATGGGAAGTTTCCTATCCAGTGATGTAGGGCGTTGTACTCTCTTTCATATCGTTGCTATTCGATTCAGGAAAATACTTGTTTGTAGAAGATGTCCCTAAAAGTATTCCAAACACAAGTATCCATAAAGTTCTCTTCCCTGGACAAGAGATAGGCCTTCCACCAGTTAAGGGCATCACCCTCAAGTTTGAAGGTCGCTAGTCTGGTTTTCACCTCGTCACCACAACCCAGCACATTGAATAGCTTCTCCATGTGCGTAATCCAGTCCTCCGCCTCATTAGGTGAAGCTGCCGAGCGAAAAGGGATTGGCTTAAGTTTGTTGAAGCGTTCGATCCAAACATGAATGGGAGTAGGTGGGTTGGCACCCCCCCATCATTTACAGGAGGAGCTAGCGCCATTCCGAGCGTTATTAGTGATGGTAGCAACGATCTCGGGCATAGCGAGAGGCGAGCCGCGCAATCAAAGCTTTGAAGTTAGGATTACCATTCCCGTTATCGTCGCCATTCCTTCGAGTAGTCACCATCTGAAGAGTTCATTAAACGATTAGCAAAGGTTAGGAAGTAAGATGGAGATCATGAACGGAAATGATGAAAATGAACCTAGAATCTACCCAAACCTCACCAATCAAATCTTAAGCTCTACGGATTAACGCTTAGGGTCCATATGTCACAGGTCCCGACTACAAGTCGTAAACCAACACGGCTCGATGCCATAATTGTAACACCCCAACCCGATAAGGGTTGAGATATTATAAAATGGTGTCATATCAAAGCATACATAATGAACATAATAAAGCAGTGGAAGTCTTAAATAAATAACCAAAGGAAATCCAGCCAACACGGCTTAAACGTTACATAAGTTCATCAAAAGAAGAAGGAATAAATCCAAGACATAAATAAGCATAATCCGAGTCTAAATAATGTCAACATAATCAAGCATAACGAATACCAAATATAATGGAGGGGAGACCTCAAGTAATAGTGGAGTGATCAACTCCCAGAAATGTGAAGACGCGTATTGCACACGACATCAGTCACCATATAAATCTCCAATCAGATCAAATCCCTCAAAACATATCATATCTAGGATGCATCCATACGCCCCCCGGAACATAATGGCCAAATCATATACATATAGTGAGCTCATAATCATATCATAATGGGGACGGTGTGGAACATCACTCAACCACACTAAAGTCATGCCATTGGTGCATCAATGACACGGTCAGGTTACCTTCCTGACTAGGAAACATATTTGGCTCGGGTATCAGACTGAAGGGTCAAAGCATATTCATATCATAAGGGTTCATATCAAAGTTCATATCAAAGTTTCATATCATAGTTTCATATCAAAGGTTCATATAAGTTTCATATCAAGGGAGCATAGCAAAGTCATAGGGAAGCCCTAATCATGAGGCTTAGAGTAAAGCGTAACAGTTCAAGCTAATATCGAAAGATGTATAAGAATCACGAGAAACCTTAAGAGGTAAGGTCAGAATATCTGTACCTTATTCTGAGCAAATCACAACGAAAGTAAAATCAAGAAAGCAGATCAAACTCGTCGCCCGGAACCTATATGAATTAGATAACGTTCTATAAGAATCAGATCACTAGTTTAAGACGGCTTTCTATTTTTAGCAGGTTTCCACTTTTAGTAATCTTTCCATTTTAAGTACTTTCTATTTTAGGCAACTTTCTATTTTTAGTAACTTTCCATAAATAGCAGGTTTCCATATTTAGTAACTTATCTTAAGTTAAATAGTGAAAATGAGTGTTATTATGATTTAAGGATCAATTATGACAAGTTATAAAAGTTTAGGGTTTAAAATGTCAATATTGCAAAGTTTAGGGTTAAAAGTGTAAATATAGCAAGTTTACTCATTTTACTCATTTAATCCATTTAGTTAACATATTAACAAGTTAATCCATCAAGTTTCATAATTTACAAATTAACCCCTTATCTTTATTAAATCATTAATACAAAACCCTAGTTTTTAGGTTATAGTTAACGTATAGGTTTTAACACATGTAGACTCGATTATCATAGATTACACAACATATTAACCACTATCCATATTGGTACGTGACACCCTTCACCAACACATATATGTACGCCCCACATAATAATCAAAACAACCTCGTAAATCATTCGTTATCGATTCCATTTTATCACATACGTATACGCATAGTTTCACAAGCTCATTTAACCCTTTAACATAATACATATATGTCGACTTATAGAGGAACCCAAATTCAGTTTCGTATTCATATTTACATGCCACATATCATTCGATTCATACATGTTTAGAGTCATGATTTTATGTATTCCATTTCATCATTTTATGTGACAACTTATCCATCATTTTATGTGTTCCATTTTATATAACAAGCCCTAAGGAGGACTCATAGCCACGTTAAAATCAAGAAACAAAAAGGGAGAGACGTGAGATGATGATACGTTACCCTAGTAGCGTGTACGTGACAAGGAAACAAGAGATAAACCACCACGATCAAAACCAAGCCTCCCTTGGCTTTCTAAACCCCACGACCCAAAATAACAACCCACGTCCAAGCTTCAATTCGAACCAAATATGATCACAACGCCCACCAATCAATCACACACGATCACGAGCCTCCTAGGAACACCTTGCTTTGTTGGATTTTCGGATTAAAATGGAGAAATAATGATGTGCCGCCAATATGGTGAAAGAAATAGATCTAGGGTTTCTTGGTGTGTTTTTTGAATGAGATAGAAATGTGTAAATGAGACTTAATGAAATTGATTATGGATAATAGTGAGGAGAGGTTCATGGCCGGCCATCAAGGGGGAGGGAGGACCAAAATATTGACTTTCCAATCTTATCACTTCATTATGTATATAGTCTTCTTTCTAGTCTAGGTGAATTGTGTACACATTGAAATGTTTATTTGTTACTTAGAGTTTAATCATTTATATTCTTTTAATTCATAACATAAGTTAATTACTTTCATAATGTGTGTATATTATTAATGATATAACTTGTTAAACGATGTTGACGTGTTTCCCGAGTTTGTAAAATTTTAAGTTTGAGGGCAAAATTGTCATTTCACGCGTTTGAGATTTTAGGGTTTTACATTCATCCTACGCCTAAGCCCAGTCTTACGCATAAGATAATCCTACGCCTAAGTTTTCTACGCATAACTTACTGTTTACGCATAACTTTAGTCTTTTTTCCTGCTTACGCGTAAGCTAAAACTACGCGTAACTCTCATTGTTACGCGTAACTTTGGTGTTTTTACGCTTAAGTGCTACTTGGTTATTGTGATTTCTACGCCTAAGGACACTTCATCAACAGTGTTTCATTCGACTACAAAGATCCACCAACACAAGTTATCAAAAAAAAAAAAAAAAAAAAAAAAGAAAAAGAAAAAAAAAAGTTTTTTGGCTGGAAAATTTGAGTAAAATTTAATTTTTCAAGGAGACTAAACGTTCAATTTTTACGCGAGATTCAAATTTCGGTTTAACCGTGAAAATTCTGGTCAAAAATTCAAATTTTTGGGCCCAAATTCAAATTTTTCGGGTAAAATTTGGCGTCAAAATTGTCATAACTCAAATTTTTCTTGCAACCTTAGAATTGAATTTTATAGTGAATTTCAAATTTTGAGAGTCAAAATTTTTCAAAATTATTTTTGGAGGGAAATTGAGATTCACTATATCGGCCTTCTGTGTGCTATATCGACTTCGCACCTTTTCTCTTTGATTCTTTTGCAGGGGTTTAAATCAATGGATTCTAATGCTGAAAAGGTGTACGTAAGATGGAAACCAATCAAATTCTCCTTCCCAATGATTTACAATTCCAAGCGTCAGACATCATCAAATTCCCGATATCCCGCAGTCGTGCAAGGTGAAAGAGTTGATGTACATGAAAGGCATGCTCATATGGACGTTGAGAATGTTGTGATTACTGCAACTGTCGGTAATGCGGACAATGAGGTTGTAGCATTGGAAAAGCAGGATGACAGCAGCAGATCTGGAGAAGATATCATACTTAACTACGACACCGAGCCTAACTATGACGAAGAACAAATGGTTGAGGAAGATATCTTACCCACCTATGACACTGACACGAACAGAGATGGTTGAGGTACTATCTACTGTTGATCATATTCTGACTGCAAATGCGACACAACATACTGAGCAACCTGAATTTAGTAATGAAGGAGAGGTTGACCAGGGTGTTGCACAATGTCCAGACAACTATCTCATGTCTGAGCCCTTACTTGTTAACAATTCAACTGAAACGTCAAATCAAACTCTTGAATCAGAAATCATTCTTCTCAAAAAGACCATTGCCAAGTTTCATAAAGATTTTTCAAAACTAGAGGCACATTGCATCTCTCTTGAACTTAAATTACAAAACAAATCTTTTTCCTCGGAACACAATGGTCAGTATTCAAATGAACAAAGTAATCGTGTGGATTTATTAGTAAAAGAAAATGAGCATTTAAAGGCTCAAATTCAAGCAAAGGGGCTTGCGCATGTTGCTTTACAAAACAAACTGAGAAGATTAACTGGCAAGAGTGTGGATACTAAGTTTACAAAACCAACAATCTTGGGGAAATCGTCTCTTCAACCAATCAGAAATCAATCAGTAGTTAGACAACCAACTGCTTTTAAATCTGAACGTTCTAAATCTTCAAAAACACGGTTTGCCTCCCAAGTTGTTGAGAATAATCATTTGTCAAATCCAGTCACTCCACATTCTTGGCCTAAGAAAAATGATTCTGTTTCTGTTAAACATGTTTCTGTTAAACCTGTTTCTGTTATACCTGTTAAACCTCCACATGTGGCTGCTCCTGGCAAATCTAGGATTAGTTCGAACACTGTGTCTAAAACGAGCATTAAAATTAAAAATTCATATGATTCAAATGACGCATACAAGAACTATGATCTAGAAAAGGCTAGGAAAAGGGCACTTCTTCAAAAGGATGGAATCTTAGGTTCACGACCTAGTGTATCACCTTCGAGTGTATTACTGAACACTACCTATAGTAGCAAACCAAAACCTAAGTTAACTCAACAAACAGTTAGAAATAAACCCGTTGATCTAAATGTAAACTGTCAGAAACCTAATAGGTGGATCCATATAGGACGCAAACTCTTCCCAAGAGAAGTTTCAACATCCCCTAGATCTAACCTTAGATGGATACCAACGGGTAGGATTTTCAAAACTGTTAGTCTTAGGTAGATTCCTACAGGCAAGATACTAAGTAGTTGTACCAAAACAAGTGGGATACCAACAACATCCATCCCTGAGGCAGGAAAGGAAATCATCAAATTAGCATGTTCAGGTGTCAAGAAGATAATTGACACTACATCTTTATGCTTCTAACATCTGGAACCCAGTTATACTTGAGGATCCATGTTTTTCTCTTCCTTGCCCCCCTTTTATTTTTCTATGCAGGTACAACAGCTATGGCTCCTACTTGCAAAAGCAGTATGACCCATTTCTCACCGTTAAAAATATCATGATCCATTAGCTGTTCCACCATTGTACTTAATCGTCATGAATTGGAAACATTGCTTGCTCATCTGGTTAAAGATTCTGCCAAAAGTCGTGCTTCAGATGTATCGAATGTTTCCGCTGCACAACCGATTATACTCTAATTTCAGATGCACCTGAATCTACAACAACAACCGAATCTTCTATAACAGAAGATCAAACTGCTTCCAACAACAATGACAGAGCTGATGATCAACATAATGAACAGAGATGTTTTATCAGCAGTTGACTCTCTCGAAATATTTTTGGTACTTCACACTTGTTCGATCAATTGGACATACATGGTTTCGCTGTCTCCTTATACATGGTTTCGCTGTCTTCAATTCATCATCAACATACGTGGTGTATGATTCGGAATCATTGAAAACATCGAGGGGGAGAGAGTGTGTAGGTGGTCATTGCTTCCTTGTTCTTCTACATGCTTCTTTGCGAAAACCCAATGCCTTATTGAATTTCTTCAATTAGAGGGAAGAAATAAGACGATATGTGGCTCAAACGACTCACTTTGGTGTTATCGTCTCAATTTCACGAGTGATCTTGTGTGAAGTTACTCAAATACGTGAGAAGATCTTGTTGATTTCTGGCACGTTACCCTCGAATGGATCTTCCGCAATTAGTCAGATTTTCTTTGTATGGTTTACTGCTCATCTACAAATTCCGCTGCATACTGAAACCTTCAAAAGTTAGAATTCATCAAAGTTTTAAATCTGCTAAAGACAGTTGTCAGTTTGGGGGGAAGCTGATTCTGAAACTTCTTCATAATGGCTTCTGAGTATACCGCTTGGAACCGGACACAACCGCTTAAACTTTCCCCAAACCCCATCATCAGCTGAACAAAGCCCCAGCTTACTCGTCAACAAATGGAAAGGTTATTTGCTCTGCTTGTTCGTGACGATATTGATGCACATGCTCCAGGTGTATCCGCTGTTTCCGCTGCTCAACCTGATAATACTCTTATACCGGATACACCTGCTACAACAACTACTGTTGCAGATGCACCTACACCAGTTGACTCCACCACAACAGGTGAACAAACCGCTTCCAACAATGATGAAGCGTGATGATATTCGAATGTAGTACCCCCATCTGCAGATTTTGATCCAAATGCGTTCTTTAACCCGTTTGCTAATGAGACTGCTGCACCAGGATGTCGCGAGAATCTTCAACAAATCATTTGAATCCTCAGAATCTGCACAATGTATACCAACATCAACCCTCCACACATAGATGGACGAAATACCATCCTCTTGAAAACATTATTGGCAACCCGAATCAACCAGTCGTTACGAGACAACGTCTTCACACGGACGGTGAACATTGCATTTATGCACTCACTGTCTGCCAATCTAAACCTAAAAACATCAAAGACGCAATGACAAAAGACAACTGGATTGAATCCATGCAAGAAGAACTCAACCAATTCAAACGTCTTGAAGTATGGGAACTGGTTGAAAGACCAACAGGGGTCTACGTCATTGGTCTCAAATGGATTTGGAAAAACAAATTGGATCTTTGAAGGAAATGTTATCAGAAATAAGTCACGTATGGTGGCTAAGGGTTATCGTCAGGAAGAGGGTATTGACTTTGAAGAATCTTTTGCTCCGGTTGCTCGTCTTGAGGCTGTTCGGATATTTCTCGCGTTCGCGGCTCATATGAATATGACGGTCTATCAGATGGATGTCAAAACTGCGTTTCTCAATGGACAACTTAAAGAAAAGGTTTATGTCAGCCAACCAGATGGATTCGTTGATCCTGAGTTTCCGAATCACGTCTACAAACTGAACAAAGCTCTGTATGGTCTCAAACAAGATCCTCGGGCATGGTACGATAAGCTATCATCTTTCCTCATTGCTAATAATTTCACCAAAGGTTCGGTTGACCCAACTCTTTTTATACAATATCACGGGGCACATATCTTAATTGTTCAAATTTACGTGGATGACATCATTTTTGGGTCTACACATAAAAAGTTTTCAATCGCTTTTGCAAAACTAATGAAGAAAAATTTTGAAATGTCCATGATGGGTGAACTCACGTTCTTTCTCGGACTGCAAGTTCATCAATCACCCCGTGGTATTTTCCTGAGTCAGTCCAAATATGCCCTTGAATTGTTAAACAAATTTGGAATGAAAACCTGCGACACCTATGCCACTCCAATGGCACATACCAAGAAACTGGACGCTGATTTACATGGGAAATTGGTTGACCCTACCAAATACCGTAGTATCATTGGGTCTCTCATGTATCTAACAGCTAGCAGACCTGATATTGTCTTTGCCGTATATCTTTGCTCTCGTTATCAGTCGCGACCAATTGAATACCACCTCTCTGAGGCTAAAAGAATCCTCCGATACATAAAGGGAACCATTAACTTGGGGATCTGGTATCCGAAGGATTTTGGTTTTGAACTAATCGCTTTTTCAGACGCTAACCACGCAGGATGCTTAGACTCACGGAAAAGTACTTCAGGAGCTTTACAATTTCTTGGTGATAAACTGGTGTCATGGCAATCAAAGAAGCAGGATTGTACATCGCTGTCATCAACCGAAGCAGAATATGTAGCCATGTCCGCGTGTTGTGCTCAAGTCATCTGGATGAGAACACAACTCAAAGACTATGGTTACGTATTTGACAGAATCCCGATGTACTGCGACAATCGGAGTGCCATTGCGATCTCGTGCACTTCGTTCAGCACTCGAAGTCAAAGCACATCGATCTTCGATATCATTTCATCAAGGATCACGTGGAACAGGGTACTGTTGAATTATATTTTGTGGGTACAGAATACCAATTGGCAGATCTTCTCATCAAAGCCTTGCCTCCCGCTAGGTTTAATGAGTTGGTCCACCGGATTGGTATGAGGTGTTTGACTCAAGAGGAATTGGATGAACTCCTAAAACAGTCTTAAAACACATCAAACACCAAAACCTCTTTTGTAAATAATTTTACAAAAACAAAATACAAAAGTATAAAATCTGATAAAACAACAAAAATATTCTTCTATCTATTTTCTTTCAACATTGCAAGTACATTTCTTCCGTCAACACTATAATTTTTCAAAATTCAGTATTTTTTCGATCCAGTGTTGAGGGGGAGAAAATTAATACTTAACCATTTCAAATCATCCGTGTACTTGCATGTGGTCATATCCCGGTTGTTTCTTTTATCAATGGTGGTAAACTTTTCTGGTTAAACTGACACTCCTCGGACTAAAATTTATAACCTTTCATCATTTATTAAGTCGAGGGGGAGTGTCGTCAAAGTTTCTTTCTTAAAAATCTCTGTTTGATAACCAAAATGGAAGTTAAATGGCTTTGTATGAAAAAGGAAAAGGTGGAGGGACCATAAATGTCAAAATGTTAAAGTTATTTTAATAAAAACACTCTCCACCTAACAATCTCTCTTCACATTTAATACTCCTAACCTAAATAATCCTACGAACCAAAATCGTTCAAGAAATCCGTGCTTTAGATCATCATCTTGTAAGTGTTTTCATGATCTTAACAGTAATACAAGCTAAGGTTTTGAATTTCTAGTAAATCCTACGGCTAAAACTTTTGTTACGCGTGATTATGTGTTCTACGATAGCGTATGAACACACACACATTGTGTGTGTGTTTGTGGTTAAATGGATAGTGTCAAAACGTTCCTAATACATAAATGATAACATTTTAACCATCAAAACCCACCCAGAAACACGAATTGATGATTTTTGAATATTAGGGTTTATGAGTCGATTTGGGTGTTTACAAATGTGATGGTTTTTGGTCAAAAAGATTGTTGTGTGATGTTCATATCATGTTGAATTAATGATTTCCAGGCCCTATAACAACCCAGAAACACTAATTTAATCAGAATTAGGAATTAGGGTTTAATGTTCTTGAGTTTGGGTATTTTTGATTCACCACGATTTAGATGTTATAACTTGGTTTATAGACTCTCACAACATCTTAGAACTACCAGAAATTGTTTAGTGCAAATCCCATGGATAGAAATTATACGCGTAATTCATAACCCTTAGGGTTTTGACCTACGCGTATGACTTTCTACGCATAACTGTTTAACGAATGTTCATGCCATGATTTGTTGTTAAAATGAATTTTTGCGTTAATATTGATGAGATGATGAATTTATTTCAGGCTTTGCTACGCTTAATATTCAGAATCAAGGTCATTTGAATCTCTACGCATAAGGATTACCCTACGCGTAGTCAGTTATGCGTAAGAATAATCCTACGCATAACTATTACGCGTAAGGTTCTACAATGGGACTACGCGTATCCTGTGAAGGATATGCGTAAACAGTGACCACTACGCATAAGGTCTACTCTTATGGGTAAGCCTTACGCGTAAGGTATATATACGCCTACGCGTAAGCTCTACGCATAAGGTCCCCTTTTTCCTACGCGTAACATTTCTTACGCGTAAGTTAAGATCCTAAGCATAAGCTTTCGTCTACGCGTATGTCATTACTGTTTACGCTTAACTTTGCCAATTCTACGCCTATGCGTTGATTGACCTTCATTATGAATTGTTACGTGTACAAACTTGTTAATAAACTTATCATAACGTCACGAATCCAATAATGTCACTAATAAACTTAAACTTTTGATATGTTGTGAACAATAAGTGATAACATAAACTTTAAAACTTAAAGTTAACTAACTCACGAAACATTTCACGACGTCATTGGACTATTAGACAAACAAGTGACATAGGACTCGTAACAATCATTGACACTGTACATTCAATAACTAGACAATAAGACCTTCTGTTGACTAACACTATGTCTTTCGATATGTTGGTTCTTTTGGCTAATGTTATTTCAGATCACGACATGGCTGAACAAATGATTGTGGATGCATCAGAAGTTCTTACAATTGCTGATATCTTTCCAGAGGGTTATCCAAGAAAGATTGGAAAGAACAACCTTAGGGTTGACTTTGACACCCTCACATGCTCAGAATCTTCTTGTCTCATTGCTGTGGATATTCTCAGGAATCATCCATACCAGAACATGCTCTCACACTCTGCCAGTTCGAGAGGTCTACATTCAACAATTCTGGGATTCTATGCAGAGGATCACTGGTCAAAGTGCAGTGACACTTAATCACAAACAAGTCACTATCACTCCTGCTGACTTACGGGCTGTACTCATCATTCCAGACATCGTGCCTACTGACTTCTTTGCCACACCTATCTGAAGAGCGGTTCTGCAATTTCTACTTAATATTGGCTATGATGAAGCGTCAGGAATTATTAACAAGCACTCTCACGTGGATCTTAAGAACATTCCTCAACCGTGGAGGACACTCTACATGATCATCACCAAATCGGTCTCTGGTCGTGACAGTGGCTATGAGCATCCCAAGCTCATGGAACTGCAAGTCTTCTGGTCATTGATCAATAAGAAGGACATTGAAATCGAAGCACTGATATGGGATGACATGATGTCGTTTCACAAGAAACTTGGCTCAAAGATTCCCTATGTCAAATACACAAAATTGTTGATCCAGAGAGCACTTGGTCTTCATCCCGACATTCCACAGAGGCTCAATGACCCTGACAATCATGACGTGTTGTCCGAACCTATCCTTTCTATCAGAATCAAGGAATCGACAACAAAGAAACAAGGTGCCATGCTGCCTGATCACCTTCTGACAAATGAAATCAAAAAGCTTGAAACATACAAAAGGTATCAAGTAGCAGTACGAGAAGGCAAAGTTGGTCATCTCGATGAAAAGCCTTCTGGAACTCCTACTCGGAGAACCAGAAGAGGAAGTGCTGGAAGTGCAATAAGCACAGAGAGTCAAAGGAAGGTCCCAAAGAGGAAACCTACTCCAAGGAAGAAAGTTCCCTCCAAGGAAGCTGCTCATATTCCTACACCTGAACCGCAAAGAAAGCTACTGGACGAAAGCTCTGAAGGTACTGACACAGACGAGGAGGTCCACTACTCTGAAACTGCAAAGCATGACACACCATCAGTACCAAAACCTCCTAGTCCAATAGCTGAACATGGCAAAGGAAAGACTCATGTACTTGTGCCATATGATGAAAGCTCAGAAAGTGATGAAGAGCAACTGGAGAAATCATACAGGAAGAAGTTCAAATTCGTTCGACTTCAACACGTTGCACAACAATTTGCTCAAGAACAAATGGGTGGCCCCGGAGGGTCAAGTGGTGCAGCTCAACCTTCACCAGATCCTGATGCGGTTAATCAACCCGATAAGGGATCTGGTGCCACCACTTTGTTACAACAACAGACACGTGTTGAAGACACTATTGAGTTTGATTTTGAAGAACCAGAATCTGAGAAGCTGGAGAAGGTTAAAGCTGATGAACAAGCTAAGACTGGCAATGAAGAAGATGTTGAGTATGATACGTTTCTTCTAGATAGTCCTGCACGATCAAAGGAAGAAACCTCTGAACCACCAAAGGATCCGGAGTCTCCTCACATCTCATCATCATCAGATTCTTCTTCTCACTCTTCACCACCACCATCAAAGAAATCAACCAAATCATCATCCAGATCAGTGAAGAAACCACCTCGTTCTTGGATTTCTCACACTCATAAAAGAATTGTGAATGCTGTCAAACAAGTCAGAAAGAAAGACGTGCTCAACAAGAAGTTGAATTTCTTTGCTGATCACATACAACATCTGTATGACGAGAATGAAAAGATGCAAGGAGAAAGGAAGTTTGTTCAGGAATTCATGAAAAATCACCGTCAAGAGGAACTGAACGAAATGATCGAACGATACACGAAAAAGTACCTTCTGGAGTACGTTCCTAAAGTCACAAAGGAGTTGTTCACCAAACAACTTTATCCAAATCTTATGCAGATCGCCAAGCAAACTATTCGATCAACGCCCTTAACCGTCACAATCAATCCAACCGATCCGGTAGTTTTCTCGGATAATGAATTAGTGGCCAAGCTTGTCACACAAATGTCTGCACGATCTGGGACATTTACTTCTGATGAAGGAAAGCTGTTTCAAGCATTGCTGGACTACCAACTTCAAGAAGCATGTAGATTCGAAGCTGAAAAGTCTAAACGTCCTAGAGACGATGAAGACAAGGATAAGGATAAAGACTCTGCACCTAAACGTCAGAAGCAGTCTGGTGAATCTTCTTCGATGCAACCTCCTCCCTAACGGCCTCCTGCTCAACAAAGATCTCCTCCTCGTTCTTCTACTGAAAAACCTCAGGACGATTCTGAGTTACCACCCCTGACTCAGAAAACCGGTGATCAATTTGAGTATACGGGTGGTGACGATGAAGAGGTCCTTGAGCCCCTACAACAACCCACCTCTCCCAAACAAGTTCTGAAACCAGAATCATCATCTAGGCCTTCGAAAAAGAAGAAGAAGAAGATGCCTCAGACTGACGTCGTATCATGGCTAGATGACGATAAAACAGAGGAATTTGAATGGTTTGCTACTCTTGTTAACAATCCCTACCCTGAAGAAGGTCAGGATTTGGTAGACGGTTCTACGTTGGAGCATGCTAAAATTCTGCAAGAAAAGTTCCATGTGAAGAAAATGACGAAATCTGAGTTGAAGCGAATCAAGAATGAAGCGTTTCAACTTCTAAAAGACAGCTCTAAAAGTGCCCTCGAGGTCGAATATCACCTTGAAAACATTGCTCGAGCTATGTCTAACAACATGGATTGGCTCAACCCGGAAGCAAACATTGACTTCACACACAGGGACAACCCTCCATACTACACCGATTGGACCAAACCTCTACCAACAATTGGCCAACCAGCTGAACCAATGATTCCTTTCAGATATTTCTTCAACAAAGACTTGGATTTTCTTCTACATGGTGGTGATGATTCAAGAAAATACGCTACATCGTTGACACTTCCATTCCCAGCAGCTGTCTACTCAAACTGCATAGCCATTGAGGAACGTGCCAATCACTTGTTCTCCAACACAGTGGAAGCATACGACCGAGATGCATTGTATGGGATTCATCACTGACCAGAACGCCGACGAATCTACTACAGAAGCTGTCAGGTTCAGAAGTCTCAACATGCTGTGTATAGTTCTAAGGATATAGTTGCCATCATACACGTTGACCTTTCGTCTAAGTGGGACTACACATTCCTAAAGAAGATCGTAGTCAAACGACAAGATGAACAGGACTATGCTTTCTCTGAAGCTGACTTTGAGAATTTGTCTCTCAATGACATCGAAGACATGTACCTTGCCAAAGTACAGGGTCGCATGAGACAATTCTCAACTGAAGTACAACGCGAATTTATCAAGTCACTTCTCATCTTCATAAGATGCATTGTCATCAAGGAACGTGTAGAAGATCTCCAGCTGGCTGTTGAATCATATCAGACGCGTGTCAACTTCACTCCTCCAAAGCTTGATCTTCCCGATATCAACCAGCTATCTCAATATACACTCATCAGCAAACCTTTCGGCGTTGTTTACCGTAGTGAACTTCAAAGAAACTGCTTAATGGCGTGTAGCGAACTCCACAAGTTCGGGGATCATACTTTGAAGCTGGTTAGGGATGGAATGGAATACAGGTTGAAGGATATACGCCAGAAAATTAGGTCTCCTAAGCGCTGGAATTCTCAGGAAAGGAGGGATGTGAGACGGATCATCACAATGATTGATGAACGGTTGTTTCGAAGGGATCGGTTCAGACGATTGGAGAGTTATGTCGGTGGTCGACCCAGGATTAACATAACCGCCTTTCAACGCCCTGTGCACACTCCTGGGAACATCACTGCACTTCCCGGTACCCCTTGAATTGCTTCCTTCATATAATTTTGGATGTTTGATTGATTATGTTTATGGCTTGTGCACACATTACAGTGTACAACCCGTACTTGTAAATAAAGGACCCTGTGGTACGCTTCAGTGCCACAATCCTTATATAAGGAGCGAAAGCTTCTTACTTTTGAGTAAAACCTATCAAACCTTTCATTTTTCAAGGTTTTGCTCAAAAGAACAAGTACTTTCCCTTATGATTTTCAAAACCTCAACCGTTTATAACACTCATTGAGGGGAAGTACTTGAATTAAAACTTTGTTCAAAAATTGTTCACAGTGGTCATTCTTCCCGTAACACTCGAAATGGTCATATTTATTCTCAACTTTTCAAAAATAACATCACATATGCCATTTTTGAGGGGGAAAAAATACGTGATAAGAAATATGTTGTGTAAATGCAAATGAATCTTTGTGCTATAGACTTAACCCATGAATTGACGAGATCTTAACTGTTAGTAACTCGAAAAGACTTGTCCGGGACGGGTAATAATTTCAAGCTAGTTCGCTAGTGATGTAAATGTGTCTCGCAAAGGACTTGTCTGAGTAGAATGTACCATTCGAGAAACTCTTGGTAGACATGAACTCTGACGGGTTTGACAACCTTTCGAGGATTGTCTACACCTTCAAGGTAGTTATTAGAGCCAGTTTTCACCTAAAAGCTGACAATGCAACTCTTTAACTATGCCACGTAACCGTGTCTCCCGGGGGAATGTCTATCTTGAGTGAATCAATTCAAAATGTGCGCGCTCTTTCCTCACTGTGCATTTTAACTGTTAAAACTCTTAAGCACATGTGGAGGGGGAGTATTTATGCAAAATCTTATCTCAACAGTGGTACTAAAATGTTTTTCATTCACAAACACTTTGAGAGATTTTTCACAACAGTGGTTTTAATGGAAACATAGGTTAGTCATGGAGTTATAAGGTGACTAAGGTTAGGAATAACCGTCCTATGATCCGCCAGAGCCGAATGGATCTACCCAAGGACACCACAAATAGTTAGTATTTAGAAGTCCTTAGGTATGATTGTAAAAAGGAGAAAATGAGAATCGGAGAAAGAAGGAGTTGAAGAATTAAAAGAAATGCAAAGAAAAGGGTGAAAAGAAATAGCCCTCCAGATTATTCAACTTAGGGCAGACACCGGGTTCAATTCATATGCTACTGGTTGTCACTTAGTGACGCCGGTATTGAAGATTAAAAGTCGTCATGGACCCAGTGACGCATGCACTAAACCTTCTTATCCACTCAAGTTTCTCTTAACAAAAGCTTGTTTCATTCTCACAGGGAACCCTAAGTAAACTATCGGCTTTCTCTTAGAGATTGCTGGTATTGAAGAAGGAGACCCTCTCCCTAGTCTCTGCTCAGGAAAACCAAAACGCACTATTGAGTCTAGAGCCACGAGATTCATCAAAAGATCTCTTAGGTACACTTGACATTTCATCACTTGATATTCAACAATAAGAATTTCAGTGGTACATTATCGAGTCCTTCACAGATCTTAGCAATCTGTCGAGAACATTTATGAGAGGTTCACATTTGTGATCCTCGGTGATTGAATGGAAACTCCTGCCAGGGTCATCATCAAACAGCCCTGACAGCAGGTCGCTTCGGCGATTCCCGTGGATTGCGCTTAGTGGTCTCAAACGGTCTACAGTCGTGAGGTGATGCTTCGGTGTACCTCAACGACTCATCTGAAACGTAGGTGTACTTCGGTACATCGTGTTATCTCACTTGTGGGACTCCGATTCAGGAACAGCCTTTGTAAGAATTAGAGTTGTGTTTTCACACTATGCTGTTAACACTCTCGAAGTTCAAACTTGTAAGTGCCGGAATCCGCTTATTACTAACCGTTTTAATGTTTTCTTCTTATAGAAGCTGTTAGCCTCGCTTTTGCTAAAGATAACGTCATTTACGTGAATTGGACTAGATGCGTTGTACACTTTGCCCTTAGGGACAAGTATCGTTTAAGTGGCAAAGATAGAGCCAATAAATACCCCTCATGACTCTCCATGAGGGGTGAGGTGAAGCATTAGGTTATTGGTATTGTGTGTGTTTCTTAATAAAAACTTGTGTTTTCTCCTCCCTCTCTCTAGTTTCTCTCACTAAAAGGATGAAGATCTTCATCTTCTTCCACCAACCTAGACCTACAAACCACATAAATTTTATATGTTTTTCGGTCCTAACAATTGGTATAACGAGACAGAAAAACATATAAGATTTATGTGGTTTGGAGGTCTAGGTTGGTGGAAGAAGATGAAGATCTTCATCCTTTTAGTGAGAGAAACTAGAGAGAGGGAGGAGAAAACACAAGTTTTTATTAAGAAACACACACAATACCAATAACCTAATGCTTCACCTCACCCCTCATGGAGAGTCATGAGGGGTATTTATTGGCTCTATCTTTGCCACTTAAACGATACTAGTCCCTAAGGGCAAAGTGTACAACGCATCTAGTCCAATTCACGTAAATGACGTTATCTTTAGCAAAAGCGAGGCTAACAATCTCCCTCCAAGATAGCGTCACACGTGAATGGTTACAATGAGACCTATAAATACAAAACAAAGTAAATTACAATAGTAATGAAAAATGTTAACTTTCTTGAAGTGCAGAGTCTCTGTAGTCTAGATACTGAGGCACACTTGAAGTTCTCCCTTCCGATGACCTCGGCAAATGATCTTCTTGTAGCTCTGAACTTCAAGTGTAACGGTCTAGTTAGGTTATTACTCCCTCCTAACTAGTGAGCCTTTTTCTTTTTCTTTGCTCCCTCCTGAACCGACAACACTCTTCCAACACGTCTTTAATCTTGAACGCAGCGGAGGAGAGAGTAAACTCTTGAAGCACAATGGTTGTCGTTTTGGGAACATCAACATAACTCACTTAGTATTGCATCCAAGTTGGTAAAAAAAAACCCCGATGTACACCACACTACTTCTCCTTCTTCAGTCTTAAGCAAAAATCCCTTCGTAATCCAATCACGGAAGATGAAATACCAACTTCTCCCTCCTGATGGTTGCGAGCTATCGGAATCATCATAATGTTGCGCATACCGTATTACCTTCTTGATGCAATATTAACATCATAGCTTGATCAAAATTCTGTGAGAATATGTTGTAAAAATACTCACAATAAACTTCTCTCAAACCAACCTTTTATTGAACCTCATTTGAATTCACCGGCTAATTGTAATGACCACTTATGGAGATAGCCCGATACGACTAACTTGAAAAAGAAGTAAGCATCCCAGTGACTTGCTGCTTGTTCTAAATTTTTTAACAATCCACAACTTCATGTGACACTGAGCACAACAACGTAACTCCTTAAAGTGATGGTTACACACTGTGAGCACTATAACGTAACTCCTTACCAGTTATAACCAGATTTTCAAATTTCAGAATGTGCTCCAACAAGTTATCTTGAGACATGCATCCAAGCAACCAACGTCTCAAAGATAAAGAAGTCCACCCGTGAAATGTCATTTCAATTCCGCATCAATAATACCGTACAAAAACTACGTAGTCATTTTTCACATCTTCGCTTAAGCCGTGAATTTGTATCCCTTCCGTGAAAATATACCATACCAAAAATTACCACACATTTACTAAATGTAATCCAAATTTTTTGTTAATTTAGACATCAACAAAAGTTCGGATATCATGACAGTCCAAACATATCAACTGTAGCCCAAATCCAAGCATTCCATGAGCAACATACGATTGGATAAAGCCCAATATCCATTAGAAGCCCGGTAGCTGCTCAATTCAGATATCAATCACTGATCCATGCTATAACAATGTCATATTTGATGTGTTTACTCATGACGAACAACATTCTGTGACATCAGCACCTACTTATGATACATACTTGGACAATCCGAGTTGTAGCAATACTAACTCTGAGACTCCAGATGTGGATCCTAGTGGAGACTATGTGGCACAAAATACTGAGACTGATGAGGAAACACGTGCTTATTTTGAATCATTAATCAACAACTGTGGCATTGAAATTGAGAAAGTTAAAAAGGTCAATCGCGATGTTAAGGCCGAGAATGCCAAATTGACCGCTGAGATTGAGAGTTACAAGGAGAACGCAAAAGCCTTTGAATTTCAGAAAAACAAAGAATCAGAATTAGAAATTGGTTATCGAAATTTGGTTTCTAAAGAAAAAGAATTGCAAATCAAGTATAACACACTTGATGTGAATTCGAACTTGAAAATTAAATCTCTAAACAAGGAAATTTCGATTTAAATAACCAACATTCTAAACAAAAAGAAATGTTTTCTAATCTTGAAAAAGAAAAGAAGCAGTTGATTACTGATCTTTCAAAACGAGAAGATTCTCTTCTTGATGAAATTCTTGATAAGAATGAAAAGATAAAAACTTTGGAAAATTTGCTTCTTAAAATGGGTCATTCTGCTCAAACAATCAAGATGCTTTCTAATCAAGTAAATCCGCGTTTTCATACTAACAATAGAATGGCACTTGGTAACGACCCTTCTTCGTTCCTCAAGAAAGCTCAGAAATCTCAGAATGTGTTAAACAATGGAAAAGCTTTACATGAACCCATTATTGTTCGTGATTCTCTTGAAACGTTAGAACTATCTGAGGAGAGTAGATCAAAAATGAAACAAAAGAATCCGGAAATCAAACCAATTGATTATAACAAATGGAACAAAATTAACGGAATTACTTTTGTTAATCAAAAAGAAAAGTCAAAGTTCTCCATCACACAAAGTGTTTCAAACAAAGAGTCAACACCTGTTTCAAAATCTGTTTCAAAACCAGTTGTTGTCTCCAATTCTCTTTCGAACATTGAACAAATGTCTTCAAACAATCCTTTTAACACAAGTGATGCGAGAAGTATTTTAGAAAATGTAAAAACTAGAATTGTGGATCTTCAAGACACTGTTAAAACTAAAACCACTATTACACCTAACAACTGGTTCTCTAGTTTTGACATTGAACAAAGAAAGTTTTTTGAAACTCAAATTGCCCCTCAGCTGAATGCCATCAGTGCAAGGGTAATTCATTTTGAACAAGCATTTTTGAAAGAAACAGCTGACTTTGTCAAGGACCATAAAACCTTGGTAAAGCAAGCTAACGACTGTGTTGAACAAATCAAAGTTTTGGAAACTTTAAATGACTCTCTCTTCGAAGATGTTCTGACTACTGATATTATGTCCATCATTTTGCAAACATATTCTGTTGAAGATCATGAAAGACTCCAGTCTGAGACCTCCAAAATTGTTTCAAAATATGAAAAAGCACTTGAGAAACTTGAAAAAGAAAATGTGTCCTATTTTAAACAACTTGATCGAAAAACTGAGGAATGCAAGTATGACAAATTGTCGCATGAGCGTGCCTACAATGACATGAAAGCGAAAAATGATCTTTTGAGGGCTCAGCTGGAAAGTCAAAAAGGAAAGGCA
>OU343224.1:297976688-298026509 GCA_910596185.1 Chrysanthemum makinoi
AACGTGTGGTGAATGTGGCTAAAAGGGTTTGTAGTTATAGGAGATGGGAATTAACAGGCATCCCTCGTGTACCTGCTGTAGCAACCAACTACAACATGGCACTTAATGGGATTGAAGTGGGTATACCAGAAGAGTGGGTCTATAGGTGTTATTGGTTAGCTACTTGAAAAAAGGCATACAGTCATAATATTGGATGTATAAATGGTAAGATAATGTGGAAGAAATCCCAAATTCCTTCAAAACTTATTCCACCTAAGCATCATTCACAAGTGGGTAGGCCAAGGAAGAACATAAGGAAAACAAAGGAAGAGAAGGCAATGGTGAGTGGTGTAAAACTGTTCAGGACATATAAAACTGTAACATGTTTGAAGTGTGGAAACCTTGGCCACAACAGAAGATCTTGCACAGGGCAAAAAATGAAAAAAACAGGGGAACCATCTACTGATGCGGGTACAAGTTCATCAAATTCTAGGAAAAGGTCCTCATCTACACAGCCTGATGATGCAAGTGCCCCAAAGAAAAAGAAAGCTGCTGATGGAAGTGGGACCTCAAAAAAGAAAGCTACAGGTGGTGGTAAAGGACCACAGAAGAAAAAAAAAACAATGGAAAAGAGGTGTTAGTGTGATGTATTGTAGTATTGCTTAAGTTTAGTACTAGTGTTGCTATGTATCATTTGGTGTCTGTTTTTTGGTTTATCCTATGTAAGTTTAGTACTAGTATGCTATGTAACTTTTGGTTTCTGCTGAATCTTGTAAGTTTAGTACTAGTTAAGTTTGACTTGCATTAGTCAAACTTGTTTTATTTAATGTATTCACTTTCAGTATATCAATATATGTCTTGACATATCTTTCTCGTTGTATTATAAGTTCACTTGAAGTATTGACTATTAGTAGTCAAACTGGTTTTAGACAACAAAGTTAATGTTGACTTTTTAATGGTCAAACAAAACAAATACATTACACTGATAAGTGTACCATTGTAGAACAATATTAGAATGTAGAACAATTATACCAAATACATGTCACAAACATATCTTACATTAACCCAAAACACAATACAAAGAAAACATAACTGTTAATCCCCTTTTATCACGTATACCTTATCACACAAATACCAAGCAAACCACGAAGAACACGTTACACAAACAGTTATGCGTAAATAAGAAGCAAGAAAGATTAAGATGAGAGATGGTGACGTGAATGATGTTATGCGTGTATGTTAGAGAGGTAGAGAGAAGAAAGATGAAAACAATAAGATGTTATATTGCTTCAAAGGAAAACACACACACACACACACACACACACTCAAGCACACCCCTCAAATGACATACTTGAGGGGTATTTATAGTAAGAGAGATGATGCCCTAAGGCTTGGCCATGGGCCGTGAGATGGGCTTGGACATGGATTGGGTTACATGAACTTATACAAGGCTAACTTAACTAAACGTCTAACCATTTAGCTTAGCCCAATCCATGATCCCTTTGACTATTCTTAGCGATATCTAACACACGTTACAAAGTTCCTAAATGTGAATGACCATCACTTCTAATAAAAACTATTAAGGCTAACAATCTCCCCCTAAGGGGTGGTCATTCAAATGATGCTCCACTAGATTAGGTCTTTACTTTTCTTGAGCTCAAACTTTGTGTGTAGATATAGAATAGTCTTGATTCTTTGTTCCTTCATGCTTTGTGATTAGTTAATGTGGTTGTCTGCCGTTGTCAACTTCGTTGGTTAGGTGTCTCCACGCCTTTCTCCACCATGCTCACACTTCTATTTGACTATGATTTACCAATGATGTAGTTCTCGAGTCTGTATACTTTGTAGATTCTTTGACAATGACGAAGAATCATCTTTAACTTTGAGTTGCCTTTGATTTTGATGAGAACATTCATGTGTTGTTGGTATGAGCATGTGAAGAGTCTGCACGATCAATCCGCTCCGGAGCTTCCATAAGAAGAAAACATAAAAACATGTTAGTAATAAGCGGATTCCAGCACTTAGAAGTTTGAATTTCGAGGGTGTTAACAGCATAGTGTGAAAACACATCTCTAATTCTCACAAGGGCCGTTCCTGAACTGGAGTCCCACAAGTGAGATAACGCGATGTACCGAAGTACATCTACTGATTCGGATGAGTCGTTGAGGTACACCGAAGCATCACCCCACGACTGTAGACCGTTTGAGACACACTAAGCGTAATCCACGGGGAGTTACCGAAGTGACCTGCTGTCAGGTCTGCTTGATGTTGACCCGGCAGAGTTTCCATTCAATCACCGAAGATCACAGATGTGAAACTTCTCATAAATGTTCTGGCAGATTGCTAAGATCTGCGTAGGACTCTAGAATATATCACTTGTGTCCTTATTGATGAACAACAAGCGATGTCATGTCATGTGTTCCTATGAGATCTTTTGATGAATCTCGTGGCTCTAGACTCAATTAGTGCATTTTTGGTTTTCCTGAGCGGAGACTAGGGAGAGGGTCTCCTTCTTCAATATCAACCAACTCTAAGAGAAGGTCAATAGATTATGCAGGGTTCCCAGTGAGAATGAAACAAATCCCTTTTGAGAGGAATTGAGTGGCTAGAAGGTTAGGTGCAGTGCGTCACTGGGTCCATGATGTCTTTGTCTTCAATACCAGTGTCAACTTAGTGACAACCAGTAGCAGATGAATTGAACCCGGTTTCCGCCCTAAGGTTGAATATGGAGGGCTATTTCTTTTCACCCTTTTTCATTACTTTTCTTTTAATTCTTCAACCCCTTCTTTCTCCTTTCTCACATTACTCCTTTTTTTCAATCATTCCTAAGGACTTCTAGTTCTAAACTATTTGTGATGTCCTTGGGTAGATCCCTCCGGCTCTGGCGGATCACAAGACGAATTTCCTATCCTTAGTCACCTTATAACTCCATGACTATCCTATGTTGCCATGAAAACCTTTTTTCTTGAAAATCTCTCAGAGTGTTTATGATTGAAAACATGTTTGAAACACTCCGAGAGTTTTATATTTTCAGAAACACTCCCCTTCACATGTGCTTATAAGTTTTAACAAAAATCACATGAGGGTAGAGATTGCACTTTTGAATTGATCAACTTTCAATAGACAAGACCGATTCGAGACCCGTTTACATCACTAGTGAACTAGCTTGAAATTATTACCCAGCCTGGTCAATTCCAAAGAAAGTTTCTCGAAATGGTACATTCTACTTAGACAAGTCCTATTCGAGACACGCTTAAATCACTGGTTAGACCAGCTTGAAATTATTACCCGTCCAGGAACAAGTCTTTTCGAGTACTGACTTTATATTATCGTCAATTCATTGGTTACACCTGAGTCGAGCTCATTTGAGATTCAAACACCGATCATTAAACATTTTTGATCACATTTTAATCACGTTTCTCCCCTTCAAAAATAGCATATCTATGATGTTTTTGAAACACAATGATTAAAAGATATGTTTTTCCAAAAGCATTTGGAGAGAAACTGATTTAGCATGAATTTTTGAACAATTTTGGTTTTATACTCCCCCTTAACGAAAGCATATTTTTCATACAGAAAATTTAGAATCAATTAAGGGTTTAGAGGGAGTTATCTTGGTACCAAATGTGAGAGATTTTTTAAAAAAAATCTTTTTGAAAAATTTCGAATCAATGGTACGCAAGATGAAAAGAAGATTTTGAAAATCTTTTGAAGATATTTAGAGAAAAATTATCTTCATTTGTTTTAGGATAAGTGCTCGATATTTATGAAAATCGATTTTGCGTAGCACTTTTCTTTCTTTAAAGATCGGGTTCACAGTCGAAATACTTCGCAAGCCATTATGTTTTAAGGAATAGTGCTTGAAAAATATTTAAAAACCTTTGATTTTGATAAGCACTTTCCTTTATTTGAAGCGCGGGTCTGAGCGAATGATGTGTCCGAAGCCATTATTTTGAAGTCCGGGTTTTCGCATGAAGTATCTGAAAGCCATTTTGAAGAAATTTTGAGAAGCGACATGTTTTGAAAAACATTAAAGAACTCTCGCTCAAGCATCTGTACATACCTGTATCATTGTTGAATGAAATTTCTAGAAGCGTCTGAGAATATCGATTATCTGAGACATGTCGTAGAAGAATATTTTTGAATTTTTTGATTTTATATTGTTTTTGTATTTTTTGAAAAAATTTCTATTTTTGTATTTTGCTTTTGTTGGTTTTATAAAAGAAATGGAAAATCAAAGATAGCAGATAGAGAGAATGAAGAAGAAGAGTTCTGAATTAGAACCCTCGATGAGCTGGGTTCTCGAGATATTTGATTCACACGCAACCAAAGAAGAAGAGTTTTCACAAATATGTTGTTAGAAGTACAAGATTCCTCACGGTGAGGGTGATCACTATCAACGGTTGTAGTGGTTTCTACTTCCTTATCCTGATCATTGTCACTATTATCCGTGTTGGTGCAAGTATCAAAAATCTTTCCTGTGGGAATCCATCTAAGACCTATTGTTCTGAAAACTTTTCCCGTGGGTTTCCACCTAAGGTAAGATCTAGGAGTTGTTTTCTTATCGTGATGGCGGAAGACTCTTTTTAGAAAAACTACGTCCCGAAGAGATCCACCTATTAGGTTTCCTTTTGATGTTCATCTTGTCAACGGGTTTGTTTCTATTTGGTGTCTTAGTGGATTGTGCCTCGGCACGCGAATTATCTTTCTTGAGATATTGTAAGGCACATGCATCATGATTAGCTGAAAAGACACATTTTTTACATGTAGTACAGATAAATTCAATATTCTTGTTTAAAACAGCAGCTTTAACTTTGTCACTACAGTCTTTTGGAAATTGATTCTTGTTTGAAAAAGACTTAGAATTCCTAGTGATGTTTTCTAAGGGCATAGCATTTTCTTTTGCGCAACTACTCTTAGATGCAAACCAATCCCTAGTCTTTTGTAGAGTGTTCCTAGGTAATGGTTTACTACTACTAGCCGTGCCTTGAAATCTTGTAGAATTCATCACCCTAGATGTTGCACCTAAAATTCCGTCTTTTTGAGTGCTTGCCTTTTTCCTAGCTTCTTCTAGATAGTGATTGTTGACCATGTTGTTAGAACCGACAGATTCTTTAACTGGATTTTTGGTCACATTCCGTGTAATATTCCTAGAAATGCCAGGTGTAATCACTTTTGGTATTTCAAAAACCGCTTTTTCTTTTCAAAAACTTTTAAAATTCTCTTTTTAAAAGGCGGGGGTGTGGAGTATTTGTTTGACAAATCATTTTCTCATTGACTATTGGAGGTAGAAATAGACATTTTTGTTTTGAAAACGGTTTGGGAACATTTGTTTTCTCCTCGTCAATGGTTTTGCAAACTTAGTATCCGACCTTTCCTTTTAGACATCCCAGCTGAGCTCTCAAAAGATCATTTTGCTCTTTCATGTCCTTGTAAGCAGCTCATCGACGGAGTTTGTCATACTTGCATTCCTCGATTTTTGATCAAGTTTTTTAAAATAGGACCGCGTGTTCTTTTTCAAGTTTTCAAGAGCATTTTCATATTTTGAAACAATTGCGGAGGTCTCAATTAGGTCTTTCATGATCTTCAACCGAATATGTTTGTAAGATAATGGACATGATATCGGTAGTCATAACATCTTGAAGAGAATCATTGAGTTTTTCAAAACTTTGATGTGTTCAATACTTTCATTAGCTTGCTTTACCAGGGATTTATGGTCCTTGACAAAGTCACTCGTTTCTTTCAAAAGTGCATGTTCAACATGAATTCCTATGCGATGGCGATTAACGGAGGGGCAATTTGGGTTTTAAAAAACTCTTTTGTTTCATCATCATGACGAGTAAACCAGATGTTAGTTGTAATGTTGGTTTTAGACTTGTGATCTCTTGAAGATACCCAATTCTAGTTTTAACGTCATATAAAATGCTTCTAGTATCACTTGTGTTAAAAGGATTGTTTGAAGACATTTGTTCGATTTTTGATAGAGATTTGGAAACTAAAGCTGGGGTGTTGACACTTTGTTTGAAACACTTGGTGTGGTGGAAAGCGTTGATTGTTCTTTTTGATTAACAAAAGTAATTCCATTAATTTTGTTCCATTTGTTATAATCAATTGGTTTAAGATCTGGATTCTTTTGTTTCATTTTTGATCTACTCTCCTCAGATAGTTCCAGCGTTTCAAGAGAATCACGAACAATTATGGGTTCATGCAAAGGTTTTCCATTGTTCAACACATTCGAGATTTAAGATTTGAGCTTTCTTGAGGAGCGAAGAAGGGTCGATTACCAAGTGCCATTTTATGTGAAGTATGAAAACGCTGATTTACTTGGTTTGAAAGTATCTTGTTTGTTTTATCTGAATGACCCGTTGTGAGAAGCAAATTGTCCAAAGCTTTAATTTTCTCATTTTTATCCAGAATTTCATCAAGAAGGGAATCTTCTCGTTTTGAAAAATCGACAATCAACTTTTTCTTCTCTTTTTCAAGATCGAGAAAAGTGCTTTTTTTTTAGAAAGTTGGTCATTTAGATCTGAAATTTCCTTGTTTAAAGATTTAATTTTCAAGTGAGAATTCACATCAAGTGTGTTATACTTAATTTGCAATTCTTTTCTCTTAAAAGCAGTCTCGATAACCAATTTCTAATTCGGACATTTTGTTTGTATGAAATTCATAGGCTTTGGCCCTTGTAACTCTCAAGCTCGTGGTTAATTTCTTATGCGACCTTAACCTCGCGATTGACCTTACTAACTTTCTCAATTTCAATGCCACATTATTGATTAATGATTCAAAATAAGCACGTGTTTCCTCATCAGTCTCAGTATTTTGTGCCACCACGACCTCCATTAGGATCCATATGGAGTTTGAGTTAGTATTGCTACAACTTCGGATTGTCGGTATGTATCATAAGTAGGTGTTGGCGTCCGAATCTTTGTTCGTCATGAGTAAAGACATCACATATGACATTATTATAGCATGGATCAATGATTGGTACCTTAGATACTGCATTTGCGTCATAGGCGGGGAGGTGCGTGAGTCGGTGTCGTACTTAGTCTCTGAAGATTTGCCATGAAGGCCTTGATTTGCATTGATGTCCTCTCGGTCTTCCAATCATCCATAATAGCGAAAAAGTCATGTTCCCGGCACTCAAGCGCATTCGGATACGCCTTTTGTGCTAACGGTAGTAGCTTTAGAAGATCACGCAAAATCCTTCTTTTTCGGCCCAGTAGGACAATTCCTTGCCATGTAACCCACTCCTTGAAAGTTATAACACTTAATCAGATTACCACGATTCATATTTCCATAATTCCAACGATTTGGGCTGCAACATTGCCATTCGATTACCCAGCTCTATTCCCAACATTACATCCCCATCGATTTCCAACATCTTTGACCCGGTGATTACCACGATCACGGAACGATTACCCGATCGTGGTAAATGCTTTATCCAATAAAGAAAATATCTTTGCAAGATTGCTACGGGTCAGTTCGGATCGATGATTCCTTGTTCTGGTATTGTTGATCTGGATAGAATTGTTGTTGTGGTTGTGGAATGTATTGCTACAAGTTGTTGTTGTTGGAAGATGATGAAGCTTGTTGTTATGTATTCACGAAGGTTGAGTCTTTGCAATAAGTGCCAATGGATCATGATTCTTTGCCAATCTTTCTTTCCTAACTTCATTGACTTCGGCTTGGTTTTGTTTGAGAAAATCATTGATTGATCAAAGTTTACCTGATGAAGGTCTTTTGTTTGGTTGACAATAGTTACATATCGTCCTCATTCCTCACGGAAGATTGTTCAGGAACTTGATGTTTTGAGCGATTGTTGGGTGCCAACTTGTTTCCGATAAGCTCATTCATCAAAGTGCAAAACCTTCCATAGTAGGATTCAATGGATTCTCATGGTGTAGATGTAAACTTCTCCCATTCAGTTAACAGCTTGTTCTCCATGTCTTGTTTACCAATTTACGTTCCATAACATATGCGTCTAACACGTTCCCACATATCGAAGCGGTTTCAAGCTGTCTCTGCAGGCAAAAATGTCTATTGGTAAACCCAGTTGGACAATATGAATTGCCATGTCATTTGCATCGACTTGTTTCGATCCTCTTGATTATTAGATTCGGTTTGAAGATGAGAGGATGGTGGGATGGGAGGTGTTGCATCAGCATTTCCAGGTACATGAACTTGTCGAGGCTTGAAGGGTCCATCTTGAATGGATTTAATCATGAGTTTGCCATTAGGTTTGGTCTTGATGTGAACATTCGACTTGTCCATTGAAGATAACCATCTTTTGCCAACATAAGAGGTGGTTTTGACACCGGCTGCATGAATGTCTTGTTGAGTTGCCATTGATGAAGGTATGATATGATAAAGTTGATGTAGGATCGATTCAACGATAAAGGAGTTGTGGTTGATGAAGATTAAACTCGGTTGAGGTTTTTAGAAAGTCGTTACTCGTAACCTTGGTTCTTAAAAAATTTTCGCCCAAAATTTGAAATTCACTATAAAAATCAATTCTAAGGTCTTATGAAAAATTTGAGTTATGACAATTTTGACGCCAAATTTGACCCGAAAAATTTGAATTTAGGCCCAAAATTTTGAATTTTTTACCAAAATTTTCAGATTAAACCAAAATTTGAATCTCGCGTAAAAATTGAGCGTTTAGTCTCCTCAAAAATTTAAATTTTACTCAAGTTTTCCCGCCAAAAACTTAAGAGTAGAAAGAGCTTAGGCGTTAGAAGCAGAAGGTTACAGTAGGAAATAGTTGAGTAGGATCTTATCGTAGGAAGCTTAGGCGTAGAGACGAAGTTCACAGTAGAGTTGGTGTTAGGCGTGAGATCTTATGCGTAGGATCTTATTAAGTAGGATCTTAGGCGTAGGATTCCTTAGAAGCGTGAAAGTATCTACAGCGTAACCTTAGGCTTATCGTTAGACAAAAACTTAGTCATAAAACATGCAGCGTAAGTGTGATCTTATCGCGTAGAGTTCTACTCGTAGAGTTTATGCTTATCGTAAACTTAGGTTAAAACCAAAAATCCTTTACACATCACGGCGTAAGGGATATCCACAAGTCGAAGTGTTCCACACACTTATCCAAGTGAGGAAGCAGCGAGTAACCGTTTAAAGCTCGAAGATTCTTCACCAAAAAGTTATGAGTAGAAAACTAGGGTTTTGACTTTTTGACTTCTACTTGTAAGAAATTTCCAACGATTCAAAGCGATTTCTCTTGCCAGATAGCCTTAAAAACACTCGAATAACCCAAAAATGTTGACCTTTTTTCACCCAAAGTGCTTAGAAAAGTTCGCAGTAGAAATGACCAAAGAACCAAGCGTGTTCAAAAATGAAGAAAAACCGTAAAGCTTTAAACTTTTGCAAAAACTGAAACTTTAGCACCAAATATACCTTAAACCACAAGAATCTTGATTTTTTAAGTGCAAAAATTAAAGCTTTATGCGTTATCAAAGATGTAAGCGTGAGCTTACGCGTATCTTGCAAAACTTCAAAACAAACACAAACACTCATAAACCATTGTTAGGCGATAGATACCAATTGTTATGACCAATGATATATCAACCTTATCACAAATACCCACTTAACGAACACAAGTTAACCTCGTTAAACCAACACTTTATGCGTAAATAATAGGAAAGGAAAAGATGAAGATAAGAACTTGGTGACTTGAATATGAATTCGTGTATGTTAGAGAGGTAGAGAGAAGAAAGATGAAAACAATAAGTTGTTATATTGCTTCAAAGGAAAAACACACACACACACACTCAAGCACACCCCTCAAATGACATACTTGAGGGGTATTTATAGTAAGAGAGATGATTCCCTAAGGCTTGGCCATGGGCCGTGAGATGGGCTTGGACATGGATTGGGTTACATGAACTTATACAAGGCTAACTTAACTAAACGTCTAACCATTTAGCTTAGCCCAATCCACGAGCCCTTTGACTATTCTAGCACGATATCTAACACACGTTACAAAGTTCCTAAATGTGAATGACCATCACTTCTAATAAAAACTATTAAGGCTAACAATAACCAACAACCATCTTACAACAACCATACTTGACTCAAAACATATCTTACAAATCTAACCTTAAACATTCATTAACCCAATAGGTAAATTACCACAATACAAAGAAAACCTAACCAACTAAACATCAAATACATCTTGGTCTTTCTAAGTTTCCTTGTCAATTCTTTAATGGCAGTTTCATGCCTATTCCTAGCCCTTAACAATCCAGGTATAATTTGAACAGCACGATCACACATTGGTGTATCAACCTAATCAATCCACCCGCATCATTGATCCACGTATGGGACAAGCGTAAGCTTGGCGACTGGGTGAAACTTTGTCAAAGTTTGATTATGCAAACTTGACCACATCTGCAGAAAACCATGATTGAGGAAGAGTTTGGGTGTTCTATGGTTTTTAATTTGAGTATGTGAGATCTAGGGTTATTTAATTAGGTATGTGAGTTTGGAGGGTTTTTAATTTTGGGTGTTCTATGGTTAACTGAGTATTATTTTTGGTGGGGAGGGTTGGGATAATAAATAGGGTGGGGGGGGAAAGTGAGTGACAAAAGGAAAAGACATATATACTATTGGGTTCAGTAACTACCCAAACCCCTTAATTCTAGAATTTGAATAGAAAATACCCTAAGTGTTTAGATCCTTAAACACTAACAAGTCACTGAGCACATAGACACTCAGTGAGCTATCTTCAGGACACTTTCGGTAAGAGACAGAAGAAGAAGTCTCTCCACTTAGTAACGGTACCAAAAGGGTTGGCCGGAGTGAGAAGATAGTGGATTGATGGTGGTGACATAACTCACTAAATCCCAAAAAATCCTCACCAACTATTATCGAAGACATGATGATAAACAACCGAGAAGGCGAAGAATGGGTGGGACAAAGCGGTTAAGCTTGGGCGAATAAGGCAGTGCTTATCCTCGAAGTCAACTTTCCACTGAAAAGGTTGATGTCGATCTTTACGACAAGCGAAAGTTGCCTTATGCGTACCAAATATAGCCTTTGTGTTGAGAGACAAAATACATGATATATATCTTACGTAACATGTCGATTTGACCTCTAAGATAGAGTTAAAACCATACTTGTATAAATAGCATAAGAGTTGGGTGAAGATTTTAAGCTTGTGCAATCAATTGTGAAAAACACACACAAGCAATCTTTTACTCCTCCAAATACAACTTTGTCCACGAGAGATAGCTCGATGGTTCTGTATAGTACATTGCTTAGACTTAGCCTAAGCTTGTGAGGTTACACCATACTTGCCATTTCAATCCCAGTCTTCATAAGTACTTGGGTAATGTATTCTTTTTGATTTGTTTTAATAAAGAATATAAATGTTGAAAATTACTCAATGTGTTTATCTTATTAAAACTTATCTTTACTTGCATTACTTCAGTCATGATTCACAATTAGTAGTGCTTAACTATTTTAAGCTATTTGTGAAAAGGGACCAACAAGTGGTATCAGATCAAGGCTGATTATAAAAACCTTTTCTTTAAGCCGCTCAAAAATGTTTTTTAAATCAGGATCCAAATGGCTGAAAGTGATGTGCCCCAACTTGTCGATAAAAAGGGTGGAGCCTATGTTGCTGTTGCCCTCGTAGAAGTTGTAAATTTAACAAATGGAAAGGCGAATGCTTTGCTATTTGGCTGGGATGGAACCTTACTACATTAAGTGCATTAATGAAGGTCCATTTATCCCAGGCTTCTGAAGGTTTGCCTAAACCTAAAGCTCGATGGACTCGGGGCGAGAGAAGAGTGGTCAACGGGACCAAAGGCTCAAAAGCATCATCATATCTTGTCTTCCTGATGATGTTATGGAGTCTGTCATTGGTTGTAGTACAACTAAAAAAACCTAGAATGACCCGGTCCACAGCTATGAAGGTCCCTCAGATACCAAGGAAAACAAGATTATGGACCTGAAACTTGAGTATTATACCTTTAGGGCTAAAGACTCAGAAAATCTCTCTCAAACTTACACCCGGTATAAAACTTTGCTAAATGAATTGTTAAAATATCATGTAAAGTTGTCCAAACATGTAATCAATGTTGGTTTTGTCAATAGTCTCCTTGAGAAGTGGTTGAATTTCTCTCAGGGACTTAGGAATGCTAATCACATTCAGAATCTTGAACTTCCTGAAATTTACGGGATATTTGTCTATGAGAAAAGCGTCATCAACGAGGCGATACCACGACTTGAAAAGTCTCGGGGAAGTCAAGAAGTCACGACAACCACTTCAACACCAATTTCTCTTGCCTTTTATTCTTGATTGTGGTTCGGGATTTTGAGAGAAAAATTAGGATGATGAGCTTTGGTGAGAGAACAAGCGAGGAGTACACAGATGACTTGAACCCAAGCTTTGTGACAACCCGTACTTCGGGTCATTTCGAAACAATTCATGCCTTACAATTTCAACAATTATAAGTAAACTAGGTTTACGTGTTCCCAAATCAGTAACCTTAATGGTTTAGCGGCGAATTCATGATCATATCATCACGAACATTTCATATGGACTAAGTTTAGTCTACATTTCATTAGCATCATTTGCATCATCTTAGTTCATTCATGATTTTGCATTTCACATTAACCGCGTAAATTTTTATATTAAATAAGCGTTATGTGAGTTATTATTATTTTAACATTAATCCGTTACTTCCAAAAATGATCCCGATATATTTTTAAACTTACATTTAGTTGTAAAAACTATATTTTGAGTTTACCTAGTGTTCTAAACTTATTTGGTATATAAATCGTTAAAGTTATATTATTCTGCGTTTTCTTAAAATTATACGATAATTATTCTACCACTCAAATTTCACAAGGAATGTATTTTTACAATTTTTATTATCTCATTACATTCTATTTTGATCTATTAAAAACTTACTTGTACCAAAAATCTACCATTTACTTTATAAGTTACATTTAACTACACATTACTTACACTTTTACTTATAATTATACAAATATACATACTTATACATTATAATTGAAAAAAAAAATAAAATATCTACAAGTACCTCCCCCCTTGGCCGACCAAGGGGGAGGGGTGACAATTAATGTTGCATGGTCTTGGATTGTTTATGTTTTTACACTTCCTTATAAGTCCAACTTAATAATTCTTTCACTTATTCACTTCACAAAGTTTTTCCAAGTGTTAGAAAGTTGTTTTTTTTCTCTCTTTGTTTCCTCCATAACCGGCCACATAGAGGCTCACCAAGGGATCATCATCAAAAATTTTCTCAAGTGTTTATACAATCTAGATATCACTCTTTATAAGGTTTTGAAATAAAAACCAAGAGTGTTTAGGTTTAACCTTGTTACTTGCACCTCATCATATTCACTTGTAAGCATGTTTCTTTCATTTTTCATGTATCCTTTTCATTTCATATGTATCTTTTCATTTTTGGTACAAACATGCAAGACATATGTGATTTATACCATTTTTACATGATTTTTAGAAATATATATATATAAGGTCATCCTATAATTATCCCCTTGGTATACTTTGGTCTTGATGGTGTTTAGGAACCCATGACACCCTAAGAAGGTGTATGGTAGGAATAGATTAGTTTTGGAGTTGATTTGAAGGGATTAGAATAGGTTTGATGCGAGAAAAACTATTTTCGATAACTATAAAATATGTTCTGTCCTTGTTTTGTTTTTCTGGAAAATCCGACAGTAGGCACGAAATTTTGGCCTTGATATTTAGAAAATATACTTTAAAAGCGAATCCGTGGCAGCTTGAGCGGAATAAAAGCGGAGTTATAACGAAGAAGTTATGAATTTTAAAGTTTGACGACGAAATATATATTTTGAAATTTCAGCAACATGTTTTATCATGTCGGAGTCAAAAGCGAGCCTTAAGCTTTACAAATTATTTCGACTTATCAAAATATATTAGTATACTTTGATCTGAAGCTAAGGGCGTATAAAGCGTAAGCAGTTTGAAGCGACAAAGATATGCATTTTTTTATAAAAGTGCTTAAGTAACTATTATTTTACGAAAAACTATATTATTTTTACGAGACAAGTTTACGGTATTTGAAAGCGTCCATGTTGAGGGCTGTTTTTAACTATGATGTGGAACTTTTGGAGCGAATTGTCTTCTAATAAAATTGAGATCACCAAGCATATTTTCTAAAACGACAAACCGTTAGTATAGCGGAGTTGTTATAAATTAATTACGGATGTTTAAACTTGGCCGAAACTCATTTTTATACAACAATTAGACAAAATCACTAACTTTAACCCTTATTATCTTTATGATGAGACCTTTATGTAGAAAACTCTGAGCTGAAACTTTTAGATTTAGATGCAAACTTTCCAAAACCGTCGAGTTCGGTTTCCTAACTAGATCGGCGTACACCATTTACGACTAGTTTTCCAAAGCCATTTTGTCACTTTCAAGAAAATTCCGCGACATTGTTTCTGACGAAAAGTGGAAAATTTCACCATAAATCATTATAAAACCATTGTAGGATGACATTTTGGCGTAAATACTTGTAAAGTGATTTTGAAGGGTCAAGGCGTCAAAAGAGTATTTTTTAGCGATAAGTAATATTTTTTCAAAACTCGCAAATGGTATAAATAACATCTGAAATGCATGCATAACATTACATTGCAACTCATTACATATCATATCATTGTTAATAGGTCCCGGTTAAAGCATCACATCTTACCTCGGTGTACTCACTTTTGCCATCATTCAGGTTTACCAAGTGAGTTTTCATAGCCCGTTTTATCATGCTTTTAATTATTTTCAAACTACGGGGAGAATACATTGCACAACATTTTATTACGATACCAAGTATGTTAAATTCATTTACATTGCTTAAGTTACCACAATTGCCAATTGAAAGTCCCATTACGAACATGAACCGTTAATCTTTAGGCGAGGATGAGTGGATAGATCTATCGAGGGTGGCGCCTCCATCGGGTTAGTGAATCCCAACGCCATACGGATGCATTTCATTTAATAACATTCACGGGTTATGCAGCAAACACTGCTGAGGGGCATACATTACATTATGAGCAGTCTAGTTTGGGTGTCATGGGCTTAAAGCAATTGTAGTGCATTTATGTAGACATAATTGTCATACCGGTAACATTTTTCGTGACATGATTGTCATGCACATGGATCTATACTAGCGTAGTCGTATAAAACATTTACATAAACCTATGATTTCTCACTAACATTATTGTTGACCGTTTTTAGCAATGTATTTTTCGGGTAACTAAAGCATATACTCATCATGGCATGGTTAAAGGAACCTACATTTTGAGTGTGGCGTCGACTTACATCATATGTTCATTATGGCACTTTCTTTCAAAACCATCGTTTGGACTTGTAATATATTTATATTTCATAAACTTTCTAAACTTTTGGGACCTATGTTGTAACTCTGAATGCTTTTATTAAATATCCACGATGTGTTTTAAAAGCGGCACTTTAGGTAAGTTCAATATAAGCTGTGATGTGGTGCTATGACCGTCAATCCCAGGAATTCCATTCATTTGCAAAAGCAAGTAAATTGGGGGTGTAATGATTGGTATCGAGCTACGGTTATAGAGAACTAGGTTGCATCATTGACCCTAGGCTATAACTACATTATCATAGCATCTCATCATTTCATCATAAGTGCATGTTCACTTTGCATGCGATTTATACATACATTTTCGAGTTATTTACTTTCATTTCATAGCGATTGTCACATGGATGCCCTTAAATACCCATCCCATTATCCTTTCCTCATACTCTACATGGAGAATTCCTTGTCATTCCCTATCACAATTTTCACATCAATTGACTCATCGAGCGTTGAATGACTGAGATAAACCTTTTAGGAGGGCGAAGTTGCACCTACACCATCACGATCACTATCGATTCCTGTAGGATCGGGACAATTTTTTATCACTTTCGGTTGGGACGGATCATACCATTGGGTAGAACTTATAGGCTTAGTCCTAATGAACCTATTTTCTTAACTCACCACAAGGATTTCCATTATCATCATTGTCATTATTTTCATCATCATTATCATTTCGAACACCATCCGTACCATCATCTCATGCAGATACTCATACACCCGACTTGCAGCTTGGAAAGCGTGCATGATTTGACACACCATTACCATCTACCACTAAGACTATAGACACTACACCATCTCATAGGTTTGAGGATTGTGAGAGTTCTAGGGCTATTGTTGCTAGACGCCTACTACTCCTACACTTGAAAACGATTAGACCACCACGAGGAGCAGATAATAAGTACCTCCCTAGCTAATGTGATCTTTATCATTTATTATCTCTACGATAATCACCACCTTGTTTATTTCATCCCTTACTCCAATTGTCCAATTTTCCATCATTTCCACGACGATACATCACTATCTTACTAGGGGTTAGGCCAACTTTATTCTCGACCAATTAGTAGACTATTACTACTCGATAAGGTTCTCCTATGTATCCTGCAAACCATCCAACAAATTTTATTCCAAATTATCCTGCTAATATTTCATGAAATAATTTCACTTGATTTGATTTATTTGAACTATTTTATCACCATCTTAGAAGCGTTGTTTCATAAAGTTTTAGCATAAAGTTGTTTTATTATCAATTTATCAATTGGTTTGGTCATTTTATCAACTATTTAATATCCTCATGCGAAGCTTGATTTTCATGTTACTCACGAAAAAAAAAAAAATCAAGCTATTATCTTACAAAACAAAACGTTGAATACCAACTAATTGTCCTACATTCCCTCTTAGGAGATAATAAACTTCATGGTTATCTATATGGCCCCTTTCAACTATTTTCTGACCATTTCATCTTACTCACATGCCATTAAACCAAAATTCTGACTTTAATAATACTTTATAAACAATGACCTTCTTGATACTTTGCAAACTATTTTCTCATAGTATGATAAACCGATTAATCTGCTATTATTTTATAAAACAACAAACAATTGCAATAGCAAGTTATAAACTATATTACAAATTTTTCTTGCAAGTAATATTACGATCTTATAAACTATTTTACCCTTTTGGTGAGCTATATTAGCCAACATGCGATTTAAAATCATGAAACTTGGTGCAGCTTACCTCAGGACTATTAAGCCTTTACTTCTTGACTATTATATTACCAACCTCTAAACCATCTTGATATTAAGTAAACTACGAAATCTTCTATTATTTAACAAACGATAAATTGTTTTATTGTAAGCTATTTTACAAATCATTTCACGAGTTATGTTATAATCTGAATTGTGTCTTACCCAAAATCTTTCACTACCATTGTTAAGCCGTTTTCTATCACTATATAGCTGTTTTAAAATCACCTTAACAAGTTGTTGCTTTAACACCAAGCCACAAATAAGATTTATTATTAAGCGTAAATGATAAAAATGTTTCTTTCTTACTCAATAAAGTGGTTTTACAAACCTTTCATAAACAACTTACTATAATTTTCTTACAAACTATTTATTCTCGTTTGAAAGCAAAGTTTTATAATCGAGATATCTAGTGCATAAACATTTTCTTACTTTAACACTCTATCGATGCTCACGCCATTTATCTCTCACTCAACCGATAAGTTAGGATTTGACGAGTGACTTTTTTTTAGGAAAGACTTCCTATACCATCCGTGAGGAGGATTCCTCGATACAAGAAAACAATGGAAGGATTTTGGGGATTACCAACAAGGACTAGAACTAGGAGGTAGGATGATTCAAAACTCAACAAAATCTTAAGACATCGAGACCTTCCAGAACCACTATTTTGGATTAGAATCCAAACTCTATCATTCCAAAAGTATTAGTTAGACCGAGTTACGAGATTTAGTATGAGCGAATACACTAAACAACACTATAGGGATAAACCAAATATTCTAATCGAGACTCTGAGCATTTCACTAACCGCCAGCTTGACAATAGGTGAACTTTCCTACAATGAGTTTCCCTTAAAGGAAAATATGGTTAAATTAAGGTTATCGATATAAACTTCCCCTAAGGCATTGTGTTCTCTATAAATTCCAAGTAACCTCAACTGTAAAGGATACCCGCAGTATGAACATGTCGGGACAATCAATGACTCCCCATACAAGTGAAACTAGAACAAACATTCTTTGACATAGTTTGGTGATATCTATTTTCACTAGCATGACAATATTAGTGATGAACTATTTTGGAAACACTCAATATCGGAACAAATCATGAAAACCAACCACTTCCTTTCGCCCAAATATTTAAGGCGTGTGACTTTTCAACATGGAGCATGGAAACACTTTGATAATCAAACAATAAACATTTTAGTCATAGAGACTAAGCACACGAGGCAAGTAATTTCAGGTCATGACTTCGATAGGACTAGAAACAGAGAAATGCATAGCTACATTACCTATAATCTATTAACTTTTCAATAAGGTCCTTTTAAAACTAAAATTTAACATTTTGAAATCTAACGTAGAATAGCATTATTGTCAATTCAAGTTGTACTGTTATAAGAAATTTATTCGATTCAACTTAGGCTAGCGACAATCATTTCAGAGATTTCCATGAAACCTACTAAGACATGATTACCGCCTACTATCCTCATTTCAATGGTTGACATTTGAAGGCAATTCAACATTAGATAATATGCTTTCGAGAAGCGATTATGACTTTTTAGAAATGGTTAGGTAAATCATTCTCCATCGACAAGTTTCTTTGCAACAATAGTTAGTTCAGGAACATATTGACTACACAATTGAGACAACTGTAAGGTTGAGGTAATCAATCACTTATTCAAGGATTAAAAATCAGGAAAGTCCGATTCATTAGTCCATAACCCATTCATGAAACAAACAAAGAAGTCATACAAATCAAGAATGAGTTACAAGTAACAACATATAGCTAGATAAGCTACATGGGTATACGATGCAAAATTTGAAAGATATGTCCATAAGCGCCAAACCATTAGAACCTCGGGTGGGCAACAAATTATGCACAAGGACCCGTCTTGGAAAGGCGTGGTACGATTTAGAAAAACAGGGACAGACAATTAGACCCAAATATTCTCATCTATCGTACTTTATTTTTCTTTCCGATTTATTTATTACTACGAGAATTTAATTCTTTGCTTTATCATTGTAACGACAGTTTAAATCCTTGTTAAACATTGAGAGTTATAACAACTAAACCCGAGCGTCCGCGTCATCGTTCATAATTATACATAGCCTAGCTAACTATGTCTATTGCGGAGGGATCACGTTATGTTGGAGCCGATTAATTATAAATCTTAGTGCAAGCAAAATCTTCACATATTTCAAAGTCAAAGTGTTACTTATGAGAGATTCATCCGATATTTTCTTTACTACGATGTTTTGTACACTCTCAATCATCGATAACCGTAACGACACTTCTCCATGTCTTCTCTCCTCGATATTCATCACAAACTCAAATTCGATAGACATAACGAGGCGAATTCAAATTTGAATTCCCTTTTGGAGATAAGGCGAATGCTTGACAACCGTACTTCGAGTCATTTCTCGAAACAATTCACGTTTCACTATTTCAACATTTATCGTAAACTAGGTTTACGTGTTCCAAAATTCGCGTAACCTTAATGGTTTAGCGGCGAATTCATGATCATATCATCGCGAACATTTCATATAGACTAAGTTTAGTCTACATTTCATTAGCATCATTTGCATCATGTTAGTTCATTCATGACTTTGCATTTCACATTAACCGCGTAAATTTTATATTAAATAAACGTTATCGCGTGAGTTATTATTTTTAACATTAATGGTTACTTCAAAAAATGATCCGATATATTTTTAAACTTACATTTAGTTATAAAAACTATATTTTGAGTTTACCTAGTGTTTTAAATTTATTTTGTACAAACGTCGTTAAAGTTATATTATTACGACGTTTTCTTAAAAATTATACGATAATTATTCTACCACTCAAATTTCACAAGGAATGTATTTTACAATTTTTATTATCTCATTACATTCTATTTTGATCTATTAAAAACTTACTTGTACCAAAAATCTACCATTTACTTTATAAGTTACATTTAACTACACATTACTTACACTTTTACTTATAATTATACAAATATACATACTTATACATTATAATTGAAAAAAAAAAATAAAATATCCTACAAGAAATTACACCTCCCCTTGGCGACCAAAGGGGAGGGTGTTTAATTAATGTTGCATGGTCTTGGATTGTTTTATGTTTTACACTTCCTACATATAAGTCTACTTCAATAATTTCTCATTCACTTCATTTTATCAAAGTGTTGGAAAATTTATTTCTCTCTTCTTTGGGTCCTTTTTCAACCGGTTATACATCAAGAAACAAGGGATCAAAAATTTTCTCAAGATCAAGTGTTAATAACAATCTAGTGTATACTCTTTATATGGTTTTGAAATAAAAACCAAGAGTATTTAGGATTATCCTTGTTACTTTCACCTCATCATATTCATTTGTAAGCATATTTCTTTCATTTTCATGTTTCCTTTTCATTTTCATATTCATCTTTTCATTTTTGGAGCAACATGCAAGACATATGTGATTTATACCATTTTTACATGATTTTAGAGTATATATATATATTTGGTCATCCTATAATTATCCCCTTGGTATTGGTTGGTCTTGATGGTGATTAGGAACCCATGACACCCTAAGAAGGTGTATGGTAGGATTAGATTAGCTTTGGAGTTGATTTGAAGGGATTAGAATAGGTTTTGTCCGAGAAAAACTATTTTCGATAACTATATAAATAGGTTCTGTCCTTGTTTCGAATTTCTGGAAAAACCTACAGTTGGTACGAAACTTTGGCCTTGATTTTTAGAAAATATACTTTAAAACGAATCCGTGGCCGCTTGAACGGATAAAAACGGACTTATAACGAAGCCGTGGTGAATTTTTAAAGTTTGACGACGAAATATATTATTTTCTGAAATTTCAGCTTTGCTGTTTTTACTTTGTCCGGGTCAAAAACGAGCCTTAAGCTTCACAAATTATTTCGACTTCTCAAAAATATATTAGTTTACTTCGATACGAAGCTAAGGACGTATAAAACGTAGAAAACGAATTTGAAACGACAAAGATATGCACTTTTTCATAAACTTACCGTAACTATTATTTTTTTCTGAAAAATTATATTATTTCTACGATACAAGTATTTTAGTAGCTGTAACGTCCATGTTTGCGGCAGTTTTTAACGAGGTTGTGAAACTTTTTGGAACGAAATGTCTTCTAGTAAAATCAAGTTCACCGGCCATATTTTTCAAAACAACAAGCTGTTTGTAAAGCGGAGTTATAGTCAATTAACTACGGATGTTTAAACTTGGCCGAAACTCATTTTCTGCACACAATTAGCCAAAATCACTATCTTTAACCCTTGATATCTTTATGATGAGACCTTTTGAATGAAAACTCCTGCGAAACTTTTAGATATCGAAACAAACTTTCCAAAACAGTCGAGTTCGTTCTCTAACGATCGACGTACACCGTTTTACGACTAGTTTTCCAAAGCTATTTTTGTTAATTTCATGAATATTCCGACGACATTGTTTTGGCGAAAGTGGAAATTTCTCTAAAAATCATTATAAAACCATTGTAGGATGACATTTTGACGTAAAAACATGTAAAGTGATTTTTGATTGGTCAAGACGTCAAAAGAATATTTTTCGACGATGTGTAATATTTTCAAAACTGTAAATGGTATAAATAACATACGGAATGCATGCATAACATTACATTGCAACTCATGACATATCATATCATTGATAATAGGTCTCGGTTAACGCATCACATTAAACCTCGGTGTACTCACTTTTGCCATTATTCCAGTTTACCAAGTGAGTTTTCATAGCCCCGTTTTACATGCTTTCGATTATTTTCAAACCCACGGGGTAGAATACATTGCACTACATTTTTTTTGCGATACCAAGTATGTTAAATTCATTTACATTGCTTAAGTTACCGCATTTGCCAATTTGAAAGTCCCCATTACTTGAACATGAACCGTTAATCTTTTAAGCGAGGATGAGTGGATAGATCTATCGAGGGTGACGCCTCCATCCGGGTTGGTGAATCCCAACAGAGCAAGCGGATGCATTTCATTTGATAACATTACGAGGGTTGTGCGGCAAACACTCTGCGAGGGGCATACATTATTGAACATCTAGTTTCGGGTCATGGGCTTAGAGCAATTGTAACATTATTTTTACGTGACTTGATTGTCATGCATGGTCTATACTTGTGTAGTCGTATAAAACATTTACATAAACCTATGATTTCTCACCAACATTATTGTTGACCGTTTTAGCAATGTATTTTCAGGTAACTGAGGCATTATCTTCATGACATGGTTTAGGGACCTACATTTTGAGTCATGGTTAATCGACTTACATTATGTACATTATGGCACTTCATTTCAAAACATCGTTTGGATTTGTAACATATTTGTATTTCCTTAAACTTTGTAAACCTTTTGGGACCGATGTTGTACTCTCACGATCATTTTATGAAATATCCAACGATGTGTTTTAAACGACACTTTAGGTCGTTCAATATAAGCGTGATGTGGTGCTATGACAATCCAATCTGAATTCCATTCGTACCAAAGCAGTAAAATTGGGGGTGTGACACCAACATTGACCACTTAGCCTCAATAAGTCGATTCCTTAGAATGAAGAACGACCCTCACAACCACCCGGAACACCGACCCCAAATTGAAAGTCCTGCAAATAGGTATTCATAGAGTTGCCAATTGAAGAAGAAGCAACCTTCGATACAAGCCTACCTTGATCGTGCGAACAGCAATAGAGTACGTGTATGCCTCCACCGACTTAACAAAGGAGTCAAAGGGGCACTAGCAATATATTCCCCTAATATAGCAGGGCACTTTCCACCGAGGAACAGGTTGACAACCCCAGTGATGGAACCTAGCAGGGGAGTGTCTTGAGTTCTTTGTTTTGTTTATTTTAGGGGTTTTCCTACATCGATCAATATATTTTTTACTTACCCAAAAAAAAGACTAGGTACCATAAGTAGAGCATATATTTTTTTTTGAACGGCAAATTATAATAAAAAATCAAAGAGAACTAGCAAGGAGTTAGAAATTACATAGGAGATTTCAACCAATCAGTACAAGTACTAATCTTACGACTTCTAAACTTAAGCCACAAAAAAGAATACAAACGAATATTATCAAAAATGTCACATTTCCTCAAAGAATGAGAGCTAAAAGTAACACTGTTGCGATACCTCCAAATCAACCATAACGTAGACACAATAATGATAAACATACGATGCTTCTTTTTTCGGTGAACGGGTCACGAATTCAACCAATCTTTCCAATGAGAATTAGAAGTGAACAAAGGCATGGAAGGGTCACACCATACTCGAACTAGTCTCCAAATACTCACAACAACCTCACACTCGAAAAAAATATGTTGGAAAGACTCCACATTATAATTGTACGAAGTGTATGAAATCGTGTGAATTTCAATCCATTAGCAGAAAGATTAAACCTATGAGGGAGCCTATCCAACCTTAAACGCCACAAAAAGATGTTGACTTTACGAGGAAGAACTTTATCCCAAATCGATTCGGGTTCCAAAGAAGGCAAAAGAAGATTATCAATATGGCGATGAGTATCACCAACCGAGAAAACACCATCGTTGGAAAGAGACCAAACACAAGCATCTTCATCCGCATCAATAATACTGTGACCAATCTCAATCAACAAGTCGTTAAGATAGGTCGAGTTGCGAACCCCTAAATCTGTCCTAGACCAATTCCAACACCGTTGACCGTTGGAAATACAGTCTCTAATCAAACAATCCTTGTCTTGTTCCAAACGAAATAGCCTATTAAATCGAAGATAAAAAGAGGAGTCACCAAGCCAAGTATCCTTCCAGAAACGAACTAGAGAGCCACAACCCACATAAGTAGAGCATATTGATAGCCATGGATAATATTTGATAGGATTTGCTCATGGGTACGCAAGTACTACAAAATACAAAATTTAAACTATTTTATCAATGGAAGTTATCATGCGATACTCATAATATTGTATACACATTAATGTCTAGGATTTTTGTGAGAATCTACATTCATGAGTACGCCTAGCACATGCTAAAATTTTGTGCAATAATTTTTTTATTCCCTCAAAACTTTTAATGCTATATTACATAGGTAATAATGCTTTGCAATATTTAAAATCAAAAATCTCCAAATAGAATCTCTTTGAAAGAGCATCCAAAGAGTTTGAATGCTTAAATATAAAGTCAAAAGGAACATGCCTTATAAATATTTGTTAATAATCATAGTCTATGTAAAACATATGTTACAAACAAATAATCTATAATATTTGACTTTTATTTCAGCATAGTTACATGAAACAAGTTGTTTTCGATTGGTAATTTATTGTTAGATTATTGGCACAATATTTATGGAGTTTATAGCTTTTATGATAGTATTTCGGGGGGAAAAAAGAGTAGTTTTGTTAGTTCGTGCTGTAGCGCTAAATAGTCATCGACAAGAGTATGGTTCGAATTCGAGAAATGAAAAACTATACGACGACGACAAGTGAACGTGGGCATATGGTTTACCAGAGTGAGATGTGTTTGAGGTCGACTGCTCAGTATAACCTATGGCCGAATCGCTTCAACTTTTTATAATCAATAATTAAAATCGACTGCTCAATATTATCAATGACCATTAAACATCTTTGATCTTTCAAGCCACATGGTGAGTTCGTTAAGTATATAAAGCAAATACCACAAGTCAAATCAGAGTAGGGTCAAATGGGTAGGAGAGGGTCTCATTGTGACCTACCATCCGTTGGTTGCACCACAAACTCACCAAAACGCCTACTTTTGCTTCTTATTTTCCTTGTAAGTTATGTTATGATATACACCCTTATAACCAAACTTACCAAAACACTAGCAAACACCTACTTGTGCTTCTTATTTTCCTTGTAAGTTATGTTATGAGATACACCTACTTGTGCTTCTTTCTTTTTAGAGTTAACGAGGATTTGTGCTCGCGCGTTGCCGCGGTATGTTCTATTAAACATGGATATAAACGTATATAGGTGGTTAAGGTGTTTCTGCATTTTCTCGAACATGGGAACGACGAAAGTAATAAGATTGCAAGGATGGTTCTTGCAAGAATCTGTAGCATAATAACGTCGTTCAACTTTGCAAACCATACATCAGATTCATATGCACTAATTGGTATAAGAGTAGCAGTTTTTTATACTATCGCATACCACAAAATAGGAGTATCTTGCTACGCAAACATGGTATAGTTTTTGTTTTGAGTTTCACAAAAAAAATAAAAATAAATAAATAAATAATACAATGTGGCTGCAGAAATTTCTGCAGCTGCAAAGTAATAACACTGGAAGGATTGTTCCTGCAATAATGTGCAACCCCAAAAACTGTCGGCAAACTTGCCGACGACAGGCAATATTACCAGTGGTTGATCGAGCTCACAGTAAGCAAATTAGCACCACAGCAGTTATTGCACCAAACACATACTTTTATTCAAAGGTATTTAAGCACTGAGAAACGACCAACATACATCATATTTGAGTAAGGGCTATTTTTTTTGCCCTTTTCCTTTTGACCCATCTTTGGCAAATGGCTTCATACCTATCTCTTTCGAAAAATAAGCATTGGGAAGGCCAAGCACCTTGATCCTGGATTTAAAAGCCGCCTTTGCAATGCAGCGGTTTGTCCATGGCGGCATCGGTTATTTTGGCAAGGCTGCTGCAGTTTTAAGCCTCCTAACATCTTCTTTTTTGGACCTGAGCGGAATAACCAGCGGAAAGTAGCGCTCCATGGCATAGGAAGATCATCTTCCCGAGCTTGATTCATTGCTTGAATTGTGCATGGTCCCCTGCATAAAAAATTGAAAAAGTCGCATATCGGTAATTGTATGTCTTTTTGATATCAAGATTCGATAAAAAGAAAAACCCTTTTCGCGCCACAATCCATCTGTGGGTTCCTTTTAGACGATTGTTTGGTGAATCAATGTTTGTTGGAGATGTTTTTATAGCCGGAATTTTAAATGAAAATATGGTTTATGAGTGGAATATGTGCAGCAATGTGTAAGCCTCAATTTGCATACTTGATTAAAGATCAATATATAGGCTGTTCATGTCACCAAAGCAGAGAACATACATTTTATATTTCAGTTTTTTGTGTCAGCATATTTTGACACTGGAATATGCATAGATGTGCAGCCTATGGATGAAGAAAAAAACAGTGAACTATAGTTTTTTTATTTCACTAAAAACAACAGCTGGCACATGTGAGTGGTGGTAGTGATTAACTTAATTGCAATGTTGACCTTTCCTAGATGATTTCCAGTTGCTGTATAAAGCTGCGACGAAAAGAAACCCAAACCTGAGGACAATTTCAGAATTCTAAATCAAATTTTACAACCATAATGGTTTTACTTGGAGGCCACAAATATAAGTGTAACACCAATATTAAGATGGGTGTATAAACCTGTAAGCACTGTGCGTATTTGTTAATGTCGCAAACTGCAACAATGGCTGCTTTAACATATCTATGGCCCGTCTGCTTTTGTTCATTTTAACTTCTAAATTGATGCGACTCGGTCGTCAAGAAATGGTGAGAAACTGGGATAGAGTCATTCCCGTGCTGCCACATAAACACCGCCATTCTTAGAAACTGATTTTATCTAACAGGCCTATAAAAATGAAGCATCAAGTAGCATGTAACAGAGAACAAACCTTATTCTTGATGTAGTAGAACATACGTCGTTCGTCATGACATGCAAAATATTAAAAGTGTAATTAGCAAAACATGTATTGAAATCCATAAGTAAGTATCACAAAATCGCATGAATTTTGGTCATAGCCATATAGCAAAAGGAAGTATACAAATGCATTTAGTGATTGATGGCAGCAGTGTGACCATGTTATAGATAAAAGCCACTCACCGTAGTAGCCATCCGAAAATGCAGGGAGTTTTGAGCTTCCCCAAGCCTTATTTTTTAGAATCTGACCCAGAGTTGTTTACCGGAAAGTAGGCTTTCCATTGCATAGGAAGATCAGGGCCTTCCGAGTTTGAATGGCTGCTTGAAATGTAGATGATTTCTGCAGATAAAATGAAATAATAAAAGTTAGGATGTGCGCTTTGGATATAAAGATTGAAATGACAGAGAGCAACCTTTTTTGTTGTTGGAATTCATGTTGCAGTTTCTTTTAGATTATTGTCTACTTAGCCAATGTTTGATGGAAAATCTTAGATCAGTGGCTGCTTCATGAAGTGTTTAAAGATGCCTCTAGGTCACCCTAAGTTCTGTGCTGGGTTGTTTGGGAATATTTCATTGGAATGATAAGTAATGGTATACTGTACCAGTTTGGTTACACTAAGCTACTGCTACAGTTTTTTATCTGCCTATATAAGGTGTCTTTTTTGTAGCTTGACATAGCTACCTTTGCACCTTGTGAGTTTTTTTAAAATCTGTCAAGAAAATGGCTCATACCCCAAACCTGAATCAACTCAAAGAAGCATGTGGCTCCAATGAGGTCCACAACGCCTTTAAGTTCTGTTTTTACGGAGCAAGGTGAAAATGAGGGGTTCATCATGCTGCTTGGAAATGTGATGATGATGTTTGACCGACTTGGGAGCAGGACTGAATTGTTGAGGGAGGGGCCCGGTTGAGTGGTGATGATGATCGCAAGTGGCGTTGAATGCTTGGAGGAGGCCGGACGGGACCATCATATTCTTGTTGCAATGATTCAGTCCTTGATGGCTAGGGAAGCCACATCGAGAAAAGGCGCATGTGTTTACAATGGAGTTGCATGATTAGGGTAGCATCCTCGTGTGTGCTGCATGGCTTGTTTCATGGTCTTTATGTTTAATGGTATGGTGTTATGTCTTAGATTAACAGGGTGTTGTTAATCTTTGGTGGTATGGTTGTAACTTATGTCCAATATGAATAAAAGTTACATTTGTTTGTGGTATAGCAATTTTGCAGATGTGTGTTTTCTTATGTGGTGGAGGAAAGCAATGATATGACCGAGTCAATTGTGTTTTATTTGGATAATGTGTAGAGGCAAGTGCAACTTCCTTTTATGGGGAACTGAATTTTTTTTTACTATAAATTCTTTATCTTTTTTTATCATTGCAAGACATATATGTGCTGTAAATTATGTATGCAGAAGGTTAGTGACAATAAGGCGAGGATAAACTATTATTAGCAAGGACCGTTTTGGCGATCAAATTTAATATCAATATGTGTTATCAATCAACAAAATAATTCTGAAACTGTGGGTGTGTATCATAGTTTATTGCTTAAAGTACTGGACATTTTTTAAAATTCAGAAACTGGTGAATCCTTTAAATAAAGGTTGGGTGTGAAAAAATGCATGTTAAAATGTCGCGGCTGTTGGTCATAAGTAGACACTGAAAAGAATCATGACAATGCGCTTATCGACCATGGTGAGTAGCACGATCAAATTTTGAAGATAGATTACTCACCGCAGCATTCAAAGATCTTGTTATGTTATAAGGCATCGTATGTGCAATAGCCTTCCAGGCGCGAGCATCCTCAGGAAACTTAAAAATCTCAGCAGCCTCAGCTTTAGAACCAACGCAAGTGATGTTGGTTGGTGAACATTCATTCATACTCATAGCACGATGGAAAGTGTGTTTATGAATCTAAAAAAAAGACGGACACAATTAGTAAAAACAATAATGAAATAAAGTTAACATGTGATGGGAAAACAACTGCACCCTCATGAACCGGTAAGCATCGTCACTTTTGTAAATTACAGGGTAATGGTATGCATGAGGGTGACATTTGTATTCATTGCCAGAACATACATGTTTTCAGGGTTTCGATGCATGCAAGTCCAAGCAGCTTGTTTCATATTGTTTCTTCAGTTGCAATTCAGGTTTGTCGATTGAATGACATGTCAGATTCAGGATGATCTATAAATTACACAAATGACCCTATGTTTGACATGCCATTCAATCAACAAAGCTGGATTGTAAGTAAAGAAATGGTTTGTGACGGCTCTCTTGACACGCATTTAAGATATGCTAGCTTTCATTCTGCATGTACAGTGGTTAAATTTTGTGAGCATCATTTTTTGTTTTTTTTCAGATATATAAATCAAATTTTTTTAAAATCTCATTTGATGCTTTCCTCTTTTAAAAAAAAAATAAAAGCAGACCTGTGTTTTATGGAAGGTCATTTGAAAACAGTAATGAGCATGTGAAAGGCTGCCTAATGCAGTCAAATCAAAGACCTTTATAATTGATACACCTTCACACTATAGCAATAATAGTTTAAAGCAAAGTTGTCCTTTAAAGCACACATATAGCAAAGAGAGTCTATTTGGGAGGATAAAAAAAAGGGAACAAACCAAGAAAAAAGAAATGATGAATACACCAATGCCTTTTTGTGATGAGCTTGCTGCAGTTGCTGGATCTAACCTTGTAAGGGATATGATGTTTGTTCAATTTCAAAGAGAGGTAGCTGCGAGCATGGCAGATGAAGGAGAATTGATGAAAAAATTTCAACAAATTAGGGATCGTGTGGCTTAGAGAACTGATTGGAGAGTGGAGATTTTGTATCCATTTGATTCTTGTGTGCAGAGTATCTTGGAGCTTACCAAGTGCAAACGAGGATTTGAATGAAGTCGAGGGTATTCGGTGAATGCCACTTGCGAACCGAGAACACAAGATCTTTTGTCATTCATTGAGAAGCTTAAAGGGATGGTGTATTGATGTGTCTAGTTTCGGTGTTTTTGAAATCTATTTTGGGGGCAAACAATATTCTAGATGGGTGTGGGTGTTTGGGCATGCTGACTAACACTTGCTAATATTTCTGCCTTTAGATCTTTGAAAACTCTTTTTTTTTTTTCATAGTTTTCTTGGTTGATTAATTTAAGTTTTATGGAGCATATTAATATTGGTGGCACATACCTGCATTTGATATTTATTGTACGTTGTTGTGCTGGTATGTTGATGTTTTAGCCATGCAGCGTTTGATCGATCTTGTAAGTTTATGATCTGTTCCATAAGTAGTTAGCTCTACTGGCGGTGGAATTTGCGACTCTGACAATAAGGCTGTTGATTAGTAGACATGGTGAAACAGAAATCATTGCATCAGTAACCGATGATAAACAAAAAACAAAGTATAATACATAGTTGTATAAGCATCTTAAATTGCAAACCTTTTTTCAGCACTCTTCACATCTGCTATAAACTTGGTGTAAAAGACAGAAAAAAATGACACCATTTAAAAAAGAATGCGCTGCATGTCTATTCTATTGTCTTCAGCTAACAAAATATGAAAACCCTGTAATCACACACGTATTCTTATTTTAGCAACTGTAATTGCATCAATTACAAAAAAAGAGCATATGTAATGAGGTACCAGATGGAAAGAAGACACTAGCACCACTATAAGCAGATTCTGTAAGGGTAGTACTCAATTGCATACATTTCTTTTTTTTCTCCGCTGCACAAGCACTTAAGTTTACACAGAGGGGCATGCTGAGTTTCAAGACAAAATTGTACATGTCGTTAGCACGTGGCTCGATGGGCAAATTTTCAAACAAAGAGGATAGACCCGCCATGGCTGCAACAGTTGAATGCTGCCCTGCCAAGATACGGGCCATCTCATGTTTGCCAAAGAAATCCCAATTCATCATAGCCTGAGAAAAAGGAACACAAACGTGGTGTGTCCGATCATAAAGAAAATACAAAGTATAATACATAGTTGTATAAGCATCTTAAATTTGAAACTTTTTTGGAGCGTTCTTCGCACCCGCTATAAACTTTGTGTAAAAGACAGAGAAAAGTTACACCATTTCAAAAAGAAGGCGCTGCACATCTTTTCAATTGTCTTCAGCCAACAAAACATGAAAACCCTGTAATGACACATATATTCTTATTTCAGTAACTGCGACTGCATCAAGAACAAAAAAGAGAGCGTATGTAATAAGGTAACAGATGGAAAGAAGATGCTAGTACCACTATAAGCAGATTTTGTGAGGGGGGGGGGGTACTCAATCGCATACAGTGCCTTCTTTTTGTCCTCACATGCAAGCACTTAAGTTTAACACTGAAGAGGCGACAATCAGTTTCAAGACAAAACTGTACATGTCGTTGGGCACGTGGCTCAGATGGGCAAATTTTCAAACAAAGAGGATAGACCCGCATGACCCAACAGTTGAATGCTTCCCTGCCAAGATACGGGCCATCTCATGTTTGCCAAAGAAATCCCAATTCATCATAGCCTGAGAAAAAGGAACACAAACGCGGTGTGTTCTATGAAGCATGGATGTAAACGTACATACATAGTTAAGGTGTTTCTACATTTACATGCCAAATGATGCAAGGAATCTACACACCAACTGATGCAAGCAGTTTTCACATACAGCTTGTCCTACAAATAGCTCCTGCTTGCATTAACTGATGCTAGCAAGTCACATATTTTGTCGAAGATAGCAGCAACGAAAGTCATAAGATTGCAATGATGGCTGTTGCAAGAATTTGCAGCATAAAAATCTCGGCAAACCTTGTAAAACATACAATAGATTTAATGTACTGGCTGGTATAAGAGTAGCAGTTTTTTATAGTGTTGCATACGACCAAATAGGAGCATGTTGGTATGCAAACATGCCATATGTTTGACCCAATATTTGCAACCGCGAGATTTCCACATTTAAAACGCGAAACAAAATACCGGTTATGGCTGCAGTTCCAAACTGCCTTGCCAAGACCCGAGCACCAACAGATGATGCAAACAAAATATTGACCCAAAGTGAACGTTCTTTTAAAAAAAAATACACAGAGACTATTCATAAGAAGGGCCAATGGATACATGCATTTGATGTGAGTGTATGGTTCACCGAGCATCTGTAATGCTTACATTTTCACATTGAAAACCTGAAACAAAATACCAGCCATGGCTGCAGCTCCAAACTGCCCTACCAAGACGCCAGTATTGACAGATGCTGCAAACAAAAGATTCACACAATACCCATATCTACCGTATTTGTTCATGCCAGCAGATATTGATATTTGGTTAGAATAGCAGACCCATTCCATTTAGCTTGCCCTCTTATGAATAGTAGTATGGGGTTTTTTTAATTTTTTCTCGGGCCCCTAGGATTATTTGTTTCAGCATAGCCGAATCGCTGGCTATTCATCTTCACTGGCAACATACGTTTACCTTTTTGATCTAATCAGGCGTGCCTATAGAAAATTATCCGGCGATATTTTGATCCGAAAATAGTTGCGACCAAAAACAATATACGAACATGGTGCAACGATTATGGGCTAGCTTGCCAGACGCATAATCTTACCTTAAGGCTCGACACGCACACGTAAAATCTGAAACAAAAACGGCCATGGCTGCACCCAATGCCTTGCCAAGATACCGCATCATCAAATTATTGAGGCAAATATCCAATTGCATACAGGCATCATCATCACCTCAACCAAATATTTTATTCTTGGAAAGTGCAACTAATGAAGCACAACAGTTAAGAGGCCACGCTGGCCTTCACCACCAAAGCAGGTATGTCACTGGAATGGTGGCTCAGATGGGTGAGTATTCAGCGAAAAAGGATAGACCCGCCATGGCTGCAACAGTTATATGTTACCCTGCCAAGCTACGGGACATCTCATATTTACCAAACAAACCCCAATTCATCACAGCCTCCAAAAAGAAAGACAAAGGGCAACTATTAATCAGGATAAAATAATATTTATTGGGCCTCTTTTGTATTTGCACAGCGTCACCTGAAAGCATGAGAAGCGAACAAACATTTGCACATGTTATAACATTTGGGTAAAACCTGATTGACAAAAAATGTTTAAACCTAAGGTATAAGAACTAATTCGACCCGCATTAGCAGATGGCCTACCCTTTTTTTAGATAGACTAAATGGGCAATGACTATCAAAAGAGGAGTTAATATCATCATCATTAAATTAATAGAGAAACTTTAAAATGGAAAACGGCAAAAATAATTTTAGAAATTTAAAACCCTTAACAAAATGCAAACCCCTGTCGATTATAAAACACTTAACCTCACAAATTAAACACAAAGATCAAAAAGTGAAAAACCAAAAGGTAATTTCGCAAAACAAAAAAAAAACTAAAGCAAACCCAAACCCTGATTGCTATAAACCATTTCACCTCACAAAGTAAACATAAACAGTAAGAACAACGAACCTAGCCAACAACAATTTTATCCTTGGCAACTGCAGCTAACGAAGCTCAACGGTCAACAGGCGACAATGGGTTTGACCACATAAGTGGGGATGTCGCTGAACAGGTGGCTCAGATGGGCAAATATTCAGGAAAAAAGGATAGACCCGCCATGGTTGCAACAGGCCGCTGTTACCCTGCCAAGATACGGGACATCTCATATTTACCGGATAGATCCCAATTCATCACAGCCTTCAAAAAGGAACTGTCACACCCCCAAATTACATGTTTTGCAGCGGAATAGAATTCCTGGGGTTTGACTGTCATAGCATCACAATCACAGTTATATTGAACGACCTAAAGTGTCGTTTGGAAAATTCATCGTTTGATTTAATAAAATAATCAGAGTTTACAAAGTATAGGTCCCAAATGAAAATCAACATGTGCGGAAAATAAGTTTGGTACAAGTCAAACGATGTTTTTAAAGTGTATAATTCCCATGTGAGACGCGGTCAGCGTCTATGATATGTCCACATGCAAGCCATGAAGTGTATGCCTTAGTTACCGAAAATACATTGCTAAAAGTGTCAACACAAAGGTTGAGTGAGTTCATAGAGTTGTTAAAAATGTTTAATACGACTACCACAAGTATAGGCCATGTATGACAATATGTCACAAAAATGATACAATTGCTTAAGCACATGACACCGAAAGCTTGATGTTCGCCCCAACAGAGTGTTTTGCCAAACAACTCAAATAATGATAATGAAATGAAATGCATCCGTCCGGTTGGAATCCACCAACCCCGATGGAGGTGTCACCCTCGATAGATCTATCCACTCACCCTCGCTTCTATGAAATTAACGGTTCATGATTATGAAATGGGGACATTTAACCGGCAATGAGGTAACTTAAGCAATGTAATGAATTTGATATACTTGGTATCGTAATAAAAATGATGTGCAATGTATTCTCCCCGTAGGTTTGAAATAAAGTAAAAACTTGAATAAATCGGGCTATGAAAACTCACCTGTTGCAATGATAATGATGATATAATGGCAATATTGAAATGAGGCAAACCTCGACCGTGACCTATTATGAATGATATGTTCTAATGTAAATCATGAAACAATGTCGTGCATGCAAATCCACATGTAATCTATACCACTTGTACGTTTTTGAAAATAGAATTTATCGTCGAAATATATGTTTATGACATCTCGTCATGTTACAAAATACTTTACAAGTATTTACGTTGAAATGATATCCTACGATAATCATTTGGTGATTTATTATGAAATTATAACTTTTCGTCGTAAAATAATGTCGTTGAAAAATTCATGAAAGTGACTAAATGGCCTTGAAAAGCTAGTCGTAAAATGGTGCAGGTCGAGTGTTAGGAAACGAACTCAACGGTTTTGGGAAGCTTGTATCATTATCTCTAAGTTTTAGCATTTAAGTTTTTATCATAGAGGTCTCGATCATGGAGAAAAACATAGGTAAAGTAGGGTACTTGTATCCAAAATATTGTTTAAGGGTGGTTTTCGGCAAAGTTTAAGTAACCGTATTTTATTCGTTACAACTCCGCTTGACAAAGGGTCGGACATTTTGGAAAATATGCTTGGCGAACTTACTTTTACTAGAAGACATCACTTTATAAAAAGTACTACATCAATGTTAAAAACGACCCTCAACATGGTCACTTGTGGCCGTAAGACTTATCTAATAGAAATATATTACTCCCTCCGTCCCATTTTTATTGTCCTATTTGACTTTTACCAGTCTTTTTTGTTCAACTTTGACTATAATTATTTTTATTTGTGTTATATCATACTTGATGAAAAATATATTAGTATACTTTATTTGTGTTATATCACACTTGTTGGAAACGTGTATAATTTAATCGTTACAAGTCCGTTTTCTACGTTTTATATGTCCTTAGCTTCGTATCAAAGTATACTAATATATTTTTGATAAGTCTACACAATTTATAACGCTTAAAACCCATTTTTGAATCGTAAAAAGTTGAGAATACATGCTGAATTTTCTGAAACAAATAGTTTTCGTCGTCAAACTTGAAAAATTCATAACTTCTTCGTTATAGCTCCGTTTTAAACCGTTCAAGCGGCCACGTTTTCGTTTTAAAGTGTATTTTCTAAATATCTAGGCCAAAATTTTTTACCTACTGTCGAATTTTCCAGATTTCAAAAATATGGACAGACCCTTTAGAAAACATGTCGAAATGAGTTTTTCGGCAAAACCTATTCTAACCAATCCAAAACAACTCCGAAGCTATTCAAATCCTACCATACACCTTCTTAGGGTGTCATGGGTTCCTAGACATCACCAAAAGTGATATGTTTCAAGGGATTCATTATAGGATACTTATATTACATAATAAGTAATAAAAACAACAAAAGTGGTATAAATTCATATGTAACATGCATGTTTCTTGCAAAAATGATGAGATAACAATAAGATGAATATGAAAAAGTTATGAAGACCATTAAATGCTTACTTGAATGATTGAAGAGTTTTGTGCAAAGTACACAATCAACCTAGAGGTTTATATTTCAAAACCTTATTCAAGAGTGTATCTAGAGTGTAAATAACTTGACTAGAAAAGTTTTTATGATCTCCTTCTTGGTCTCTCTAGGTGGCCGGTTCCATGGGAGAAGAGAGGAAAAGAGAAACTTTTATTTCACCTTTAATGTGTGATATGTATGTGTTTTGGATGGATAACTTTGTGTATATTGCAAATATCTTGTCTAGATGAGTATGTGTTCATACTAGCATGATTTTTTTTATAAAAAGAAATGGTGTGTCATAGGGGAAGTCGGCCAAATGGTTAAATGGAGAAAGAGTTTTTGTATTTGATGACTAGAAAGGATTTAAATGTAAGTGTAATGTGTAGTTGGTGAATATAATTAAGTATTTAGTGTAGCGTTAGCTAAAAATAAATTTTAACGGAACAAAATAAAATGTATTGAAGTCATAAAAATTATAAAAATACATTCCTTACAAAAATTGGGTGAAATAATAATTATCGTGTAGTATTTAAGAAAACCGTCGTAATTATATAAATATAACAATTTATATACAAAATAAATTGAAAACACCGGGTAAACTAATAATATAATTTTTATAGTCTTAAAATGAGTATAAAAATATATTAGGATTATTTTTGGAAGTGTCGGATCAATATTCAAAATAAATGTTTACGCGATAGCGTTTATTTAATAGGAAAATAAACGTTTCATGAAAAATGCAAATCCATACATGAACCGATATGAAATGATGATGTTACCAATGATATGTAGACTAAATCTAGTCTATATGAAATGTCCTCGATGATTGCTCATGAATTCGCAGCTAAACCATTAAGGTTACGCGAATTTGATACTCGTAAACCTAGTTTACGATAAATGATGAATAGTGACTCATGAAATAGTGATTTTCTCCGGGAATGAATAGTGTTTCGTGAATAGTAAAATTTTGAAATACGTTCTCAGAATATTACTTCGGCTCCGAAAACGATGAATAGTAAAATGATGAATAGTAACTGATGAATAGTAAATTCCGAGATGAATAGTGAAATTTTAAAATTTTGTAAAATAACCTGAAATTACGAGTAATCACATTCGCCCAACCAAAAAGGAATTCAGTCCCTGAATTCAGTCCATGTTAGTTTCTACGGTGTTACTTGTGAAATAGTGAGAATATTTGAGTCGCATTGGGTCATCCAATGTTTTCTGAATCGTACCACGCCTTTCCAAGACGGGACTTTGAACATAATCTGTTGCCAACTTGAAATTCTAATGGTTTGCGACTGATGGAACATACCTCCAATATTTTGCGTCGTATATCGACATAGCTTATCTAGCTATATGTTGTTACTTGTAACCGATTTTTGATCTGTTCGATCACTTTGTTGTTTCATGAATGACTTATGGACTTTTGAGTTAAACTTTCCGGTGTTGACCGTGAATAAGTGATTGACACCTCGACCATAGAGTGCCTCAATTGTGGTGCAATCAATATGTTCAGTGCTAGCTATTGTGTAAAGCAACTTGTTCGATTAAGAATGATTTGCCTAATCCTTTCTAGAAAATCACACATGCCATGAGTATATCTTCTAATGTTTGAATTGTCCTTTCACTTTGACCATCGGTTTGTGGATGATATGCTGTGCTCATCTCTAATTTGGTTCCAAATGAATCTTGTAATGATTTCCAGAAGTTTGAAATGAATCGACTATCTCTGTCGGAAATGATGGAAATTGGTGCACCGTGCCTTGAGTCTATTTCCTTGACATAAAGTCTAGTAAGTTGTTCCATGGAATAAGTCTCTCTAATTGGTATGAAATGGGCTGATTTGGTAAGACGATCGACGATTACCCATATAGCGTCGTAACCTCCCTGATGTCTTAGGAAGTTTTGTGAAAGTCAGTAAATGCGTTCCCATTTCCATTGGGGAATTTCTGGTTGTTGGAGTAACCGTGAAGGTTTCTGACATTCGACTTTTACCTTAGAGCAAGTAAGGCATTTGCTAACGTGACGCGTGCAATTTCCGCATGTTCGGCCACCAATAAAGTTTCTTGAGATCCGATACATCTTATCAGAACCGGGTGAATAGAATACTTTGACTTATGCGACTCATGCATAATCAATTCTCGTATCCCGCCATAAAATGGTACCCACATTCTATCCTTGAAGCATAATACTCCATCTGCTCTCTTTACAAAGCCATTTGCATTATCGGGCATACCATAAAGCTTTTCACTTGGTCAGTTTTCCTCCTTGCGTGCCTCGATTTTAGCCTCGAGTATTTTTGATGGTAAGGGTGAACTGATCGTCCTTCCTAATGATCGGACTCTTAAAGTTTTGGGTCTTTCTTTCCGGCTAAGAGCATCAGCCACACCATTGGTTTTTCCCGGATGATACTTGATTTCACAATCATAATCGCTGAGTAATTCCAACCAACGACGTTGCCTCATGTTAAGTTCCTTTTGATCAAGAACATATTGTAAACTCTTGTGGTCCGTAAACACTGTGCACTTTGTACCGTAAAGGTAGTGTCTCCAAATCTTGAGTGCAAAAACTACGGCCCTCAACTCAAGATCATGAGTGGTGTAATTCTTCTCATGAACCTTAAGTTGTCGAGAAGCATAAGCTATCACCTTCTCGTTTTGCATTAATACAGCTCTAAGCCCTTTATGTGAAGCATCACATTATACAATTCTAAATTCCTTGGTAGTGCCAAAATTGGCGCCTTCAAAGCTTTTGCTTCAACAACTGAAAAACAGCTTCTTGTTTCTTTCCCCATTCGTACTTCTTGTTTTTCTGTGTCAACTTGGTCAAAGCTTTAGTTATCTTTGAAAAAACCTTCGATGAATCTTGGTAATACCCGAGGAGTCCTAGAAGTTGTCGGATTTCTGTAGGATTTGTTGGAGTAGCCCAATCTTTTACGGCTTCAATCTTTGCAGGATCAACTTGTAGTCCTTGACTATCAAGGACATGACCAAGAAATTGTACTTTACAGTTCCAAAAATCACACTTCGAAAATTTGGCATACAACTTCTCATTCTTGAGTAGTCCTAAAATCGTTCTTAAATGCCCTTCGTGCTCTTCTTTGCTCTTTGAGTAAATCAATATGTCGTCGATGATTACTATAACAAACTTGTCCAAATATGGTTGGCATACCCTATTCATGGAATCCATGAATACTGCAGGTGCATTAGTTAATCGAACGACATACTTGAAACTCATAATGTCCATAACGTGTTCTAAACGCCGTTTGGGATATCCTCCTCGAACTCAAAGTTGATGGTAACGACCTTAGGTCAATCTTTGAGTAGATACTAGAGCCTGCAAGATGTCGATCAAGTCGCCGATTCGGGGAGTGGGTAACGATTCTTCACCGTTAACTTGTTCAACTCTCTATAATCTATACACATTCTGAAGGATCCATATTTCTTCTTCACAAACAAGACCGGTGCTCCCCAAGGCGAGGAACTTGGCCTAATGAATCCTTTTTCTAAAAGTTCTTGCACGATTAGACAACTATTGCATTTCGATGGTGCTAGACGGTAAAGGCCGTCAATGGTGAAGCTCGGGCACTAAGTCAATATGAAATTCTACTTGCGTGCGGTGGAAGTCTGGCAAGTCTTCGGGAAAGACTTCATGAAATTCTCGGACAATTGGTACATCCTCAAGTCGTTTCTCTTCCGACTTCTTCTCGGTTATATGTGCTAAGAAAGCATAACAACCTTTCTTTATGTACTTCTCCGTCTTGATGCATGATATAATTCTGAGTCTAGTTCCACTTCGTTCCCCACGAATGATCAAAGTTTCGCCGTTGTAAGGAAGATGAACAACTTATTCATCACAAATGATTCGGCACGATGTTTGGATAACCAATCCATGCCTATGATGACGTCGAAACTACCAAGTTCTACGGGCATAAGGTCTATATTGAAGGGATGATTTAGAAAATTGAGTGTACAACCACGGACAATGGTGTCGGTGCTAATTAAGTTACCATTAGCTAATTCAATGTTGTATGATGTGTCTAATGTGGTTGGTTTTCAAGACTTGTTTCAATATTGAGTGCTTCTAAAATATTTCATCACTTATATTGCTATCATGGTAGCAAGAAAATAGATATCAGCTCATACCATGTCGAAGAATGTTTGTTCTAATTTCACTTGTAGATGGAGAGTCATTTATTGTCCGATATGTTCAAACCTGTTGCATTTCTTGATATAGAAGTGAGGTTACTTGGAATTTCTAGGGAACACAATGCCTTAGGGGAAGTTTATATTGATAACCTTAATTTAACCAAATTTTCTTTTAAGGAAAACTCATTGTAGGGAAGTTCACATATTGTTGAAGCCATGTTTTATGGAATGTTCTGCAGTCTTAGTTAGAAGACTTGGTTTATCCCTATGATGTTGCTTAGTGGGTATTCGCTTCGTACTAAATGTCGTAACTCGGTCTAGCTAGTACTTTTGAAATGATATAATTTGGCTTCTAGTCCAAAATAGTGGTTCGGAATGTCTCGTGATGTCTTAAGATTTTTGTTGAGTTTTGAATCATCTTACTACATACTTCTAATACTTGTTGGTAGTCCCAGAATGCTTTCATTGTTTTCTTGTATCGAGGAATCCTCCTCATAGATGGTATAGGAAGCCTTTCCTAAAAAGGTCACTCGTCAAATTCTAACTTATCGGTTGAGTGAGGTATGAATGGTGTAGGCTTCTATAGAGTGTTAACAAAAGAAATGTTTATGAACAATTTATCTGATTACAAAGCTCTGCTTTTGAGTGAAGATTGTTTTCATGACATAATTCTTCCTAAATTATACATAGGTGATCAGGCCATGTATAATCGAGGACAAATGATGTGATGCTTGTTTATGTTGAAATGGTGTTATGTTTCTCCGAAATTTTTAGATGTCATTCAACGTTTTGTTTTGTGAGACAATGGTTCAAACAATTTTTTGGAGTAATATGAAAATCGTTTCGCATGATGGTATAAAATAGTTGATAAAATGACTAAAAACCAATTGATAGGGTGGTAACAAAACAACTTGTTTTAAAACTTTATGAAACAATGTTTCTAAGATGGTGTAAAATAGCTCGAAATAAAATTAAGTGAAATAATTTCATGAATGGCAGCAAAATAACTTGAAATATAATTTGTTGAATGGTTTGTAAGATACACGGGGAAACCTCATAGAATGGTAATAGTCTCCTAATTGGTCAAGAATAAAGTTGGCCTAACCCCTAGTAAGATAGTGAGGTATCATCACGAAATGATTGAAAATTGGGCAATTGGAATAGGAATGAAATGAACAAAGGTTGTGATTATCGTGGAGATAATAAATGATACAGATTACATTAGCTAGAAAGGTTCTTATATATGTTCTGTTGGTAGTCTAATCATGTCTCAAGTGTAAAGCAAGGAGGTTCGGTGGCAATGGCCTAGAACTCTCACAGTCCTCAAACCTATGAGATGGTGTAGTTTCTGTAGTCTTAGTGGTAGATGGTAGTGGTGTGTCAAATCATGCCCGCTTCCCAAGCGACAAGTCATATGTATGAGTAGTGTATATGAGATATGATGGTACGAATGATGCTCTAGATGATAATGAGGACGATGATGATGGAAATCCTAGTGGTAAGTTAGGAGATGATGGTGAATGAAATACTACTATCTTCCTTGTAGTAAGTATCCTAATAGGTCCGTTAGGACTAAGCCTATAAGTCCTACCAAATGGTATGATCTGTCTCAACAGAATGATAAAAATTGTCCTGATCCTACAGTGAATCAATGGTGATCGTGATGGTGTAGGTGCAACTTTGTCCTCCTAAAAGGGTTCAGTTTATCGGTGTTGAGTCAACTGATGTTAAAATTGTGATAGGGAATGACAAGGCACTCTCCATGTCAAAGTGATGTAAGTATGATGGGATGGGTATTTGAAGGCATCTATGTGACAATCGATTTTGAAATGAAAGTAAATAACTCGTAAAATGTGCGTATGAAACCGCATGTATAGTGACTATGCACTTATGAGGAAATGATGAGATGCTATGATGATGTAGTTATAGTCTAGGGTCAATGATGCTACCTAGTTCTCTATAACGAAGCTCGATGCCAATCTGTCACACCCCAAATTACCTGCTTTTTTGCAGCGGAATGGAATTTCGGGGGATTGATTTGTCATAGCATCAAAATCACAATTATATTGAACGACCTAAAGTGTCGTTTGGAAAATACATCGTTTGATTTAGTAAAATAATCAGAGTTTACAAAGATAGGTCCCAAATGAAATCAACTTGTGCGGAAAATAAGTTTGGTACAAGTCAAACGATGTTTTTAAAGTGTATACATCCCATGTGAGACGCTTCCGTCATCGCGACTCTATGATATGTCCACATGCAAGCCATGAAGTGAATGCCTTAGTTACCTGAAAATACATTGCTAAAAGTGTCAACACAAAGGTTGAGTGAGTTCATAGAGTTGTTGAAAATGTTTAATACGACTACCACAAGTATAGGCCATGTATGACAAATATGTCACAAAAATGTTACAATTGCTATAAGTCCATGACATCAAACTAGACCTGATCATGATGTTCGCCCCAACAGAGTGTTTTCCAAACAACTCAAATAATGTTATTAAATGAAATGCATCCGCTTAACCGGTTGGAATCCACCAACCCGATGGAGGAGTCACCCTCGATAGATCTATCCACTCACCCTCGCTTCTATGAAATTAACGGTTCATATTATATAATGGGGACATTCAATTGGCATGAGGTAACTTAAGCAATGTAATGAATTTGATATACTTGGTATCGTAATAAAAATGATGTGCAATGTATTCTCCCCGTAGGTTTGAAATAAAGTAAAAACTTGAATAAATCGGGGCTATGAAAACTCTCACTTGCAATGATAATGATGATATAATGGCAATACCGAAATGAGTAACCTCCTGACCGTGACCTATTATGAATGATATGTTCTAATGTAAATCATGAAACAATGTCTTGCATGCAAATCCACATGTAATCTATACCACTTGTACGTTTTTGAAAATAGAATTTATCGTCGAAATATATGTTTATGACATCTCGTCATGTTACAAAATACTTTACAAGTATTTACGTTGAAATGATATCCTACGATAATCATTTGGTGATTTATTATGAAATTATAACTTTTCGTCGTAAAATAATGTCGTTGAAAAATTCATGAAAGTGACTAAATGGCCTTGAAAAGCTAGTCGTAAAATGGTGCACGTCGAGTGTTAGGAAACGAACTCAACGGTTTTGGGAAGCTTGTATCATTATCTCAAAGTTTTAGCATTTAAGTTTTCATCCTAGAGGTCTCGATTATGGAAAAAAAATATAGGTAAAGTAGGGTACTTGTGTCCAAAATATCGTTTTAGGATGGTTTTCGGCAAAGTTTAAGTGACCGTATTTTACTCGTTACAACTCCGCTTGACAAACGGTGGGACATTTTGGGAAAATATGCTAGGCGAACTTACTTTTACTAGAAGACATCACGTTATAAAAAGTAATACATCCATGTTAAAAACGACCCTCAACATGGTCCTTTGTGGTCGTAATATTTGTCTAATAGAAATATATTAGTTTTTCTTATATAATAAAGTTACGGCAACTTTGTTAAATCGTGTGAAATTTAATCGTTACAAGTCCGTTTTCTACGTTTTATATGTCCTTAGCTCGAATCGTAATAATATATACTAATATATTTTGATAAGTCGACACAATTTATAACGCTTAAGACTCATTTTTGACTCGTAAAAAGTTGAGATTACATGCTGAATTTTCTGAAACAAATAGTTTTCGTCGTCAAACTTCAAAAATTCATAACTTCTTCGGTATAACTCCGTTTTAATCCGTTCAAGCGGCCACGTTTTCGTTTTAAAGTGTATTTTCTAAATATCTAGGCCAAAAAATTTTATCCACTGTCGAATTTTCCAGATTTCAAAAATATGGACAGACCCTTTAGAAAACTTGTCGAAATGAGTTTTTCTCGCGCCAAACCTATTCTAACCAATTCAAAACAACTCCGAAGCTATTCAAATCCTACCATACACCTTCTTAGGGTTTAATGGGTTCCTAGACATCACCAAAAGTGATATGTTACAAGGGATAATTTATAGGATGATCATATTTCAATATAAGTAATAAAAACATTAAAACTGGTATAAACTCATATGTAACATGCATGATTTCTTGCAAAAATGATGAAATAACATAAAGATGAATATGAAAGAATTATGATGATCATGAAATGCTTACTTGAATGATTATGTGAAAGAAAGTGATGAAAACCTTATTAATCAACCTATAGGTTTTATTTCAAAACCTTAACATAGATCACTAGTAGGACATGATAATCACTTGAACTAGAAAATTTTATGGTTTCTCCTTGGTGTTCTAGATGTGGCCGGCCTTCATGGGAGAAAGAAGAGAAGAGCTTTTTGCTTGTTTTCACCTTTTATGATTGTGATATGTTCTATGTGTTATGATAACTTTGTTAGAACTCTTACAAATATCTTGTCTAGTAGTATGTGCAAAATACAATTTTTTTAAAAGAATACATATGGTGACTAGGGGTTATGTAATCGGCCAAATGGCCTTATGGGTAAAGTTTGGGATGGGGTGTAAGTTTTTGATGACCAAATGTATTTAAATGTTAAGTGTAGTGTATATATTTTGTAAATATAATTAAGTATTTAGTGTAGCGTTAGCTAAAAATAAATTTTAATGGAACAAAATAAAATGTATTGAAGTCATAAAAATTATAAAAATACATTTCTTACATGAATTGAGTGAATAAATATTTATCGTGTTGAATTTACGAAAACCGTCAGAATATTTATATAACAATTTATATACAAAATAAATTGAAAACATCGGGTAAACTAATAATATAATTTTATAGTCTTAAAATGAGTATAAAAATATATTAGGATTATTTTTGGAAGTGTCGGATCAAATGTTCAAAATAAATGATTACGCGATAGCGTTTATTTAATAGGAATTTAAACGTTTAATGAAAAATGCAAACTCATGCATAAACTAATATGATGATGATGTTACCAATGATATGTAGACTAAATCTAGTCTATATGAAATGTCCTTGATGATATGTTCATGAATTCGCAGCTAAACCATTAAGGTTACGCGAATTTGATACTCGTAGGTTTACGATAAATGATAAATGACTCATGAAATAGTGAAACTTTCGGGAATAAAGTTGAATGTAAAATTTTGAAATTACGAATTGTCACACCCAATTAAAAAGGAATTCAGTCCCCTAATTCAGTCCATGTTAGGTCTAATGATGTTATCGGTGAAAGGTGAGGATATTTGGTCGCGATGTTTTCGAATCGCATCAGCTTTTCCAAGACTCGGACGTTGAACATATATTTGTTGCCAACTTGAAATTCTAATGGTTTGCGTTTACTTTATGGAACATACTTCCAATATTTTATGCGTCAGATATATATCATATAGCTTATCTAGCTATATGTTGTTACTTGTAATCGATTTTTGATCTGCTCGATCACTTTCTTGTTCATGAATGACTTATGGACTTGTGAGTTAAACTTTCCCGGTTTTGACCCGTGAATAAGTGATTGACACCTCGACCATAGAGTGCCTCAATGGTGCGCTAATATGTATCGTGTCAGTGCTAGCTATTGTTCAGAAGCAACTTGTTCAATGGAGAATGATTTGCCTAATCATTTCTAGAAAATCACACATGCCTTGAGTATATCTTCTAATGTTTGAATTGTCCTTTCACTTTGACCATCGGTTTGTGGATGATATTATGTGCTCATCTCTAATTTGGTTCCAAATGAATCTTGTAATGACGAAGTTTGAAGTGAATCGACTATCTCTCACGAAATGATGGAAATTGGTGCACCGTGCCTTGAGACTATTTCCTTGACATAAAGTCTAGTAAGTTGTTCCATGAAATAAGCCTCTAATTGGTATGAAATGGGTTGATTTGGGAGAGGCGATCGACGATTACCCATATAGTAACCTCCGATGTCTTAGGAAGTTTGACAAAAGTACGTTCCCATTTCCATTGGAATTGGTTGTTGTTGGAGTAAATGAAGGTTTCGATATTCTTTTACCTTAGAGCAAGTAAGGCATTTGCTAACGACAAAATTTGGGTTCACCACCAAAAAGTTTCTTGAGATCCCGATACATCTTATCGAATGAACTTTACTTTGCGACTTATGCGACTCATGCATAATCAATTCTCGTATCCCGATATAAAATGGTACCCACATTCTATCCTTGAAGCATAATACTCCATTTGCTCTCTTTACAAAGCCATTTGCATTATCGGGCATACCATAAAGCTTTTCACTTGGTCGGTTTTCCTCCTTGAGTGCCTCGATTTGTGCCTCAAGTATTTTTGATGGTAAAAAGTGAACTGATCGCCATTCCAAAGGATCGACTCTTAAAGGTTTGGGTCTTTCTTTCCGCTAAGCATCAGCATCAACATTGGCTTTTCCCGATGATATTGATTTCACAATCATAATCGCCGAGTAATTCCAACCAACGACGTTGCCTCATGTTAAGTTTCTTCTGATCAAGAACATATTGTAAACTCTTGTGGTCCGTCCGTAAACAGTGCACTTTGTACCGTAAAGGTAGTGTCTCCAAATCTTGAGTGCAAAAATTACGGCCCCCAACTCAAGATCATGAGTGGTGTAATTCTTCTCATGAACCTTAAGTTGTCAGCATATAAGCTATCACCTTATCGCTTTGGCATTACTACGTCCAAGCCCTTTATGTGATCGCAGATACAATCAAGTAAAGATAAAACGGCGGCCAAATTGGCGCATCGCAAAGCTTTTGTTTTCTAAAAGCAGTTTCTTTCCCCATTCGCATTTCTTGTTTTTCGTGTCAACTTGGTCAAAGCTTTAGCTATTTTGAAAACCTTCGATGAATCTTCGTAATACCCGGCGAGTCCTAGAAATTGTCGGATTCGTAGGATTTGTTGAGTAGCCCAATCTTTTCGGCTTCAATTTTTAGTCCTTGACTATCAATGACATGACCAAGAAATTGTACTTTACGGTTCCAAAAATCACACTTCCAAAATTTGGCATACAACTTCTCATTCTTGAGTAGTCCTAAAATCGTTCTTAAATGCCCTCCCTTCGTGCTTTCTTTGCTCTTTGAGTAAATCAATATAGCGTCCGATGAATACTATAACAAACTTGTCCAAATACGCTTGCATACCCTATTCATGAGATCCATGAATATACCGCAGTGCATTAGTTAATCCAACGACGCATTATTTGAAACTCATAATGTCCATAACGTGTTCTAAACGCCGCGGGATATCCTCCGAACTCTAAGTTGATGGTAACCTCACCTTAGGTCAATCTTTGAGTAGATACTAGAGCCTTGCAACTGATCGAACAAGTCGTCGATTCTGGGGAGTGGGTAATGATTCTTCACCGTTAACTTGTTCAGCTCTCAATAATCTATACACATTCGAAGGATCCATCCTTCTTCTTCACAAAACAAGACCGGTGCTCACAAGGCGATGAACTTGGCTTAATGAATCCTTTGTCTAAAAGTGCTTGCAACTGATTAGACAACTCTTGCATTTCTGATGGTGCTAGACGGTAAGGCGCGTGCAGGTAACTGGTGCAGCCCCGCACTAAGTCAATATGAAATTCTACTTGACGTGCGGTGGAAGTCCCGCAAGTCTTCGAAAGACTTCGTGAAATTCTCGGACACATTGGTACATCCTCAAGTCGTTTCTCTTCCGACTTCTTCTCGGTTATATGTGCTAAGAAAGCATAACAACCTTTCTTTATGTACTTCTCCGTCTTGATGCATGATATAATACTGAGTCTAGTTCCACTTCGTTCCCCACGAATGATCAAAGTTTCGCCGTTGTAAGGAAGATGAACAACTTTTTCATCACAAATGATTCTTGCACGATGTTTAGATAACCAATCCATGCCGATGATGACATCAAAACTACCAAGTTCTACTGGCATAAGGTCTATATTGAAGGGATGATTTAGAAAATTGAGTGTACAACCACGGACAATGGTGTCGGTGCTAATTAAGTTACCATTAGCTAATTCAACGTTATATGATGTGTCTAATGTGAGAATTGTTCTCTCGCTCTAACCATTGAGCTGAGGATAATGAGCGGTAATATGCACTAGTGAATTCCAAAGGAATCTTAAAATGATTGTCAGAAGTCTAAGGTGAATCGAATAGCTTGTAATAGGTACAACTGGAATTGATAACACGTGTCTCATGTCAAATTTCAAAATGTTAAATCTGTCAAAAAGGACCTTATAGAAAGGAATAGATTATGGGTAACAGTTGTGATTCCTCGCGTTTCTAGTTCTAGCGAATGACATTACTTGAGTCTTACTTGCCTAAGGTGCTTAGTTTCCATGACTAAAATGTTTATTTTTTGATTATCGAAGTGTTTCCATGCTCTATGTTGTAAAGTCACAAAACCTTAAATGTTTAAGTGATGTGGTGTAGTGGTTGATTTTCAAGATTTATTCCGATATTGAGTGCTTCTAAGATATTTCATCACTTAGATTGTTATCATGCTAGCAAGCAAATAGATATCAACTCGTACTATGTTGAAGAATGTTTGTTCTAATTTCACTTGTAGATGGGGAGTCATTGATTGTCCGATATGTTCAAACCTGTTGCATCTCTTGATATGGAAGTGAGGTTACTTGGAATTTCTAGGGAACACAATGCCTTAGGGGAAGTTTATATTGATAACCTTAATTTAACCAAATTTTCCTTTAAGAGAAACTCATTGTAGGAAAGTTCACATATTGTTGAGGCCATGTTTAATGGAATGTTCGCTGAGCCTCAGCTAGAAGACTTGGTTGATCCCTTTAGTGTTGCTTAGTGTGTATACGCTTCGTGAATCTTGTAATTGATCTAGCTAGACTTTTGAAATGATATAATTTGACTTCTAGTCAAAATAGTGGTTCGGAATTCTCGTCATGTCTTAAGACTTTTTATGATTTTGAAAATGTCTAATATATATTCTAGTCTGCAAAATCGTCAACTCGGCGAGTAATCGCCGATAATCGGTTCGGCCGAGGAACCTTGGCGATTTTGAAAAGCGGTCGAAAAACGGCCTAGGATAATCGACCTCGAGTCAAAAATACCGGCGAATCGGCCACTTAATCGGCCGATTCGGTCAAAATCGGCCGATTCGGTTAAATATCGGCCGAATCGGGCAAATCGGTCATTTTAAAAATATAATAATTTAGGCATTATACTTAATTTGGGGTCGTAATTTCACTTATACGCACAATGGACATCATAATCAGAATTGGAAGCCTTTATTGAGGTTTGGAAACATAGTCAGGCTTGGAATCGGTTAAGATTTTTAGTTTGGCTCCCTGAAATACCAAAAAACTGCAGGAATGTCAAAGATTAATCACCCGATTAATCCTCGACTTGACCGATTACGCGCTGCAGGGTGGTCGACCGCCCGGCTACCGATTCACGATTTTTGCAACATTGCTTCTAGTCCTTGGTGGTAGTCCTAGAATGCTTTCATTGTTTTCTTGTATCGAGGAATCCTCCTCATAGATGGTATAGGAAGCCTTTCCTAAAAAGGTCACTCGTCAAATTCTAACTTATCGATTGAGTGAGGGATGAATGGCGTAGGCTTCTATAGAGTGTTAACAAAAAGAAATGTTTATGAACAATTTATCTGATTACAAAGCTTTGCTTTTGAGTGAAGATTGTTTTAAGAGATTTGAAATGATGCTTGTTACTTACATGACATAATTCTTCCTGAATTATACATAGGTGATCAGGCCATGTACAATCGAGGACAAATGATGTGATGCTTGGTTTTGTTGAAATGGTATTATGTTCCTCCGAAGTTTTAAATGGTATTCAACGTTTTGTTTTGTAAGATAAGGGCTCAATAATTTTTCAGATTAACATGAAAATCGTTTCGGATGATGGTATTAAATAGTTGATAAAATGACTAAAAACCAATTGATAGGGTGG
>OU343224.1:298026609-298136342 GCA_910596185.1 Chrysanthemum makinoi
GATCTGAATTAACTATGGAAGACAGAGAATCTCAACTCTATGATGAATTTGAGCACTTCAAGATGAAACCAGATGAGAGTGTCTATGCGTATTACGTGGGATTCCACAAGCTTGTTAATGACATGAGGAACATCAGAATGACTATGCCAAACATTCAGTTAAACTCAAAGTTTGTGAACAACATAAATCCCGAATGACACAAGTTTGTCACCTCTGTGAAGCTAACCAAAGGATTGAAGAATACAAACTATGAGCAGCTCTATGCCTTCCTTCTTCAGAATGAGAGACATGCCATGTTTGAAAAGAGGATTCTTGAACAATTCAAAACAAATCCAGGAGAGACAAGCTCATCAAATGATTCAACCGCCTTCTACTCAAACATTGGGATTACCACTAAAGCTTCACAAGTTATACCCATGGGTGATGGAACTCACAAACTCATTCCGAATCCAATGTTCAAACAAGCTGATGCTGATGCACGCGTGGGTAACTTCATTAATCAACTGGCTCTCCTGATTATTCAAAACATGAACTCTCTCCCACACACCAACAATAACCTCGAGCGACAGCATCTAATCCACACAATCAAGCCCTTTGTCGAGAGCGGGAAGGTTATAGTGCAACCAGTTCAAGAAAGGCAGTAGGAACAAGGAAGAGGTGGAGTTGGTAGAGGATATGTGGCAAATCAGAATAGGGGAAGAAATGGAAATCAAGGTCAAGTTAAGACGATCAAGTGTTACAACTGTGGAGGTGAGGGTCACATTGCAAGGAAGCGCACATCGCCAAAGCGCCCTCAGAATGCTGAATACTTCAGGGATAAGATGTTGCTTGTTCAAGCCCGGGATAATGGTGTAGCTTTGGATGAAGAAGAGTTGTTATTTCTTGCTGAGGGAAATGCCAAGACGTATGATTCAGATGTGGATGAGCAGCCTATTCAGGAGATAGGTCACAATCATCAGAATGCCTTTCAAGTAGTTGACTGTGATGCATACGACTCTGATGTTGATGATGGACCTACTGCACAAACAATTTTAATGGCTAGCATTTCTCCAATGGTCTCTCCTAAGGTCTCATCTTCACCACAAGCTGGTCCATCCAAAGACAAACTCATTTCTGAGGTACTAAAACTATACGATGATGCTGATATGCAAAAGATGCATGACAAAGTACAATCAACTGAAACTATTGAGTCAAATATTGAAGATATGGGTAATATCAATGTTGTCCCATATGATCAATATGTGAAACAAAGTGAAAGTGAAGTTGTACCAAGTGATGCATCTTCTACAGTCAACGATGACTATGTTTTTGATGAATACACCGCATGTGCCCCTAATGATTCAGTTATCTCTGAACTGAATGCCTATAAAGAACGTGTTGCTATTTATGAACAACGTGCTAAATTTGAGTTGACCACCCGTGAGCAGGGAATGGATGACCAAATGCGTACAACTATTAGAAAAAGTAGGTTTAGAGAAGAAGTATTAAAACAAGAGTTAAACTCCTTACAAGAAAAGCTTTCTAAAACTGCTAAGCAAAAACAAGAACTTCAAGAAAATGTTAAAATGCTTAAGCAAGAATTTAGCATTAAGGAATCAAAACTTTTGAATGATTTTTCTAATCTAAAAACCTTGAAAAAAAAGCTTGAAAATAAGTTGTACGTACAAGGAAATACCATTCAGACTGCTCACTTAATCACTAAGCATAGAGTTTTGAGTGATAAGCATAGTACTCCCCTTGTTGAGGAACCAAATCAAGAAGTTGTTAAAAAGGCTAGAGCTGCCCATAAGGTTATTTATGATGGCAATGAAATTCTTAAGCCTAGACAGAAACCTAGTTGCGCTGAGTGCACTGAGGAAGATAAGAAATCAGATGAAGTCACTAGGGAAAAGATGTACAAGAAACTAGATGATCCTAAATGTAAAGAGAAGAAAATAAATATCATACCCCATGATTACAAGAAGGAGAATTGGATTTCCTTGAACAAGTTTAAGCCTCAGACATTGTTAACACCGAACAAGTGTTCGGAAAAGGATTTAGATAAGCAAAAAGCAGAGAATCTTGTTGTAACAAACCCCCCCTTTAGGAAAATGCCTTCAGCGACTGTGTATCCTCCCAATACACCAATGCATTTAGTTCCTAGGACTATTACCACTAAAAGCAAGACCTTAATTGGTCAATATGTTATTCTTCAACTATTTGTCAATTTTGAGAAAACTTGTAAGAAAAGGATCACACCACTGGGATAAGCTGAAGGGAAAGGGGTTTTGAGAAAACAAAAGAATGCTATCTAACTGAGGTCATGCCTTTCTTCAAACTGCTAAAAGATCATTTTGAGAGTCTTAAAAGGGGATAAATTCAGATATTAAAGGAATGGAAAAGGAATTTGATGCAATGATAGTTGAGGTTAGTGACTATGAGCGAGCATTAAAATATAATGAGATTGAGAGGAAGAACTTGCATACCTTGAATGAGAATCTTATTTCTGAATGTATTGCTCAAGATGTGTTTTACACTGCTTTCACAATTGCTCCATTAATGCTTCTCAATTTCATGAATTATCTGTTTCTCTGAAAGTCTCTCATGATCGTGTCATTGAGCTTGAAAAGATTAATTCGAAACTTAATGAGAAAATTGATAAAGATGATCACGATAATTTGGTAAAGCATCTTTCTAAACTAGAAGTTGAACATTTTGATTTACAACTAAAATATCAACATCTAAAAGAAAATGTTAAAACCTCAAATATCAAGACATCCTTGGATGCTCCTGAATTTGATGCAGTTTTTGAAATTAGCAAACGTGATGAACAGATTCGAGCTCATTGTAAGACGATCAAAAAGTTGAAAGCCCAACTCTCTCAATTGAAGGGTGAAAAGAACAATGTGACTGGATCCCAAATGCCTCCTCCTTTAGATTCTCGGTACTCTCAAACTTTTCATCTTCAAAACTTAGTTAATGCCTTACAAAAGGAAAGCGAGAGTTTTCTAGAAGAAAATGAAAAAGTTAAACGACACTTTAAAGAGTTATATGATTCAATGAAAGTCACCCGTGACCAAAACAACGAAAAAATAACGTCTTTACAAAAGGAAATTGAGAATCTGGGAAGTCAGGGAAATGGAAAACTGCCACTTGTTTTCAATAAGAATGTTGTCTCAAAGTCACCCTTAGAATGCACATACACTGTGATGTTAAATATATTCCTCATCGTCTTAGGAATAATGAACATGCTTTTCATGACTACTGTGCTTACCTTAAGGATAGTCTAGAATGTCTCCGTGAGATTGTCGAAGAGGATTTCATTAACAAACCTCTTGATAGAGAAATTAGGTTTGCTTGCCTCCAGGCCAAACGATCTCAAGAGCTGCTAGAATGTGTAATTGCAACATGTCCTAAATCCTTATCCTTAGGTGCAAAAGGCAAAGCTGTGATGCCTTGTTCTATGCCTAGTGCCGAGCCTTCAAACCATTCTAGGCCCATTTTTAAGAAAGTGTACATCAATGTGTCGTCTAGTAATACAGATCCTTGCACGTCTAGTTCAGGAATGCAAAAAGTAGATCAACCAACTAATGTTCCCATAATTCCCTCTACAGGAGTAATCAGTGACATTAAAGTGAGCAGGTCAAAGTCTCAAGACAATACAAGGAATGATAAGACCTCGCAAGCTAAAAATGTGCATTGGAAGAGAGTAGAAGACCAACCTAGGAACTTTAAGCTTGATGTGAATAAAATGAATCGTGTTGATTCTAGTATTAGCCTTAGGCGTACTGTAATTAATTCAAATTCTGATACTATTTGCAAACCTTGTAATGATGTGCTGCTTGAATTCATTTGCTAATCATGAATGTGGTGTGAATGCTTTGTCTAATCTTTGTCAAATGCCCATTAAAATTGTTAAGGCTAATAATCGTGCAAAAAGCTAAAAAAGCAAAGACGAAAGATTGTTAGAAAGATTGGAAACCCACGGAAAGAACATTTATAAAGATAGGTTATTATTGGATACCTTTTGGCCATAAGAATAATCAGTTTGCCCTCAAACTGCTAAGACTATGCCCACTAGAAAATGGATGCCTATTGGTAGAACTATTCCCTTAAGAAGTGAACATACTTTGAATAGGTCAAATCAGACACCAGCATTGCATCTATTCCCAATGATTCCATTGCTTCTACTTCTAATATGGATGTTTCTATTTCTGATGTGGGTGTTCCAATTACTAACCAAGTGGAACCCATTCTTGCATGGGGATCCCAATTATCCAATTATCCATTCTTGTCGGTGTTCAACTGCAGATCGTTCAAATCGTTCTGTGGTACTGGACTCAGGCTGTTCCAAGCATATGACTGGAGACGGTCGCGGCTCATGAACTTCGTGAGCAAATTCATCGGGACAGTTAGATTCGGGAATGATCATTTCGGTGCAATTATGGGTTATGGTGACTATGTAGTTGGCAAAAGTGTAATCTCCAGAGTATATTATGTGGAAGGTCTTGGTCATAATTAGTTCTCTGTTGGTCAATTCTGTGATTCCGATCTAGAGGTGGCCTTTAGAAAATATACGTGCTTCGTTAGACAACTTGATGGCGTGTAATTATTAAGAGGTACTCGAGGTTCTAACCTATACACCATTTCTATCGAAGACATGATGAAGTCTTCTCCAATCTGCTTGCTGTCAAAGGCTTCTAAAACAAAGTCCTGGTCATGGCATCGTCGTCTCAATCACTTGAACTTCGGAACTGGTATGTGCTAAAACACATACCTTTTCTTTATCAAAACTGACCCAAAATAACCAAGAAAGAGCCGTTTATTGCTAATATTTGTGGTTTTCTTGAGTTTATGCTTGTGCAGGTACGGATATATAAAAACACACAAAAAGGAACCAAATCAGACGTAAATCCGAGCACGAGAGATCAAAAGAGCTTAAGCTGAACCAGAAGGTCGAAATTTTGCATTTATGAAGATTTTATTCTCCGAGGATGATTTTTGGAAGTTACAGTCAAGTTTGAAGAAATGTCAAGATTAGTCCCTAAACTTTGAGCTTTTGGCAAAAGTGATCCTTCAAGTTTCAGAGTTTACAAGTTCAGCCCTTGGTTAATTTGAGATTGACAAGAAAGGCCCTTGAAAGAGATTTTCAGAAAATACACCTTTGGTCCCTTGGAAATCAGAATATACAAGATTGGTCCTTGCAAGTATTAAATGGGTACTAAACATATCCTAAGTCCAATCCAAATAAACCTTTGGCCCATTGATATCCAACCCATCCAACCCATTCACCTAAACCCGGATCCCATAACCCGTATTTAACCCCGGTCAACCCACCATATACCCGGTCAACAATAACCAAAAAAAATCAAAATATAATAAATAAAAAACACACGCGCCCATAAACAGAATAACACCCATTGTTACTGTTTCACCATTCTCCCCATTTACCCTGCTCATCCCCACGTTTTACCCAACTAAAATAGCTTCTAGAACCCTCTGACAACGTGTCAGAGGGTGTGACACAAGGGGATGGCCAGCGTGGCATATTGGAGCAATCTCATTGGTCATAACACCTCACCCAAGCAATCCAAGGGCTGTGAATTGGTTTGATGACAAGGGAGTTGATCAATGGCTCAGGATAGAGCTCCTAGATGCTTCCCAAGCTCTCCTCAACAGCAGCTATAAAAACCCATCTTCACTCACATGTTGAGTCGTCCAGTTTTTAAGCTTTAGAAAATTGTTACCACTCTTTAATTTCTGTCATTTGTTATTTCAATAATTAATTAGTAGTTTGTTAACTCAGTTAAGTTTTGTAAACTCATTTTATCTAATGCAATTTACTTTTCTAATTTCAATTACAGTTGCTATTTGATTTTGTTTACAAGTTTGTGCATTGTGCTTAAAAAGCTTTATTCCTCCCTGTTTAAGCTCACATAAGCTTCTCTAAGCTTATGTGAGTTCAATTCTGTTTCTGTTTGTTCTTAATTCAAAGATTATGAAAAAGTCAACAATAGTCAAAGATTTTCAAATTTTGAAAGTCAACTGAGTTAAGGTTAATTTCTGAATTCAATCTGTTTAATGGTTAAAGCTAATGGTAATTGTCTCATTTTGATTCAGTTAAAATCCAGTTTCATCAGTTTTCAAAGTTTAAGTTCATTTGGTTCTAAATGAAGGTGTGTTTGGATTAAGCCAAGTTTATGAGTTTGAGTTGTTTTTGTAAAATGAATCTAAGTAATCTGAGGACTTAGTAAGCTTTCTCTACAATTGATTTGGTTTTAAGTTTAGTGAGTAAGAGTTTAATACCATTTTTCAATCCTGTCACTCCATTTTTGCTGCTTGCTGCATCAGATAAGTTAGTATTCATTCACCTTTGATTCTGCTTATTTAGTTGGTTTATATAGCTTATTTAGGTTTAGATTTAGATTAGTTAGTTATCGTTCTTCCCTAGTAGCTTTTTAAGAGATTTTGTGGCTTAGTTTGACTCCTTTTCTTCCCTGAATCACCTATTTCAGTATTAACATAGTTGCTGTCAATTTGAGGATCTGTCTAGTAAGTTGAAGCTAGAACTTGATTTATGTTTCCCTTTGTAGATGTAGGTAGTGGTTAGAACTAGATAGGCTTTCAGATTCATCGTAGGAGCTTGTAGCAGTAGCTTTGTTAGCCTGCATGTTCCCCTTTCTTCCCATTATCTGCTGCACATCAGTCCTCAAATGTCCCAAATAGCCTTCTGTTTTTTATTTTTAGTTTCCTCATCTTAGGTCCTTAGAAGCTGAAATTTTAGACTTTAGATCTCTGGCTGGTTGTCTTTTGCATGGTAATTTTAGTTTGATTTTAGGAATTTTATAAGCCACTTAGATTAGTGCTCAAAGTTGCCCCTTAAGGGCTGTTTGGCATATTATGGTTTTGTAGCTTAAATCCTTTTTGATTGTGCTCTTTGGCTCCCCATCAGCTGCAATAGCTTAGTTTCAGTTAGAATAGGGTAGTTTTAGCTTATGGTGGCTTTGTGTAGCTTATTGCTGCTTATTGCTTATTTTTCAAGTGCTTATTCATACAAGTAGTGTGCCAAATCATAGTTCCTGTGATAATTAGCTGTTTCTGTTATTTTTCATGGATTCTCAGTAGCATTTTATACTTATCTGGATGTTTTCATATTTTTCACTATTTATTTGCTATTTTTTCTACATTTTATATCATTTTTTAGCATTTTTAAATAGCATTTTATTCAAATAAATTAGAAAAAGCTCAGAAAAATACAATTTCAATTTTATTAGTTTTAGAATATTCAAAAAGTCGTAAAAAGTATTTTTCCAGAATTTTCTTAGATTAAATAGTATTTTCTAGGAATTTAATTAGTTTTTAATAGTATTAAATTCATAATAAATTCATAAAAAGTCAAAAAAATGTGATTCCAGTTTTGATAATTCTTTTTAGTTAATTTTGATTTTTGAAAATTAGTTTTGTAATTTTCTAGCTTATTTTCCTAATTTTTAGTATTTTAGCTCTATTTTAAATGTCTTAAATTAGTTTTTAATTCAAATAAATTCCAAAAAAATCATTAAAAATAATTTTAATTCTTAGTTAATTTTCTAATATCATTTTTAGTTTAAAATTAATTTTAGATTAGTTTTAGGACTTAGAATAGACGTAGTTGCATTTTATTTTCGTTTCGTTTTAGTATAATTCGCGTATTTAGGATTCCCCGTAGTGTAATTTCCCTTTTATGCTTCCCTTGCCCCGTAGTTTAGATAACTTCATATTATCCCCTGTTCCCAGTCAAATCCCGATAATCGGGACGTGAGTTGGAAATTCCATTCAACCCTCGTTCGGAACGATCTCGGTGCTCAAACCTAACACGTTTGAGTTACCCGTATACTACACACTCTTCTTATTATTGGTTTCCCGAGTGAATCAATTTTTGGCGCCGCGGGGAGCTTGTAGCAAGTTTTAGTATTCCGTCTCGAATCGCGTGCATTTGAAGATCCTTTCCCGAGTGAAGTTACCGTCGTTTTTGTATATATATCTTTTCAAAACCAAAACATTTAAAAACCAAAACATTCTTCCTAGAGTGTTTAAAAACCAACAAAACAAACCCGAACATTGATTGTTACGTCGGCTCACCTTGAAGGTACAACCTATACACGGGGTATAAGGAAAGTCTTGACATTAAATTGCAGGCTGAAGAACGATCCACTCTTCGTTCCCGCTCCGCTGCGCGTACTTTTGAGACTCCGACCGAGCCCGATTGGCGTGAAGGTTACAAAAATATTGTGTTTTCAAAATTTTCTTAAAAACCCAAAAATATTCTTCTTTTATCCTCTAAACCGATAATTCTTTCTCCTTAACCCTCTATATGTTCAATTCCCATGGAAACAATCAATTATCGTCATTGTTTTCATTGCAAAGGCCGTATGGAAGACGATCAGTATTGTTGTCTTAATCCAGAATGTGTATGTGGCGATGTGGACACCCGGTTCTAAAAATCTTGCTATTGGTGCGACTTAGCTGACAAACAATCTCGATGATTCTAAAAGTGTTTGACCATCCGCCACAACCTGAGATATGTTCTTATCGTCGTTGCCTTCATTGCCAAAGTCGTATGGAAGAAAATCAATATCGATGTTTGAAATGTATTTGCGACTGGTGCGGAAATAATTGTCGAGATGGATTTTGTAATGTATGTCAGAACTTTATTAATCGAAATCCAGATCTCGCCCGTCTTTATGCACGTCTAGAACAAAAGGGTACTCTTCATAATGATGATGATATAAAAGCATGGTGGAAGAATTTACTTGGAGAACCCTCAATTCCTACTTCCTCTCCGGTGAGGGAAATGGAATATGTTTCTGAGCCCGAGATGACTCCCGTTCAAGAACCAGAGCCTATCACGGAAATGGTGGAAATAGCTACTTCTTATCCGGATAATTCTTCGATTTATCAGCTTTTGTGCATATGGTGCAGAGGACCCGAATATGGTTGGAATTGTTCCGCTTGTAGCAATGGAAAATCTGGAACCGAGTTTCACCACAATCCTAACTATGAGACAACCAATTTTCCTAACCAACCTCTGTACCATGAGCCGGAATCATACTCTTGTGAGTACTGTGGTGGTCCTCACCAAGGTTTTCAATGTCAAGTTCAATTTAACAACTCAACCTTTGGTTATGAACTTTACCCTTATTCGTCACAACAATCATACTGTTGTGAGTATTGTGGAGGTCCGCACGTTAATTCCGATTGTCAGATTCAGAATCCGATTGTTTACGAGCAAGTTCCTTGTGACAATTACGATTATTCTTATAACCCACCTCCACAATACCAAGAAATTTAACCACAACCTTCACCATGTTCTGCAGAATTTAATCAAAAATTTCTGGAAATGATGAGTGATCTTAAGAATCTTCTTGATAAATTTACCCACGGAAAAGAAGAACCTCCTCAGAATACCTATCGTGAATTATTAGCTGAAGAAGCCGCGAAAGTGATCCAACATCGTCCAACTACCTATTATTACGATTCTGATTCTGATGACGATTATACTCCTCCGAGTGGCAATCCCACTCCCGTCTCTGAGCCTTTAATTTCCGACCCTTCCCCTTCTCTCACGCCGGTTGAGAGAAGTGATGACGTTTTGGAAGAGGTCGATGATTCTATTTCTTCAAACATTGTTGAACCCGTTGATTCTCTCATAATGGGGGATGAGCATCTTAGTACTATTCTGGAAACAGAAGTGTCTAATATTGAGATCCTTATCCCAAGCCCAAGAGAGTCTGGGGTTGTTGTTGATATTTGTGATGAGCCTTCTCTTGATATTTCAAATGATCACGATGAGATGTTCTCCGATTCTGATTCCGATGATGATTCTTATGCAGATATCGATTTTGTCGACGATTTACCGTCTGAGCCCGTCATTATTGAAGAAGAAAACGATTTTGAGCCGGAAGTTGAAGAGATTGAGCCTATTGATATAGAGATCGAGAATGAAGCATTACGTGAAACATTGTCGAATGTCCATCTTCTCATTTCAAAGATTGAAGCCCTAAACGATAATTTGAGTTCGCCTCCTATCTCCGTTAAAGATAGTGATTTCTCTCCCGAGCTTGAGACTTTCCGATTTGATGAAGAGAATAGTGGCAGTCCCACTATTGATGATGTTTATCCTCCGACTCTTGAACGATTCTACTTTAATGTTGATATGAGCAAGGTTTTGAACGATATTTCCGATAATTCGACGAATGACCCGATCATTGAGAATGCTGATTTATCTCTCACTTTTGATGACCCAGTACCACCGGGTATTGAGGATATTGTGAATGATCCTGATGAGGATATGGTTGTTCTTGATGGTTTTATTGACTCCCCTTTCTCTGACGAGTCCACCATCCTTTATCCTATTGAGCCGACATGTGAAGACAAAATTTTTAAACCCGGGATATGCATTGATGAGCCTTTTGTTAAAATCATTTCTGGAGATAAGGATCCTCGGATGGATGCCTTCATTTGTGAGCCTAAACCTCTTATCTTTTACCATGAGGTCCCGTCTTTCTTGGAGTATTCTCTTATCGATCCTTCATCCTTTCGTCCACCTGCTAAACCACCGGATGATGGATCCTTCTTACATCATATGCCTTATCTACCCATTTTCTTCTCCACCCAACCCACCCAGTCTCATTCCTTCAGGAATGAGGACACCGTTTTTGACCCTGGTATCTCTACCATTTTCTTCCCTAAGGACAAATGAATTCGGGGACGAGTCAGGCTAGCGACTCGTTTAAGAAAAACAGTAGCGCTTCGTGGGAGGCACCCCATGCTTATCTCTATCTTCTTTCTATTTTTTCTAATAAGTGACGTGAAGGGGTTAGCCTCTTCGATTTCTCGTGTTTGGTTGTTTGTGATGTTGTGTAGGATTTTCCCGATATGAAGACTCTCGTGCTCGAAATTTGGCATTTTCTCTACTCGAGTTTCATGATCGTTGCTGATGGAAATCCGATATCCGAAATCTTATCGACTAACGTTTATCTTTGAGCACACTTAATAAACGGCTTTTAGATTTTCGTTGATACCCTTGTTTTTAAACATTGAGGACAATGTTTCGTTCTAGTCTGGGGTAGGGTAATCTTCGATTTGATTTGACCGCACTTGCTTACTTTTTGTCGTGTACTCTCACAACCCCGTTTTTCCTTAGAAAATAAAAAATTGTGCAAAAATGTGAAAAATTTTAAAATTTTTGAAGCTTTTGTTAAGTCTTTTTTATTGAAAAGTTTGCTAGTCTCTTAGATAAGAAGCTATAAAATGCGAATTCTAGCTCACAAGGCCAAGAATTTGCAAGTTTCCCTGAGTGATTTTAAATATGCATGACTTAATTTCATTTAGACAAAGCATTTGCTAAGTTAATATATGTTTTGACACCTTGTTGACTTTCCGCTGGTGAGTGTAGGAATAGAATTCTGACTTGACGGGCGTGTTGAGCCCTAGCTTGTTCCCTTAACCATAGATAATCTAAAAATTATCGGCTAAGCATCCGCGGATCTCATTATTTGAGATTTTAAATTTGCGGAGATCGAGAAATGATAGAGTTACTTATGAGTTTAGATGCTAAGTGTGGAGTAGTTGGTTCTCTTTAGAGCCCATCGAAGGTACTTATGGCTTTTTGTTCCCACAAAATTGTTTCACCCCATATCTGCTAATAATAATTAGAGATGTTGAGTTTTTGGCGATAGTTAGTTCTTTGTCTTCTTTAGAGAATCTTTGCCCATGATAGTTGGGTACACATCGAGGTACTGTCAGTGTTACGGTGTAATAGACAACTGATTCCTGATAGTTTTCTGCTATTGTTTCTATTGTTATAAAAGCCGTAGGGTTTGGAGTTTGGCAAAAAAATTAACATGAAATAAAGCCCAAATGTTTTAAAATTAAAAATCCAAAGCTATAAAAGTTGTCTTAGACTTCTATAAGCAGAGGAAAAATCCAAAGTCATAATAAGACTTCTGATAAAACGGTAATCCCGTTGAGTAAGTAGTTTAAAAGACCAAGGGCTTGAATTGCAAAAATGCAAATGTCTTTGAAATAGTGTTAAGCCAAACCGGATCCGGGAGATGTCTAAATAAAGCTTCCGTCTCTGGACTCGTAGATGAGTTGTCTCGGTCGCCATAAAAAGATATTCTCCCTAAATCGTGTGAAATTAGGACCTTGATGTGGACCTCATTCTTGTGTGCAATGGTTTTCGAGGGAAGGTGGATAACTAATTAGCGACTTAGCTTCATATCTTTATTGGAATAAAAGTTATCGAAACGAGAATTATGAAGAAATTCATTTCTCACAAAAATAAAAAAATTCTAGAGGCAAATAGGAAAATGGGAGCAAAAGGTAATTACACAAGTAACTTCCATGGGTAGTGTTAGCATCTAGAGTCATATTTAACAATGATTTCGATTTTACGCTTAGTTTGGGAACTTGTGAAAAATCAGGGACGATGTATTCTATCCGTATGGTCACTTCACGCTGTGTTGTGTTTTCTACTCCGTGATCCTAACGTGTCGTTTGAAAAATGTTGGAGTTATTGATCGACATGAAAGTTCAACAAACCGTCACTCATAACCAGAATGTGCTGAATCATAATATCTATATATGTGTAATATAAAGGTAACGGGCGTTTTTAGAATTAAGGTCTTCTTAATCTCTTTTGAGGAATCTTTGCTACTTCTTCATAGGTTTAGTAGAAAGGGATTGAAATCCTTGATTTTAGAAGCGTGAGTTGATTGCATTGCGTGGGGACACGAAAATGGTCTCGTCTGGGGTATTTTGGTATGTGCTAAAACACATACCTTTTCTTTATCAAAACTGACCCAAAATAACCAAGAAAGAGCCGTTTATTGCTAATATTTGTGGTTTTCTTGAGTTTATGCTTGTGCAGGTACGGATATATAAAAACACACAAAAAGAAACCAAATCAGACGTAAATCCGAGCACGAGAGATCAAGAGAGCTTAAGCTGAACCAGAAGGTCGAAATTTTGCATTTATGAAGATTTTATTCTCCGAGGATGATTTTTGGAAGTTACAATCAAGTTTGAAGAAATGTCAAGATTAGTCCCTAAACTTTGAGCTTTTGGCAAAAGTGATCCTTCAAGGTTCAGAGTTTACAAGTTCAGCCCTTGGTTAATTTGAGATTGACAAGAAAGGCCCTTGAAAGAGATTTTCAGAAAATACACCTTTGGTCCCTTGGAAATCAGAATATACAAGATTGGTCCTTGCAAGTATTAAATGGGTACTAAACATATCCTAAGTCCATCAAATAAACCTTTGGCCCATTGATATCCAACCCATCCAACCCATTCACCTAAACCCGGATCCCATAACCCGTGGCCCCGGTCAACCCACCATATACCCGGTCAACAATAACCAAAAAAAATCGAAATATAATAAATAAAAACCACCGCCCATAAGCGGAATAACACCCATTGTTCTTGTTTCACCATTCTCCCCATTTACCCTGCTCATCCCCACGTTTTACCCAACTAAAATAGCTTCTAGAACCCTCACAAGCGTGTCAGAGGGTGTGACCAGAGGATGGCAGTGGCATATTGGAGCACTCTCATTGGTTCTAACACCTCACCCAAGCAATCCAAGGGCTGTGAATTGGTTTGATGACAAGGGAGTTGATCAATGGCTCAGGATAGAGCTCCTAGATGCTTCCCAAGCTCTCCTCAACAGCAGCTATAAAAACCCATCTTCACTCACATGTTGAGTCGTCCAGTTTTTAAGCTTTAGAAAATTGTTACCACTCTTTAATTTCTGTCATTTGTTATTTCAATAATTAATTAGTAGTTTGTTAACTCAGTTAAGTTTTGTAAACTCATTTTATCTAATGCAATTTACTTTTCTAATTTCAATTACAGTTGCTATTTGATTTTGTTTACAAGTTTGTGCATTGTGCTTAAAAAGCTTTATTCCTCCCTGTTTAAGCTCACATAAGCTTCTCTAAGCTTATGTGAGTTCAATTCTGTTCGCTTTTGTTCTTAATTCAAAGATTATGAAAAAGTCAACAATAGTCAAAGATTTTCAAATTTTGAAAGTCAACTGAGTTAAGGTTAATTTCTGAATTCAATCTGTTTAATGGTTAAAGCTAATGGTAATTTTCTCATTTTGATTCAGCATTACAATCGGTTTCGTCAGATTTCGCTCAAAGTTTAAGTTCATTTGGTTCTAAATGAAGGTGTGTTTGGATTAAGCCAAGTTTATGAGTTTGAGTTGTTTTTGTAAAATGAATCTAAGTAATCTGAGGACTTAGTAAGCTTTCTCTACAATTGGTTTGGTTTTAAGTTTAGTGAGTAAGAGTTTAATACCATTTTTCAATCCTGTCACTCCATTTTTGCTGCTTGCTGCATCAGATAAGTTAGTATTCATTCACCTTTGATTTTGCTTATTTAGTTGGTTTATATAGATTATTTAGGTTTAGATTTAGATTAGTTAGTTATCGTTCTTCCCTAGTAGCTTTTTAAGAGATTTTGTGGCTTAGTTTGACTCCTTTTCTTCCCTGAATCACCTATTTCAGTATTAACATAGTTGCTGTCAATTTGAGGATCTGTCTAGTAAGTTGAAGCTAGAACTTGATTTATGTTTCCCTTTGTAGATGTAGGTAGTGGTTAGAACTAGATAGGCTTTCAGATTCATCGTAGGAGCTTGTAGCAGTAGCTTTGTTAGCCTGCATGTTCCCCTTTCTTCCCATTATCTGCTGCACATCAGTCCCCAAATGTCCCAAATAGCCTTCATTTTTGATTTTAGTTTCCTCATCTTAGGTCCTTAGAAGCTGAAATTTTAGACTTTAGATCTCTGGCTGGTTGTCTTTTGCATGGTAATTTTAGTTTGATTTTAGGAATTTTATAAGCCACTTAAATTAGTGCTCAAAGTTGCTCCTAAGGGTCATTTGGCATATTATGGTTTTGTAGCTTAAATCCTTTTTGATTGTGCTCTTTGGCTCCCCATCAGCTGCAATAGCTTAGTTTCAGTTAGAATAGGGTAGTTTTAGCTTATGGTGGCTTTGTGTAGCTTATCACGCTATTGCTTATTTTTCAAGTGCTTATTCATACAAGTAGTGTGCCAAATCATAGTTCCTGTGATAATTAGTTGTTTCAAGTATTTTCATGGATTCTCAAAGAGCATTTTATACTTATCTGGATGTTTTCATATTTTTCACTATTTATTTGCTATTTTTTCTACATTTTATATCATTTTTTAGCATTTTTAAATAGCATTTTATTCAAATAAATTAGAAAAAGCTCAGAAAAATACAATTTCAATTTTATTAGTTTTAGAATATTCAAAAAGTCATAAAAAGTATTTTTCCAGAATTTTCTTAGATTAAATAGTATTTTCTAGGAATTTAATTAGTTTTTAATAGTATTAAATTCATAATAAATTCATAAAATGTCAAAAAAATGTGATTCCAGTTTTGATAATTCTTTTTAGTTAATTTTGATTTTTGAAAATTAGTTTTGTAATTTTCTAGCTTATTTTCCTAATTTTTAGTATTTTAGCTCTATTTTAAATGTCTTAAATTAGTTTTTAATTCAAATAAATTCCAAAAAAATCATTAAAAATAATTTTAATTCTTAGTTAATTTTCTAATATCATTTTTAGTTTAAAATTAATTTTAGATTAGTTTTAGGACTTAGAATAGACGTAGTTGCATTTTATTTTCGTTTCGTTTTAGTATAATTCGCGTATTTAGGATTCCCCGTAGTGTAATTTCCCTTTTATGCTTCCCTTGCCCCGTAGTTTAGATAACTTCATATTATCCCCTGTTCCCATTCAAATCCCGATAATCGGGACGTGAGTTGGAAATTCCATTCAACCCTCGTTCGGAACGATCTCGGTGCTCAAACCTAACACGTTTGAGTTACCCGTATACTACACACTCTTCTTATTATTGGTTTCCCGAGTGAATCGGCACCATAAACAACCTTTCTAGAAAGGATCTTGTCAGAGGCTTACCCAGATTAAAATATGAAAAAGATCATCTTTGTTCAGCCTGCCAACTGGGAAAAAGCACGAAATATGCCCACAAACCAAAACCCACAAACTCTGTAATGGAAGTCCTTCATACTCTTCATATGGATATGTATGCCCAATGAGAGTGCATAATATTAATGGGAAGAGATATGTGTTAGTAGTGGTTGATGACTACTCCAAATTCACTTGGGTTAAGTTTTTGAGGATGAAGGATGAAACTCCAGATGTCATCATTAAACTCATTAAACAACTTCAAATCCATCTCAACAAAATAGTTTGAATCGTCCGCATCGACAATGGAACCGAGTTTGTTAATAAAGAACTCAATGAATTTTATGGAAATGTTGGAATCAGTCCCAAAGAAGTGTCCCTTGAACTCCTCAACGAACGGTGTAGTTGAAAGACGAAATCGAACTCTTGTAGAAGCCGCAAGGACAATGCTGATTTACTCAAAGGTTCCAATGTTTCTCTGGGCTGAAGCTATTGCCACGCTTGTTACACTCAAAATCGATCTCTAATTCACACTTCTCATGTAAAGACTCCTTATGAACTTGTCCACAATAGAAAACCAGATCTATCATACCTTCGTGTGTTTGGTGCTTTATGTTATCCAACTAATGATGGTCAAGATTTAGGAAAACCGAGAGCTAAAGCGGACATTGGAGTTTTTGTAGGCTATGCACCAAACAGAAAAGGTTACCGAATCTATAACAAGAGAACCCGAAATATCATGGAAACAATTCACGCCACGCTTGATGAGTGACCGGTCAAATGGCTCTCGGACATTCCAGTCGACCCGCACTTCAAAATAGTCCCATTGGTTCATCTCTTGTACCAAACTCCTCATCAGCAACTCCATATGTACCCCCCTTAGAAGATGATTTAAAGAAACTGTTTGATCCAATGTTTGATGAACAATTTGAGCCAAGTAACAATGATATGTCAATCCAATCAACAAAGGCTGCTTCTATCCCTCACAATGAAATTAACCCTTCAACTTCTATGTCATTAAGCCAAGAAGCCTGCTTTGACCAATCTGTTCATCAACAAATCTTCAATCATCAAGTGTACATCCTGAAATGCTTCGATTCATAGGATGAAGTCAATCCCTTTGCAACTCCCGAAGATGCTCCATTTGAAAATATATTTGCTCCTCGAATCATCATTCAACCATCTTCTACAGAGACATCGACTCTGCTACTTCAGCCCTCAACAAACACATGAACACCTCGTAAAATGGACTCACGATCATCCATTAGACAACATCATTGAAATCCCTCTCGCCCAAGATCCACACGGAAACAACTAGCAACCGATGCCTTATGGTGCTTCTTCAACTCCGTACTCTCTAAGATCGAACCAAAAGATGTTAAAACCACCATGAATGAAGACAGCTGGTTCAATGCCATGCAAGAAGAAATTCATGAGTTTGATCGTCTCGATGTATGGGAATTAGTACCTGCTCCAGATTGTGCTATGATCATTTCTAAGGAAGCTGATTCTCCTCAAGAGTTCTATTTGTTTGAAAAGTGGAAAGCTAGTTCTGTCTCACCCATCATTGATAAGCAAGGTCCTACTGATGATGATGTTTTGAATACTGGAGGCAATAGTGCTCATCATCAAGATAAGGATGAGTTATTGAAAGATAATTCAGTGTTGGTAGAAGAAATTGAAAAGAAGAAAAAGCCGCTCAAGCACGGATAAGCCAAGCATAAGCACGGATAGAGTTAATACAACCTCTGCTAAGCCAACAACTTCTACCACTGTAATTACAAGTGAAATCCGGCTACTGTAAGTACGATAGTAGTACTTTCTATGGACCACATGCAAAGCCATTACATGGTGAGGAGGAGTATCCACATGATCCCGATATGCCCGCTTTGATTGAACTTGATACTCCTAACGATGATGAAGACATGTATGATTTCTTTAATGCTGATTTAACTAATTTGGAACATGTCATTCATGAAAGTCCTGTTACCTCCACAAGGATACACAAGATTCATCCCAAGGAACAAATACTTGGAAATTTGAATACTCCAGTTCAAACAAGAAGCAAGGTTAAGAACACGGAACCCTTTCCTGAACATGGGTTCTTTGCAAGATCTCTTCACAAAAGAAACAGTCATAAAGATCTGCAAAATTGCCTGTTTGCTTGTTTTCTATCTCAAAAGGAACCAAAGAGGGTTGAAGAAGCATTATCTGAAGAAGGTTGGGTAGAATCAATGCAAGAGGAGCTTCTTCAGTTCAAACTTCAAGAGGTTTGGACATTGGTAGAACTTCCAAATGGTAAGAGGGCCATTGGGACAAAATGGGTGTGCAGAAACAAAAGGGATGAAAGAGGTATTGTTGTAAGGAACAAGTCAAGGTTGGTTGCTCAAGGATACACACAAACTGAAGGCTTGGATTATGATGAAGTGTTTGCTCCAGTTGCAAGAATTGAGGCTATTAGATTGTTTTTAGCTTATGCTTCATTCAAAAACTTTGTGGAGTATCAGATGGATGTTAAAAGTGCATTTTTGTATGGCACAATTGATGAGGAGGTTTATGTCTGTCAACCTCCTGGTTTTGAAGATCTTGATCATCCTGATAAGGTCTACAGGTTGAGGAAGGCTATGTATGGTTTGCATCAAGCTCCTAGGGCATGGTATGAGTGTCTGTCCACTTATTTGATGGACAATGGGTTTAAAAGAGGACTGATTGATAAAACTTTGTTCATAAGAAAGCACAAAGATGATATTTTACTGGTTCAGGTTTATGTAGATGACATCATCTTTGGCTCAACCAATAAAGAGCTATGCAAAGATTTTGAGAAGCTTATGCATGATAAGTTTCAGATGAGTTCTATGGGAGAACTCACTTTCTTTTTGGGGCTACAGGTTCAACAAAGGACTGATGGTATCTTCATTAGTCAAGACAAGTATGTAGCAGATGTTTTGAAGAAGTTTGGGTTTCAGGATGTGAAAAGTGCTAGTACACCAATGGAGACTCGAAACCCTTGCTACCTGATGATGGAAGTACTAGAGTTGATCAAAAGTTGTACAGGTCCATGATTGGATCTTTGATGTATCTCACTGCATCTAGGCCAGATATAATGTTCTCAGTATGTGTGTGTGCAAGATTTCAAGTCACACCTAATTCATCACACATGAATGCTGTAAAGAGAATTTTTAGGTATCTTAAGGGTCATCCTAAATTGGGCCTTTGGTACTCAAAGGATTCTCCTTTTGACTTGGTGGCCTACACAGATAGTGACTATGCCGGTGCTAGTTTGGATAGGAAGTCTACAACTGGAGGATGTCAGCTTTTGGGAAGCAGACTTATTTCATGGCAGTGTAAAAAGCAGACTATTGTGGCAAATTCTACAACTGAAGCTGAATATGTGGCTGCTGCTAGTTGCTGTGGTCAAGTTCTATGGATTCAGAATCAATTGCTGGACTTTGGGTACAATTTTATGCATACTAAGATTTACATTGATAATAACAATACAATATGCATCATTAAAAATCATGTTTTACATTCTAGAACTAAACATATTGAGATAAGACATCATTTTATTAGAGATTGTAATGAGAAAAGGTTGATTCAAATGGTAAAAATCCATACTGATTTCAATGTTGTTGATCTTCTCACCAAAGCTTTTGATGTGGGGAGGTTTCAATATCTTGTTGTTAGTATTGGAATGATTAATCTCTAAATTCTCAAATTGTTTTGTACCAGTTTGTATATGTACTTGTTATTATGTAATCTTAGTTTTGCTATTTTTGTTTCTAACCACTTATAGTTTGTTTCTAACCACCGATAGTTTGGTCCAAACCACGCTAGTTGTTACTGTTTTTCACTAACCATTTTGCAGTTACTAGAATGATCATTATAGAAGTATAAGAAGTAGTGATGCAAAGTATTCATTCATTCATTAGAGAAAGCGACTTACACTTACAGAGTACAATCATCATCAAATGCAACTACAAGAACAGAGCTATACATGATCTACTAATCCTAATCTAGTTCATCTCATCTATTCCAACATCTAACAGGCTGTTGGATATGCATGATCGCTCACATCTTTCACACTAGATGCTGGATATGCGTTTGTGAAGTCTTGCATAACCACCCATTCCTTCTATCTCAATGGCTGGAGATGCATGACTACTATGACGAGGATGCTAAGGATCAAAATGGAAAGGATGGATTGATGAAAACGTTGATGATGACGATGACCACATTAGATGAAGCACGAAGGACATAGTCATATCACCATAAAGAATCATTCCATTTTCCTTTTTCCCTTCCCCTTTACGATGTGTGAAGAAGCACCATAACTTGGTACTTGAAGACCAAGAACCACCTCTCTGTCTTTTGGAAGTGGTGGGTTTCTTGCTCGTGGTCTTGTTTGGGGTTGAGATGAAGGTTGGGAGTATGAAGATCTCTTCTTTGAGGAATCATCAGAATCCTCAGATGCATTACTTGGATTCACCACACTATCATCTTCAGATGATGGAAGAAATGGAGATTTTACTGGTCTTGTTTCTTGTGGAGGGAGGTAGAACTGCCATGGGTTACCTTCTTCACTTGATGATGAAGATGATGATGAGGATGAGGAGGATGTTAGATTGACTACTTCTGGTTTATTCCAACTAGGGTTCCACGTTGTGATTGCAGTTGATTGGAGACTTTGAAGTAATTAGGGTTTTGATATTGATTGGTGTGTGCGTTATGAAAGATTTGGGTTCTTTTTATAAGTGGGGTTTAGGGTTATGGAAGTAAATACGGGGCAGGTTTAATGTGGTTGAGGAGTTAATGAGATTTTTGGGAGTTGGACTAATATTAGTTCTAGAAGTTGACCATATTGACTTACTGTTTCAAACCACGGATAGGTCTTTTGGAACCACTTTTAGCTCTTCTTAACCACTGACAACAATAACTTTATACTCTGTGTTGGTTTTGTGTTTTTGTCTTACCGGTATGAAGGTTTTGGGTGCCTAAGGAGCTGATTTACTTGCTATATCTCTTGGTCATTTGGAAGAAGTGATCCCATGTATCTGCTGATGGTATGTTGTAACCACGGATAGTAGTTCTGGAACCACGGATAGCATGGAGTCTAGTTTTGGATAGTACAGGGGCTGTTTGGTAACATTGGCGAATCTATATCACTCTCCCCAAATCACGGACGGATTATTTATTTGATTCTCAAACCACTTCCAATTGGCGCTCAACCTTAACCCTAATCACTTTCTTTGCAAAATTCACCAACTCACATCATTATTTTCCTTAATCATAATGGCTGAAAAGTATTCCACTTCACATAACCTAGTTGCCATTCTCACCAAGAATGCTCGTTCTGAAGGATTTCATCAAATGATTGATTTCTTAGTTCACAGTCCCATTCATTATGCTTTAACTGTTACACCCACTATTCTTAAAGCCTACATACATCAGTTCTGGAAGAATGCTACACTTGTAATGGTTGATGGTGTGGAGATGTTTCGTTCTAAAGTGGATGACCATGTTATTTCATTCTGAGGATATCATTCGAGAAGTTTTGCAGCTTTGATGATGCCGATGGGGTTGACAATCTTCGAGATGTTGAGATTGTTGCTGGTTTAGAGATATTAGGATATATACATAGAGGTGACAAGGTACAATTCTTTAAGAGTTTGTTTTCACCACAATGGAAGTTTTTGATTCACACCTTGTTGATGTGTATGAGTAACAAGACCACAGTTTTTAATGACTTTCCTTCAAAAATTGCTACTGCTATTATTTGTTTATCGAGGAAGGAAGTTTAATTGGTCTAGAATGATTTATGAGGGGTTAGTACAAAACATTTGGAAGAAGGGTAAATACTATTTGTATCCTCGGTTTGTTCAACTGATTATAGCACATCAAATTGTTGATCCTATTGAACATTCTAGAGAGTATGAAGTACATCATATGCTTCCTAAGGTTTTTGCACATATGAGGAATCAGACCACGAATGTACAAATTAGAGATGTTCCTTTATTTCCTCACATGCTTATTTTGCCTACTGCTCCTGATTTTGATGAAGGTCTTGACACTCAACTGCTTGTCACTGACAGTACACCTCCAACCACTGATACTACAACTCAAATCACTGTAAGTACACCTCCAACCACTGATAATACACCTCAAATGACTAATATTTCACCTATTGTATGGACTAGGAGAAAGAAGGGCACTAAGCTTCCTCAGGCTAGTGCTAGTGGTGTTGCTCATGAGGCTGTCACAGGTGATGAAGGTGACATGATTGGAAGGGCTTCCACTACTGATACATGCTTAGATGCTGATCAGGATAGTGGAAACATAAATAAGACCCAACCATTGGCAACTCCTAATGTAGAGAGTTCCTTGGAACTTAACACAGGTGGAGGAATCCCTAGCCATTTGGCTAAAACAGGGTGCATAGATGTTCAGGCTCGGTCTGATGCTATGTTTTCTATATCCAAAGATTCACCTCTCGGGCAGCTTAACACGCTCGAAGTGATGAGGATAGGTTGGAACCTGAACATGAATTGACGGATTCTGAGTTTGTACATACTGACTTTTCCAATGAACCACCTCTCGGACCAGTTCACACAGGTCGAAGTGGGGAGGATATTCTTGAACGCTTAAATGAATTGACGGCCAAATGTACCAAGATGGAGGAGACGATCTCTAATCTCAAGGAATTGGCTGGGTTTCATGAAAAGGATATTCGGCTTGAAGCCTGTGGTTTTGGTTTTGGAAGATAAAAAGACCTGGGCTTGCCGCTGAGGAAGCTAAGGAAAAAGAAGATGAACTCCTTTCCAGCTCTGAATATGGAGGATGTATCCAAACAGGGGAGGAGTGAAGGCAAGAATTCAGGGGAGGATGTTAATGTATCTATGGAAGAAGATGTTGATAGTGGAGATCAAACATTTGTGGTATCTGATAAAGATGGGAATGAGGCGCTTCTTGAAAATGTGAAGAAGGTTGTAGAAGATGTAGTCTTGAACACAAACACGGATGGTATGTCCGAAACCACGGTTAGTACACTTCTAACCACCGATGTCAGAACATAGCAACTATAAATACTACAACTATACCTTCAGCAATCATACCCACTGCTATTATAACCACTTCCACTGTTGTAACATCATCTAAGCCTAAAGAAGTAGAGAAAGAAGTTGCAAGTACATTGATTAATCTGAGCAAAACATCATCTATTTCTACACCCATTATTGCACCTGCTTTATCTGTTCAAACTACTGCAACTAAATCCAAACCCAGAGGAAAAACTTTAGTTATTGGTGAACCACTGAAGAAGAAGGTGATTCAATCTGATGTTGGAAAGGGTAAAGGTATTGCAGATAACGAGTTGAAGTTTAAATCTAGAGCAGAACAAGAAGCTTTTGATGATGCATTTGTAAAGAATATGGTTGCTGAAGAACAAGCAGCTTTGGATAAAAGAAAGAAAGAAGAGGAGGAAGCTAGTGAGAAATGGTTAGCTATATGGTATAATTCACAAAACTATCTTCAAGCTTCTTTACAAATTCTTGATGAGTTTACTGTACAAGAATGGGCATTCGGATGATGAGGAAAAAGCTAGATTGATGAGTGAATGGGCAAGGAAGGTTAGCAAAACAAAGAAACATGTTATAAGAAAGAAACCTCCTACTATGGCTCAGATGAGGAATGTATTGATGAAAATTATTAAGAATTCAGTGCATTTATGTTTCGATAATCTTAGTAAATGTTAATTTGAAAGAATTTTGGAAATCTATGAGAGATGTATGAGGATTAATGTAGATGATTTCTGTCCAATGAATTCGAGAAGGAAGAAGAGTGGAGAAAGAAGCATGATGAGTGGATGCTAAGTAAAAGAAAGAGAAAATCTGAGATTCAAGAAACATCTGATTCTAAAAGATTAAAAGAAGCTGTAGATGTTAATCAAATTGTTTCTTATGAGTTTAAGCTTAATGATGGAAGTGAAGGAGTTTGGAAAATTCAAAGACTCAACAATGAAGTTTATGAGTATAATAAATTTTCACAAATGCTTCAGTATTTTGAAAGGGATGATTTGATGGATCTCTGGAGACTTTACAAGAACAAGTTTGGTGAAGTGCATCCAATTGATAATCATGAGAGACTGGTCTATTATAATTTGAAGATTTTATTTGAACCAACTCATGATGAACCTGAATGGAAAGGACTCTACAATGGTACTGTAACAAGCTGGTTTTTATATCAAACTTGTGGAGTTCATGTTTTAACTGTTTTTGGAAAAATTATTCACATGCTTGTAGAAGGTGAATATCCTCAGTTGAATAAGTATCCAGAAATTATTGTTCAGATGTTGAAACCTGGTATTATCAAGATGTTGTTACCCTATGATGGTCAAGCCTATGATTTGTTGAAGAAGTATGAGACAATTCTTAAATCTCATAAGTGTTTGGCTACATCCTCCATTTCAGATGTTTTGAGCTTAAAGGAAACTTGAGAATTCTGTTGGAATGTATCAAGTTTAGGGAAGGATTGTTGGGTTTTAGGTTCCTTGCATCAAGAATTACTTTAAGTAATGGAACCACGGACAGGCTTGATAGAACCACGGACAGAAGAGTGTAACCACGGATGAAGACAACCGCGGCTAGTAGTAATGTGTAACCACTGATGATATATTGTAACCACTGCTAGTGTTTTGTATAGTCGGTTAGATAAATATGGAAAATATATTTATCTTGTAGGTTACGTATTGTATAATGTATAGGACTCCTTAGCTTATAAAAGGAGGTTCTAGGTTTGATTAGATATGTAAGTTTTATATCTAAGGTCGATACACTTCAAGGTTGCAAAACCCTAATACTGTAAGAGTATTCGTATTAATAAATAATATTGAGGTGTTGAATGTTAACTGTTCTTCTTCTTAAGGTTAAGTGTTAAATTCCGCATAATACTTAATAAGTTGTTATTCTAAGTCAGTTTCTATATTAGATCGTTTGCTCAACTGGGATCAACAAAACCTCGACCCTATTACTCTGATCCAAACATAATCTATACACGTGATATCCGAGATGATCTTAAACCTCTCGCAGTCATTCTATGTGAAAATGTTTGGAGTCTTAGGGGAAATCGAGAAATTCTTCCTGCTTGTTGTGCTCACATAATGTATTGTCTGCTAACCTAACAACCATACAATCTCGCCTCCCATATGGAAAGTTCCTGACACGCCTTTATCATCATGTCATGTACTTTAATCCTCAATTTCAAAGTCCGTTGTACGTACTGGTGAATAAGATGATGGAACCTCTAAAGACATCTCACATCAAGTCATTCTTTGTCCCTGGATTGGCAAATACTCATCATCCATTTGACAATCCATCTAGTGAAAACGCTCAAGAAACCTAGTTTCCTTTCCAAATAGGTTCAATCTCTAGATTTCATCCTCTGTCTTTGTAATGTGACCATCCTCATGAAATAAAACATTTAACGTTTGATGTCTCGCTTATATAGTTGCTCAAACTCTTTAGAAAAATGGCTTTAGATTACAATACCTTGTGTAAGTTTTTGCATACCTTCTATGAAGGTACTGTTTAGCAGGAGCCGGATCCCTCACTTTGTACTAGACGGATCCCTCCACTTAGAGAACCATGGGATCCGGGCAGACAGTAATGAACTTGCAGACCTTTACACATCAAACCAGCCCAGAAGACCACTTCACACTAGCCAAACATAATGCCTTAGGACCACTTAAGTCTTTCTCAAGATCAGTAGGTATCACACTCACTCATACTTAACTTAGGATCACATTCAAAGTGCTTTTGATTTATCAATTCACCTAAACTCACCATATTTCCGCTCCAATACTCACACATCATTTCTCACATGTCAACACATCTAGTTTTATAATTCTCTCAATTTTAGCAAATTGATTTTAGTCATCCTTATCTCAAAATGGGTCAAAAACTTGTTTTTCATTTCTTACAACTTTTAAGGAATTTTCCAAATTTATTTTTAGTTGCCATCTGATCTCTAGGATCATTTAGCACCACTTGACACTCTCAAATTCCTAGTGTCATTCATTGGTACTCATAAAGTCCTATTTTCTTCCATGAAAGGCAATCATTAGCTACCATCACTCATTGCCCTTGATCATTTAAGTCCCCTTTCATTTAAGACACTTAGGAAGACTGAAACACTCATGATGTATAGGTACTAGACCTTACAAAACATCATTTCCCGCTTTTCTTGGCTGCTGCTGAGAGCCAGATCCCTAGAATTAGCCTAGACGGATCTTTCATTGGAGGGAACTGTGGGAACCGGCTGACAGATTCTGCTAACCATAGCTAAAACAATCATTTCAAGCTCTCCTTGCTAAGTTGAACACTCCATCTTACTTCACTTAACCTCCTTGATTAATACAAATCTGAAGTTGACTCTTGTGCATGCAAATCATCACATTTCAAAGGATCTTAGTGGCTTAATTCTTGAATGCACTTGCCAAATCCTTCCCTTTATAAACCATCTTGTTAGGAATTCTAAGTCATCATCCCCAACCTCATTCTCAGCATTTAGAAACCTTTACATCACTAACCTTTAATCATCTCATCATGAGAAAAGCTCCTAGTGCTAACTCATCCACCAAAGGACCACCCAAGAAACTTGCTCGTATTGTTCACAAAATTTCTTCAACCGAATCATCTGCCGTTAAATCCACAAACACTAGGATTTCCCCTCCACCAACTCAACCAATCAAACCAATCCCCAAAAGGATTGTTCCCACAAAACTACCATTGCCAAACACCACCATACCTCCTAAACCAAACACCCCTATTTCCACTTACCATCACCTTTAGTGCCTATAGCCTTATCATTCACCACTTTAATTTCATCTCCATACCTTTACAACTTAGAGTACTTGCCTTCTACGCCATCACACCCTCCACCATTGCCAACACTCTCCTCTATAGAGAGAATATCGCAACAAAATCAAGGTGTTGAATCTACACTAGCACCGGTATCCTTCTCTCCATCACCCTCAAATAGTCCCTTTTGGATTATGAGGAATCATCAAAGTCAACCACCCAATCACTTGGAAGTAGATACCTCTCTACCACCCTCCAGGTCTTATATTCCACCACCACCACCTTTCGTTGAACCACCTCCACAAATCCCTCCTTCTTTTGAGAATCCTCAACCTTCCTCACTTAACCCTCCTCCTTTTGTGGAAGCTCAACCAAACCTTTCATCTCAAGCCATCGCATTTCTACAACCACCATTTCCGAGCCATGAAAAAGATTGTTATCATTGTCAACATGTTGAAGGCATGATACATGAATTACGTGGAGAGCAACGTTTCATGTTTTATCACCTCCTCGAATGTTTCTATAAGGTCAACAAACCTAAACAACCTTGAGCTTAAGGATTCAAGCTGTGTCCTAGTCTTAAGCTTAACTTAGATGATTTAGGAATCTTAATTCATGTATTATTCATTTTCTTCGTTTTTAAAGTAATGTACATCATTTCTCTAGTTTTATTGAATGAAATTACATGTTATATGCCATATGATCTTGTGTATATGATTGGTGTCTTTATACATAACTCATTTTGATGATTTACATCACTTCACATCACCACTGCTGTCTTAAGTATGCAGGGGAACGGATCCCTCATTTTAGCCTAGACGGATCCCTCCAAGAGAGAAACCGTGGGATCCGTGCAACAGAAGACATTTTTATTACTAACTTGAGTCTTATTTGCAGGAAATTATGCATCATATACTTGTTTTCTAACCTTTGTTTTGTAGATTTTCAATATACACGTGAAGACTTTGACACCCTTAGCTAGGGGGAGTTTCTTGTCAAAGTAAAATAATTGCAAAAACATTTGCATTACTTTCACATAGGATTACAATAACTACATGATGTCCTCCTTGCAAAGGAGCACTCGTGATGTGCTACGTGTGTACAAGTTTTAAATTTATAAAATGTGAATTACCAATATTACCAATAACACATACGAGCAAGTATACTCGTCCGTTATAGCAAGATTATGAAGGTAAGTCGGGATCGTTCGCAGGGATTTGAGTGAATCTAAGCACAAGTTTAAATCAACAGAGTCTATCCAAAACATATAACAAAGCAAATAGATATAATGAAATTCAGATGATTAAAAACTACACTTGCTTAAACTAGTTTCATATCATAGATTAATGTGATTGTGTTAACCTCTTTAACATGCTGGTTATGATAATTATTTGAAGGACTAATCTATTGTTCTTACAAGTTAAACATTCGTCAAGATTTTAGTTCATAAAAACAAGCATTACGTTTAACCAATCAATTCAAGATCAATTCAAGTTTCATAAGTCTACATACATAAACTTAAACACAAAAACATCCACTTGTTTCATCAAATTGCTTAAGAAATGGTCAATACAAAAGGTAACCGATCATATAGACAAAAGGCTACAATTGATTCTCAACAACTAATCTTACGACCTTTTAGATGTTTCCAACCAAGAAACTTGTTCATGTTGTTCATGAAATTTCTTCAACCGAATCATCTCCCATTAAATCCACAAAAGCTAGGATTTCTCCTCCACCAACTCAACCAATCAAAAAATTCCCCAAAAGGATTGTTCCCACAAAACTACCATTCCCAAACATTACTATACCTCCTAAACCAAACACTCCTATTTCCACTAAACCATCACCTTTGGTGCCTAGAGCCTTATCATTCACTACTCCACTTTCATCTCCACACCTCTATAACTTAGAGTACTTGCCTTCTAAGCCACCTCATCCTCCACCAATGCCAAGATTCTCCTCAATAGAGAGAATAGCGCAACAACAAAACCAAGGTGTTGAAATGACACTAGCACTGGTATCCTTTTCTCCATCACCCTCAAATAGTCCCTTTTAGATTATGAGGAATCATCAAAGTCAACCACCCGATCACATGGAAGTAGATACCTCTCTACCACCATCCTCGACACATATTCCACCACCACCACCCTTGGTTGAACTACCTCCAAATGAGCCTCCACAAATCCCTCCTACTTTTTTGGAACCTCAACCCAACCTTCCATCTCAAGCTATTCCATTTCTACCACCACCATTTTCGAGCCATGACAAAGATTGTTATCATTGTCAACATGTTGAAGGCTTGGTACATGAACTACGTGAAGAGCAACGTTTCATGTTTTATCACCTCCTCGAACGTTTCGATGAGGCCAAAAAACCTAAAAAAACCTTGAGCTTAAGGATTCAAGTGGTATCCTAGTCTTAAATTAGATAGTTTTGGAATCTTAATCCATGTATTGCTCATTTTCTTAGTTTTTAGAGTTACGTACTTCATTTCTCTTGTTTTAATAAATGAAATTACATGTTATATGCCATAGTGTCTTGATAATATGTTTGGTGGCTTAATGCATAACTCTTGTTGATGTTAACACCACATTTTAAATCCATATTGATGTCTTAAGTATGCAGGCAGACGGATCCCTCATTTTAGCCTAGACGGATCCCTCTAAGGGAGGAACCGTGGGATCCATGCAAAAGGAACAATTTTTCTTACTAATTTGAGTCTTATTTGTAGGAAATTATGCATCATATACTTGTTTTCTAACCTTTGTTTTGTAGATTTTCAATATACACTTGAAGACTCTAACCCCTCAACAAGAGGGTGTTTCTTGTCAAAGAAAAACAATTACAAAACCATTTGCAATACTTTCACATAGGTTTACATTACTACTTGACGTCCTCCTCACAAAGGGGCACTCGTCAAGGGGGAGCATGTTCTTCTAAAAGACGAAACTATTTGCAAACGATATTGTAAAACACTAGTTTAGCCTTCCTAAATTACTTGACGCCCTCAACAAAGGGAAGCACCCATCAAGGTGGAACTAAGACGAGAATTCTTCTCATCTCTTACTCTCTATTTTTCATATTTTTACTTTTTACATGTTTTTCTTCAAAAAATGTGTAAGTTTCTTTTCGACGCTCTTTTTGTTTCGACAAAAAAGCAGAGAAGAGAGTAAAAACTCCAATTCAAACTTTTATAAATTTTAGTTTTCCTTAAAATAATCTTATGCTTTGTCATCAACAAAAAGGGGGAGATTGTTAATACAAATAAGCCGTAAAAACGTTTATTTATATTTTACGATCTTCTAATGTTATGTAGATAACAAACGTAAAATCATTTTAACGAAACAAATAAAATACGTAAATATTTTGAGCCAATAGTTTACTAACACACTTACGTTTTCATATAAAACACTAAAAAAGTAATAGTGTTTTCATGTTATAGTAATGCATATGTATAAAAACTAGTGTTTACATAATGGGTATATATATATATACACACTTAGTATGTATTGTAATGTGTAATGTAATGGGTAAGAATCTAAGTACTTGACCCATTAACTAGATACATTAAATGTAGTTGGGTAAAACCCAAAGTCCATAACCCATACCCATAGAGCATGATCCATAACCCATTGCATGACATCATGCATGAAGTTATGTTGGGTAATATCCATAACCCATAGAGCTAACCCATGACTAGATACATTGCATCTTCTAGATACATTGTATTTATTTGAATACCCATGGTCCAAAGTCTATGACCCATGACCCATGATCTATGACCCATAACCCATTTAGGGGGAGCGTCCTACGGATCCCCAGGAATACACTGGACGGATCCCTCAAGCAAGGGACCCATGGGATAGTAATGAATTTTTTCTATAAATAGTGAGACATTTCTTCATTCTAAGTTAACCCTTTCACACACATTCTCTCTTAGTGTTGCAAACTCTCTAACCTCAGATCCAAAGGATCTTTCTATGTAGTTTTGTGTTTGTGTGATTCTCTAGGTTCCTCTTAAAGGCGAGATCACCACCTCTTGAAGTCGAGCAAGCTCAAGTCCATGGGTTGCCAAACTTCGTCATCATCAAGACTACTGATGTTATCTTGTTGATAGTTCTTTCCTCTCTCATTAGAAGTGTTGTGTTGAAGACATAGGTGAAAGATGTCTAAAGGGTCATGTCGAAGGCATTAGTGAAAGGTGCCGAAGATCCGTGTCAAAGGCATTAGTGAAGGGTGCCAAAAGTCCGTGTTGAAGGAATTAGTGAATGGTGCCTAGGTGTCGTGTCAAAGGCATTAGTGAAAGCTTCCTAGGGTGTACATTCGATATGGTGCATTAATGTACAAGATAGATTAGTTTGGGTCAAAGGATATTGATATCCTTGTTGATGATGTAATAAGGAGTGGATCTCCTTTCGGATAGGTGCTGTGTTGTGTTGGGAAGTAGTTCCTCCTTAGTAATGGAACTCGGTATCTAGCCTTGTACCGGATAAAGTGTAGGTGACGTTGTGATAGGTTTGGTTCTACCTCATGGAAGAATCCGGTGTCTAGCCTTGTACCGGATAAAGAGTAGGCGACGTTGTGAAGGCTTCTCCACCATAAGGAGTTTGTGTTGTGTAGTGATTACGAACTCTCGAGTAGGTGACTCGGGGAGTGGAGTAGGGCAAGGAAGGTATTCTTGTAGCCGAACCACTATAAATACTTGCGTTCTGGTTTTGTGCTTCTTACTCTTTATCTTTGCTTTACATATTTATATGTTTATCTATCAAAATCCAACACACACATTTAAATAGATTGACATAATTCGATCTAAATAATTTAAAACGAAGTTTTAATCGGTAAAACTATTCAAACCCCCCTTATAGTTTTCCACACGATATACTCTCCCAGCTAAATAGGACACTTTACACTGAGAAATAGGTTGACAACTCCGGTAATGGATTTTAGCAGATCATCAGCTATAGCGGAAGCAACCCCTCCCAGAATATCCATTAAATGTTATGCTCTAAGCCCCATCGCGACCACATGATGTCCCTTTTGGGAAGTTACACATCTTGTTCAAAACCAAGTCTTTGTGGACAAAAAGGGCAACCACATCAAGTGGAGAAGAGGACGAAGTCAGAGGTGGGGAACAAGGTTGTGTTGGAAATGTATATATTTACAAACATGTGAATGTCCGGATTCGAACTCGTGACCACGGGATTGCACACATTAGCGAATGAGAATTAAAGTTAATAATTAATGTTTATGTTTACGATTAATTATTGCACATTAAGTCCGGTTAACGATCGTTAAGTATTTAACGGAAAAATGACTAACGACCGTTAAATGGAAAAAAGAAGGACTAGAAATGGAAAACTTGGAAAATTTATGGGTTTGGCTTTGGGCTTGTAGTATGGCCGGCCAAGGGGGCCTTATCCAAGCCTAATCCCTAACTTGTTTTTCAAGAATTCCATTCACTATATAAGCAAGGCTAGGTTCTAGGGTTTAATTTATATCTTTGTGCATTGAATTAACCCTAGATCTCTCCTATCCTCTCTTTTGTCTTATAATCGGCCGAGCACCCCAATTATAAGGGAGTTCGGTTTCGTTTTGCTTAAACGAGGACTTGTGTTAGATCTAGCAATCGCTTGATTCGTTTGGTTAATTCGTGTGTACAAGAACGTGGTTGTAAGACATTATTCTTACACCAATAAGTACTTCTTTGTTTTGATTTGCTCGAGGGTTGTTTTGCTTTGCTCGAGGGATTTGACATTCGCAAGAGGTACGTTACGCATACTTTCAGTTAATTAATTTATTTGTTATGATCTTAAGTCTTCCGCTGTGTACTCTTAATGTTTACTTGTTTATTGTATGTTATATATTTTATAAACTCAACAGTGGCATCACGAGCCTTGTATAACAAGTAATTAATTACTGAAACACATAATTAAAATAAACATGAATGTGTTATTATTTGTATGCTTAGATCTAGGGTTTGCAAAACCTAAACCCTAATTTTGAAGGGGGCGTTTTTTCGGTGCCCTAATTAGGGTTTTGTAAACTATTGTTTTAATTGGATTAGAAACCCTAAGATGCATGCAACTTTATGTGTATATGCGTAACTTTGATTTAATTGCATTAATTGTTAAGTGTAATTTTATATATCCATGATAATTATCTGCATGTTTTATCATGGATTTGCTTTATTGTATGTCTTTCTTGTTTAAGTGATATACACTAATTTTTGATAGATCTAAAATTGGGGAAGACCTCAATAATTATTAATTTAATCAATTATGTGCTATGTGGTATGTATTTAATTTTGACTTGCGCAATCGATGAATCGATGCATGTGGTTCACCTTGTACATAGATGAAAACGGGTGAAAGTCTTAATTAAATATATGCATATTGTCAAATCTAGAATTGGTTATTAATAGGATTTATCAAAACCGTTTGCATGTGGCTATTTGATATGCATGACTTTTATTTGTTATGCATTCATTGTTTATTTGTTTATTTTTTATAAATACTTGCTTGTTTGTTATGTGTAACAAGGGTATTTTTACAAGAAAAAATAAACTGACCTAAACAATGGTGAAACATGTATTTTTAAGACTAGTAATCATAATCGTTTAATTGATTGATGACTTTGGTACAAATGGTCTGAACGGCTCACCCATGAGAATGAACTACTAAAAGGGGTTTAAAGAAGTGCGCACAGTCACACTGAAAGGATGTCTTAGGTTGTGCTTTAGCGCGTACCTGGTCCTCTGCCCCCTGTAAGTTCGAGTGGAGCTACTTAGTAAGCCATTAAATGTGCAAGCTCATCTTAAGGGCGAATTAGTTTTAATTCCATGCGCCACTTCGGTGGTAATTATCCGAAACACTAAGTGTTTACACTTATGCAAAAGTACGGTATAATGGATGATAATTAACACTAAATTCCTTGATTGGTGAACCCATTACCTCAATTAAAGTTTGATGATGAAAAGCTTATACATTAAAACAAGATATAAATGTTTTAATAAAAACTTTGCTACAAAGATGAATGCATGACATCTTTGTACATATTTGATTTAACATCAAAACTATTACCCTTTAATTTAAGTTATATGCCATCCAACGAAACGGAAACACCTAAGATTACTTTCTATTTGCGTGAGAACGTGACTTAGATCTTAATCGAAGGGTAAAATGTCCACGTGTCGTGAGAACGGGCATGGACGATTTTGCAGTTTCTTAAGTTGGACAACTTAATTGAGTTAGGCAGTGAGAACTGGCAACTCAAGGCATAAGATGGGATAAAACATGATTACATGGCGATTGATATTGGCTATATGTAAATCCCATAAATCTAGGAATTGCAATTGAAATTGGCAATTGAGCAAATGCTCTACCATTTTGTATAAGGTTCATTACTAGTAGATCAACTGACGTAATGAAATTATGACAATTTGGATCCTAGTTTTCAATAAATATTAATTGGTTATATGAATATGAACCTTGGGTATTTAATTGTTTATTGAAAAGGAAAATTATCAAAATACTAATTATGGTTTTTGAACTTTTCTCAGTAGATGGCTCAATCTGAAAACACTATGAGCTTACTGAGTGCCGCTTTCAAAGATATGATTGGAAGGGACAAGCTGACTGACCCTAATTTCAATGATTGGCATCGTTCACTTAGGATCATCCTTCGTGTTGCCAAAGGGTTGAAATTTTGACTACACCTCTGCCTGATGCTCCTCCCAACACGGCAACTGCTCTTGAACTAGAGGCATATCGTGTTGAATATGAGAAGCACAATGATGTGGCGTGTCTAATGCTTTCGGGGATGTCTGCTCAATTGCAAAAACAATTTGAGCACTATCCGCCTATGAGCATGCTAGATGAACTCAAACGTATGTTTGAGAAGCCACCGGCAGCTGAACTGTATGAACTTATTGAAAAGGTTCATAGTTGCAAGCAAGAGGTTGGCAAATCTGTCTCCGACCACGTCCTAGAGATGAAACATCACTTGGACCAATTGGAGAAGCTCGGCTGTGGTTACTCGAATGATGTATGTGTCGGCCTCATCAATCACTCCCTTAATCAGGATCGGTTTGGTGATTTTGTCCGAAATTTTAACATGCATTGCACGGGCAAGACAGTGAATGAGTTACATGCAATGCTTGTAGACTACGAGAAGAGATTGCCAAAGAAGGCTCCTGCACCTGCTTGTACTCGCAATACGTGGTGGTAGGGTAAATAAGCCTAAGCCGCAAGCAGATAAGAAAGGGGAAGGAAAAGGAAAGGGGAAGCAAGTTGTCATCCCACCAGCTCCTAAGAAGAACCCTGGAAAGAAAAAGGAAAATCCTAAGAAGGATTTGTCTTGCCACCACTGCAACTCACCGGGTCACTGGAAGCGGAACTGTCCAGTTTATCTGAATGAGTGCCTTCAGAATAAAAATAAGATGGTGCCTAGCTCATCAGGTATTTTTATGTTTGAATTATTTTCTTTTCCTCATAAGCAAAACTCCTGGATATATGATACAGGATGTGGTACTCACATCTGTAATACATCGCAGGGACTTAGAGGGTCAAAGAAGCTGACCTGTGGAGAAAGATACTTGTACGTTGGAAATGGAAAGCGTGCAGCTGTCGAAGCCATAGGGACTTTTGATTTAGTGTTGCCTTCGGGCTTAATTTTAGAACTAAATAATTGTCATTATGCACCCTCCATTGTTAGGGGTGTTATTTCAGTTTCTTTGTTAAAAGATATTGGTTTTGTGCACACTTTTACAAGTTATGGAATTTCAGTTTCTTTAAATAATGTTTTTTACTTTAATGCAATTCCTATTCTTGGTGTGTTTGAAATTGATATGGATGGTTGTATATCCAATGAAAATAATTCGTTGTATAGCATTAGCAATAAGAAGAGCAAGTTGAACTGTGACTCTTCTTATCTTTGGCATTGTCGCCTTGCCCATATTGGCAAGAAACACATGGAAAAGCTGCAACACGATGGGCTTTTACAAATGGTCAATGATGAATCATTTGACAAATGCGAATCTTGCATTGCTGGGAAGATGACAAGGAAACCTTTTCACCACAAGTGGAAAGGGTTCGATCTACTTGGATTGAAACACACTGATGTGTGTGGTCCACTTAGACATGTGTCAAAACGTGGTGCTGTCTACTTCTTAACCTTTACGGATGATTTCAGTCGTTATGGTTATGTTTATTTACTTAAACATAAACATGAAGTCTTTGAAACATTTAAGGTTTTCAAAAGTGAAGTAGAATTACAACTCGGTAAGAAGATTAAAGCTCTTCGATCCGATAGAGGTGGTGAGTATGTAAGTCAAGAGTTCAAAGATTACTTAGTTGAGTGTGGAATTATCCAGCAGCTCACATCTCCTTATACTCCACAACAAAATGGTGTATCTGAAAGGAGAAATCGTACCTTACTTGACATGGTACGATCAATGTTTGAACTTACGACCCTACCTTTTACTTTTTGGGATTATGCCCTTGAAACTGCTATTCGCATTTTGAATATGGTTCCAACAAAGAAGGTTGTTAAAACTCCATATGAAATATGGACTGGAAAAGCTCCCAACTTTTCTTACTTAAAGGTTCTGGGATGTGAAGCGTTTGTTAAACGTGACACACCTGATAAGCTCCAAGCCGGATCTGTTAAGTGTATCTTTGTAGGATACCCTAACGAAACTATGGGTTACTACTTTTACTACCCAGCTGAGAATAAAGTCTTTGTGGCTAGGTATGGAGATTTCCTTGAAAGGAATCTCATATCTCAAGAACTCAGTGGGAGAGTATATGATCTGGAATATGATCAAAAAGATACAACACCTTCTGAAAATACTAGCCAACTTCAAGAAGAACCTGAAAGCTTAGGTGCTCCTCCGGAAGTTGTTCCCATTCGTAGGTCTGAAAGGACTATACGTGCACCTGACCGTCTATGTCTTAACGTAGAGGTGGAGGAAAATATGGTTGGGGATCTTAATGAACCTGCCAACTATAAGGCTGCCATGGCTGATCCTGAAAAGGATAAATGGCAGATTGCTATGAATGGGGAAATGCAATCCATGAAAGATAATGAAGTTTGGATTGAAGTTGACCTTCCTCCCAATGCGAAAATCGTTGGAAGTAAGTGGATCTTCAAGAAGAAAACTGACATGGATGGCAATGTACACACCTACAAGGCTCGTCTAGTGGCTAAAGGTTTTACTCAAACCTATGGCATTGACTACGAGGAGACATTCTCTCCTGTAGCAGACATAAGAGCTATTAGGATTCTCATAGCTATAGCTTCACACTATGACTATGAGATTTGGCAAATGGATGTCAAAACCGCTTTTCTGAATGGTCGTCTAGATGAAGACATCTATATGGCTCAGCCGGAAGGGTTTGTGAATCCATTATTTCCTAACCGTGTATGCAAGCTTAAGAGGTCCATTTATGGACTGAAGCAAGCATCAAGGCAATGGAATAAAAGATTCGATGGAGAAATCAAAGGTTTTGGATTTACTCAGAATCTTGATGAGCCATGTGTATATCACAAAGCTAGTGGGAGTCATGTTACTTTCCTTGTTCTATATGTCGATGACATATTAATCATAGGAAATCATATACCAAGTCTAAATGAGGTGAAAACCTATCTTGGTAAATGTTTTTCGATGAAGGACTTAGGGGAAGCAGCATACATCCTTGGAATCAAGATCTACCGGGATAGATCAAGGCGGCTAATTGGTTTAAGCCAAAGTGCTTACATTGACAAAATATTGAAGAGATTCAATATGCAAAATTCCAAGAAGGGATTTTTCCCAATGCAAGTAAATCATGGTTTGAGCAGCCAAGGCTGTGCTTCAACACCTGCAGAGGTGGCGCGTATGAAGAAAGTTCCTTATGCTTCGGCTGTAGGATCTATCATGTACGCGGTACGATGCACAAGGCCTGATGTGGCGTTTGCTCAAAACTTGACCAGTCGGTATCAACAGAATCCGGGTAAAATTCACTGGACTGCTGTTAAGCATATTCTCAAGTACCTTAGGGCTACAAGAGATATGTTCATAGTGTATGGAGGAAATCCAGAAGCAGAACTGTTTGTTACAGGTTACTGCGATGCATCCTGGAAGTGTGACAAAGATGATACGAAGTCTCAGACGGGTTACATATTTGTCATCAATGGAGGTGCTGTGGATTGGAAGAGTAAGAAACAGACAACACTTGCAATGTCTGCTACAGAAAGTGAGTACATAGCGGCGTCTGAGGCTGCCATGGAAGCTGTTTGGATAAGGAAATTTGTTTCGGGGCTTGGTGTTATGCCGTCGATTGAAAATCCTATTAAAGTATATTGTGACAATTCAGCTGCAATTACTTTTGCCCATGAACCTGTAGTCATGAAGGGCACCAGACACTATCCTAGACAATATCACTATGTTCGAGAGCAAGTCGAGATAGGTGAAATTGAGTTGCTCAAAGTTCACACAGATGATAACCTAGCAGATCCATTAACGAAGGCCTTACCTGGTGAAAAACTTAATCATTTGTCTGATAAGTTTGGACTTCGTTTAGCTAGTAGTTTCATGCCCATCTGTGACTAAGTATTTTAGATAAAAGGATATTGTAAACATTATTATTGAAATGAAATAAAGTATTTTTGTTATGTTTATTATTCATTTATTATGATGTTGTCCTATATTTGCATGTTTAAATCCTTGAATAACTTAAGTTATTCTAAATAGTCCATTGTCAATCAATAACATGGGAATGATATTGAATTAAGACAAATCTGAGTATTAGTTAGAATATACTTGAAAGTATATTGATGCGTAGCATGACTAATTTCAGATGATATTCAATGAATTGAATATAGGACTTATCCCACCCGCATGATAATACTTTATGGATCTTTGTCATTAAGTATATCATGGATATTTATCCTCTGACTTGAGATACAAGAGATATGTCATGGATGTAGTGCATTTTTGTGAAGCAATCTAACGCTACACGTAACTGGTAGTTATAAGGGTTGTTTTCAGAAGTGTTGCGAAATTTATGAATCCTGCTTGTAGTCAAAATGGGATTTGTTTCCTTCAAATTTATTTTGAAGTATAATACTACTGGGCCCCTCGTAGGGTTGTTAAGATGTTTGCATGGCCATGCCCAAGGTCTTCTGGAATATATTCAGAAGAATTGGTAATCTTAATAAATCACATAAAGCGAGAAACAGAATAGTTAATTAAGAAATGAGTGAGATCCATATTCTTATTAACATGGTATTAGAAACAAAAGGATGAATATGATGATGAATCATCAAACTTGGTTTTTTCTCCAGAAAACCATACACGAGTTGTACCGGGGGCATTGGCGTGTTGCTAGACGCTAACCAATGTCATTTCACGTTTTGTAAACATAACCAAGTGGGAGCTGTTGGAAATGTATATATTTACAAACATGTGAATGTCCGGATTCGAACTCATGACCACGGGATTGCACACATTAGCGAATGAGAATTAAAGTTAATAATTAATGTTTATGTTTACGATTAATTATTGCACATTAAGTCCGGTTAACGATCGTTAAGTATTTAACGGAAAAATGACTAACGACCGTTAAATGGAAAAAAGAAGGACTAGAAATGGAAAACTTGGAAAATTTATGGGTTTGGCTTTGGGCTTGTAGTATGGCCGGCCAAGGGGGCCTTATCCAAACCTAATCCCTAACTTGTTTTTCAAGAATTCCATTCACTATATAAGCAAGGCTAGGTTCTAGGGTTTAATTTATATCTTTGTGCATTGAATTAACCCTAGATCTCTCCTATCCTCTCTTTTGTCTTATAATCGGCCGAGCACCCCAATTATAAGGGAGTTCGGTTTCGTTTTGCTTAAACGAGGACTTGTGTTAGATCTAGCAATCGCTTGATTCGTTTGGTTAATTCGTGTGTACAAGAACGTGGTTGTAAGACATTATTCTTACACCAATAAGTACTTCTTTGTTTTGATTTGCTCGAGGGTTGTTTTGCTTTGCTCGAGGGATTTGACATTCGCAAGAGGTACGTTACGCATACTTTCAGTTAATTAATTTATTTGTTATGATCTTAAGTCTTCCGCTGTGTACTCTTGATGTTTACTTGTTTATTGTATGTTATATATTTTATAAACTCAACAGGTTGTTTGGCCTCTAGCTCATGCAGGGTTTCAGGAGTAGATGGGGTGACCCAAGAAGACGTGAGCACCTTAATAGCCGCAGTGAGGTGCCCATCTCCTAGTTTACGCTTGCATTGAACCAGGTTAGCTCCATCTTGGTCCTTGGTTTTCTTCATCCCACTAAAGAATGGATTTATTTCAACCAAACGATCCATCACCAAACCAAACCTATCTACGGGATCTTTCCATCTAAGAATGGCACAAGAAATACAAGCATACTGACACCATTCTCTCTCACCAGATTGTCGTTGATCTCTGTTTGTTGGCACAAAAGTAGACAGAACACAACATGGCAGGATAAGGAGTTGCACACACACCGATAAATCCCCCGGGCACGCAAGGAACTTGTCCAACGCACTATGAAAAAGTTTAGCAAACCCAAGCCGCAAGCTGGGGAAATACATTTAACCGTACGCAACTTCTTCGGGAAAACCAGACCAAGAAGGTTGATGTCAAAAAAACTGGACTCAACACCGAGAGAGGGCACTCACAAAAGCAACCCCGTCAACAACAACCTCATCGGTAGCAAGAGTACCAGCCGACTCAACAACGACACCCTCAACTATATTCAAAATTGGTCTAAGAGGCACAGGGATACCCTCAACTATTATTATTGTTATTGTTATTGTTATTGTTATTGTTATTATTGTTATTATTATTATGGAAAATTCTCGAAATAGACTAGTTGCCTTCACATCACTTTCCAGACCCTTTTTTGGCATGCTTTTTATAGACTGGTTGCCTTGGCAACTTGCATTACCCAACCATATATTGCCATGTGTCCGACATGATTGTATAAAATTAGGAAACTCAGAGCAGTTGCCCAAAAAGTACACCAGTTCCCTATGACTCATCACCTCATAATCAATAAAGTCACACTTGTCGCTTAGGGGGTTGAGTTGCCCAATGTGGCAATTGCCCATGGTTTAGTTTCGACTCACCTAAAAAAAGGGTCTCGAAAGTGATGTGCCCTAATGCAACTGGTCTATTTCGAGAATTTTTCATTATTATTATTATTATTATTATTATTATTATTATTATTATTATTATTATTATTATTATTATTATTATTATTATTATTAAAACATCACTTCATTAAAAAATCATAAGATTTACAAGAAATTAGTGGGGAGCCGAGAAACTAATGATGATGATTATTATTATTATTATTATTATTATTATTATTATTATTATTAGACTAAAATACACCGTTGGTCCCTAAACTTGTACCAAAGCATCATGATGGGACAAAACTCGGCCTTTTCATCGCCACAGGTCCAAAACATGTCCTTTAAATGCCAAATTAGTCCTTTGACAAAGTCAAAGTCTGATTTTTGTTTTGTAGTCGAGGGTATTTTAGTCCATACACATTTATACTTTTATAACACATTTATATTTTAGCCCTTAATCTTTCATCCTTGTCATCATCTCCCCAAATCATTCATCTCTCCAAATCATCATCTCCCCAACATTCATCATGGTCATCATCTCCCCTGCTGGTTCATTGTTGCAATACAGTTCATCACCAAGCACTTTTCTGTAAAGTTTTCTAATGATGGCAAAGAACTTGTGGTTGGGAGTAGTGATGATTCAATTTATGTTTATGATCTTGAAACTAACAGACTATCTCTTCGAATTCAAGCCCATACGGTAATACCACTTTCTAATAGAAAGTCTTATTTTTGCATCTATGTTGCTGGTTTTAGAGGCTTGTTCAATTTATGCTTGCTATCCTCATTAGTCTCATATATATAACCTTGCATGTACAGTCAACTCTTTTGTGGTCTGTGCACATCTTTCCTTTATTTTTTGTAGTGCACATCTTTCCTTTATTGTTTGTACTACATTCTTAAGACCTTGTCTAAATCGGCAGAAAACTCTTGCATTTAGGCATTCTTTCATTGAGCTCCTTAATTAATAAATGAACATCCTGCTGAACATCCTGCTGAACATCCTGCTTGCATAATCGCGTGTTTGCTTGTCCTAGCTATTTAGATAAAGTAAGCAGTTAAGTTCTACTTATTTATCCATTGATATTGAAAGACCAACACATTTGTAACTACCTAGTGTCATGATAGCTTTTTATCTTAACGCGTGATATTTTGGTGCTCATAAATTATTTTGAAATTGCATATGTGATGTCTTAGAAGTTCAAACTATCTTATTTAACCTTACATCTCTTGATAAAAGTAAAATATTGACATGTAAGTATGTATGAGGTGAGACCCGTTTCCTTTTGTTTAGAGAACTATATTTGTTTTTTTTGTTTTTTTTTTTTGTGTTTGAGTTTAGGCCCTCTACTCCTGTCACACCAAAAAAATGTAAGGAAGCAATCTTACAAATTGGTATAAGGCTTGACTCTAGAGTCTAGACTCCAATTGTATATTATCACATGTAATAAACCTCAGTTCGTTAGTATTTTGTCTAGTTTAACTCCAGAAGATCACAGTTCAGCAATTGAGCTCTATGTTGCACTGATGTATTTGGAAAAAGTTGAATTTACTGGTTGCTATGAACACAATCTAATTGACATTGTTCGACTTCCGCATATCTTGTAACGTATCATTTATATTTGTGGTTTGTGACACTGATTAACTTTTTTGTGTGATATGCAGGAGGATGTGAAGGATTGGACAATTGACGTGCTGACAGATGCTCTTACAAGGGCTGAAGAATGTGTTAAACAAGGATCAAAGTAGACGCAGTCCTCAATAAACTAGAAATAGATACTACTAGATCTTGTATGTCTTCTACAACCATTTTGGGTCAAAACTCATAAGTTTTCCTGTATTTATCAGCATGTATACGTGATTCGCTGGTTTGAGAGATCTCAAACTTTAAAGCCAATTTGATGATGATCTGAGTGTATACCAATAAAACCGTTTTGGCTCATGGCGTATTTGTAGTTATGGGATATGATCTCTTCATTTTGTAAACTTGTCTTTTCAATGTACATTATCAATCATCATTCCTTGAAGCCTATGTCGAACTCAAATAAAACAATCAGCGATGAAATTTCTGAAGGTGATATAATCATTGTTGTGACATAAAGTGCTTGGTGATATAATCATCATTGTTGTGAAATAAAGTGCTTGGTGATGAACTGTATTGCAAAAATGAACCAGCAGGGGAGATGATGACCATGATGAATGTTGGGGAGATGATAATTTGGGGAGATGAATGATTTGGGGAGATGATGACAAGGATGAAAGACTAAGGGCTAAAATATAAATGTGCTATAAAAGTATAAATGTATATGGACTAAAATACCCTCGACTACAAAACAAAAATCAGACTTTGACTTTGTCAAAGGACTAATTTGGCATTTAAAGGCCATGTTTTGGACCTGTGGCGATGAAAAGGGCGAGTTTTGTCCCATCATGATGCTTTGGTACAAGTTTAGGGACCAACGGTGTATTTTAGTCTTATTATTATTATACCCAAACCAGCAGAGGGTCGGGTTAGTTGGGTTTAGGTAAATTAGGGTAGAGGCTAGAAAACATACCCAAACCCGACCCGAATAGACCCGAACCCGAATAACCTGGGTTCTAAATGGAGTCAGGTGCAGCTGTATTTTTATAGCTTGAACCCGAATTGACGCGAACCCGACCCTATTAAAACCCTTATGTGTGATTATAATGGAAAGAGAAACAATGGTATAATAGTCATCTAAAAATCAATTGATATTTAATATGTATATTAAGGTTTTAATTATATATAAATTGGGTATGTGGACAGATATGATAATTTTACGTTTTAGATTAGATAAATATGTAATTTTTAAGTTAAGTTAAAAATACATGAAATTTTAAGTTTTAGATTAAATATATATGTAATTTTTAAGCTATGTTAGATATTTTGTAATTTTGAAGGAAGAGAGGGATAATATGAAATTATCTATTATTATTATTATTATTATTATTATTATTATTATTATTATTATTAGTTATTTTTATTCATTTGTTTTTATAGAAATATCACTTCATTAGAAAAACAAAGGGTTACAAGAAATTAGTGGGAAGCCGAGATACTAGTTTGGCTCCCAATCCTCTAGCTATAGCAAAACAAACCCTATTAAAAATGTAGTTAGCAACACGCGCACCAATATCTTGGTTGACAGAAAGCTTTCGGATCCGCTTCATCAGGGTCACCGCATCCTTCTCGAGTTCACCAAAAGAAGAGAAAGAGAAGGGGATGAACCCATATCCAATATCAGCGCATTTGGTTTCGTACTTGACACGTTCGCGCTGTGCCGCTTCATTATTATTATTAATGATTATTAATATTATTATTATTATTATTATTATTATTATTATTATTATTATTATTATTATTTTCATTAGAAATAGAACCATAGGATTACAAAAAATTAGTGGGGATTCGCGAAACTATCTGGGCTCCCACACCTTTTAGCAATAGTAAAACTAATCCTACTGAAGATATGAGTAGCCGCACGCGCCCCAATATCTTGAGTTATGGAGAACTTCAGGATCCGTTTAAGTAGGGTCACCGCATCCGCATCAAGTTCCCCTAGAGAGGAGAATGAGAAAGGGATAAACTCATATCCAATATCCGCACATTTGGCTCCATATTTGACGCGCTTACGCTTCAATAAAAAACCAAAAAGATACTACAAAAAGTTGGTGGGAAGCCGAGACACTAGTTACAGTTCAACTAACTCATATTACATTTACAATTTTTTTAACAAATTACAATTCATTCGCATTATAATTCCTTTTACAGATTAGAATTCTTTTAAAAACCTTTTGTGAACTAAACGCTCTTATAGAGAATCCAAGAAAATAAAGGTAACATGCTAATTGAAGTTAACGTGCTAATTGAGTAAATAATTAGTTACATTAAATGTAGTATTTTGAGTATAAGCAAGTTTAATGTATTAGTGCCCACATGTAATATGTGAACATCTTAATTTGCCCCCATAATTTTAGGAAACCTTCACTCCTTTTTTCAAGTTAATATATAACTCATCAAACTATATTCTAGTTTACTATATTTTCAATTTAACAAATCACACAAGTTCAGTTTCACACTCAAACATAGTCACATGCATACATGAACAGATAGATTTAATTGGGATTTGAAAATAGAAAAATGATTATAATAACCATTTTCGCTTACTAGACGAGTACCCGCGCCTAGCGGCAGCGATGTCTAGTTTTCTGCAAAGTTCCGATGACCCATAAGTTTCTTTCAACAAACTGTATTTGTAGCATTAGAGAATCGTTTTCGAATAACTACAATTCTGATGCGTGGTTGTATAGCAACATAAATATATAGTTTTTTAAAAAATTATGTGGAGTCGATCTAAGTGTGTGAGTATATTTTCTAATAGGATTGTTTTAAGTTATTAAGATTTTTAGTAATAATAGATTCAAGCATTACAAAAAGCAACGGTATTATGTAATTGGCAATATTATATTGTAGTTTAGAGGTATAGCCAACATGTGTGACCGTTTTTTCTTGTTTTGTCAGTAATTTAGGCAGTGATAACTATTTTTTTTACATGTGTAACGTTTATCATTTGGTGTGTGACTTTTAAAATTGTAACTTTGCAAATTGGATATCACCATAAAGATTATTTTGTACTATCAATTTGTATAGATATTTATGCATTGTTCAAAGCTATTTGTTTGAGGTACAAATAATTATCGCTAAAGATAACAATACTATTTATTTTTTGTGATTTTAATAAACTTACATAACATTATTGATACACTGAACAAAGGGTTATACAATATATATTAACTTTTAAACGACGATTCATATATGCTAGTCCCTTAAATGGTGCAAGAGCAACATTTTTTAAAATAACATTATACAAATGACAAATTACATGTGTCAAAATAAAATAAACCAAAAACTACAATTACTTGGTCTCTCATTTCAAAAAAATTGTCACGGGTTCCACAACTACTTCATAATTTCTCATATAATTTTGTCAAATTTGAAACCCGATTTCACTCGGGTGGTTCAACTGGTTGAACCGTTCCAATAAAAAAACATGTCGATTTAAACCGAGTCAAACCGATAGGTTGGGTCGAAAAAATGTCAAATTAAACCGGGTCAGCCCGCCGGGTTTGAAGCGTCCCAGGTCAACCCGGTATCGGTTTCAACAGTCAACCCGTATCGGTTTCAACGGGTTAACCCGTATCGGTTTCAATTGGCTGTTTTTAATTTGGTAGATGTGCTTTTAATTGGGTGTACAATGTGAATAAATTATTGTACTTTTAAGTAATGGGGTGTTTTAATAAGAGTATTAATTATATTATTTATTTCTCTCTCCATTGACCATGTTTTCAACATTCAACTTTCAACATTTTTCACTTTTTCCACTTTGACCATTTTTCCATTTTATATAGTATAGATTAGGCTTGACGAAAAATCATACCACAAGCCATAGAATTTTGTAGTTGTAGATAACTCTAGTTTATTGAAAATCTTTTAGTTTGTATGATCGATTTTTAATATGATTAAATATAACAAATTCGCTGCATTTTATTTTAAATATACACAATTCTTTGGAATTGTTATTGTTCATTGACCACTAACTATGTTTGTAGCCAAGTTTTGTATTAAAAGAAAAAATTGTATCTATATTACATTTATTTGGCCTCTTAAGAATAGTAATGTGGGTTTTTTTTAATTTCTAAAGGGCCCCGTGGGTTATCTCTCTTGCCTACCCGAACCGCTGCTATTCATCTTCACTCATAAAATACGCTTATCTTTTAGATCCGATCGGGCGTGACTCCCGAGAAATATCCGGCGAGTTGAGGCTCCGAAAGGGTAGAAATTCTTCCTTGCTACAGGCGATTGTGAGAGGGCAACTGTTCGTATCAAGAGGGTTTATTATTTTATGTTGAATTTGTGGATGGCCTCTTGCCATTTGTTCCCTGCTACAACTCATGTTATTTTTCCTCCACATCTTTTTTTTGGCTTCGTATATTGTGTGATTGTTGTGGCTGAAGTTAGGTAGATCAATTATTTGTGTTGGAAAAAAAAAAAAAAAAAAAAAAAAAAAAAAACTCGCTCTTTGCGCCGTTTGATGCTAGGTTTGATGTTTTTTCTTTTAGTTTTTTGTTGTTTTGGTCGATGTTTATGTTGTTTTTTGTTATTTTTTGCGATTGAGTTGGCTGGTTGTTGTTGGGTTAGGTAAACGATTATTAGGATGCTTTATGTTAGTTCGTTTTATTCTAGGTTTGTTATGTTTAGTTGTTACAGTATTAGGCTACTTTATGTTAGTTCCTTTGATTCTAAGTTTGTTATATTTTGTTGTTAGGGTCGTTGAATCTTGATATGCAGATTTGTGGGTGCATTTTGGTTTAATGGGTCTTTGGAGTTGAGTGCTATCTTCATTGAATGCTTTCTACCTTTTTGTTAGTTGCTTCTCTTAGCTTTTGTTTTAGGGTTGTTTTTTTTTTTTTTTTTTTTTTGGATCATTGGTCGTACCTTTGTTCTATTTTTTTTTCGCTACCTTTTGTTATCTTCTGTGTTTCCAAAATATGGATTCAAAAACTATACCTACCTCTCAAAACATTTGCGTGTGCTCATGTGAGAACCTCATACAAAACAATGTTGTAAATATACACGAGTTTAATGGATGTCGAATGTGTGAGGTCATTGCACTCGTTGTGTCTGCCTGTGAAGTGTATGTGTCTCGGTCTTTCATTGCACCAAACCATTGTTGTGGCACGGTTAGGTTGGCTATTTTGTTATTTGCTGTCTATAGACTTACACTTATTGTCATGTTTATTCTCAGAACATTCATACACTTATGTTATTTTTTCGTATGCAGGTGTTGTTCAGTACCGACTCATGCGCAATACGGGCTAACAGATGCATTTATATTATAGTGGTCATACAGAAGTGGGCTATGCACCAGTGGGTTTTTTTTGGGGGTAAATGGCAATACCGCAGGCAATTTGGAGGCGCATTTGCCAAAGGCTCATTTATATTCCTATTCCTGATTCCTGATTATAACTATCTTGCATTTATTGGGCCTCTTAGGAATAGTAATGTGGGTTTTTATAATTTTTAACGGGCCCCGTGGGTTATTTGCTTTACCCTGCTCGAACCGCTGCTATTCATCTTCAGTCACAACATACGCTTACTTTTTATCGTGGCTGGTGTAGCCAATTGTGGGGGGCCTGCAGTTACCGTACCATCAATCCTTTTTTTTTTATGGATTTGGTGGATGCCATTGGACCATTTGTTCTGTGCTAGAGGTTAGCCCTTTGTTTGCTCCACATGTGTTTTTACTGGTTCCATGTATTGTACAAGTTTCTTGATTGAAGTTAAGCGGGTCAATTATTTCTGATCCAGATAAGGTTTTGACGGCTTTGCTCTTTAGAAGATTATATGCTAGGCTGCATGTTTTTTTTCACTTTTGTTGTTGCCTAGCTTCGTTGTTCTTGCTGGTTATGTTTAGTTTCTCAAGTTAAATGGTTTTTATTAGTTAGGGTTTCGCTTTACTTTAGGTTTCTTTCTTTTGCGAGATTAGTTTGGGCCGTTTGCATTTTGTGGTGTTTATGTTTGGTTGCTAAGGGTAGGTGGTTTATACTGGGTACGGTTTAGATTTGGTTTAAATACTTTTTGTGAATTAGATTTTGCTGAAATATTATAACATCTGCAAATGTTTGTGGGTTTCCTATGTTTTTAGGTGATGCTGTGGCGGGGTAGGCTTTCTGAGCTGGCAGCCATAGCAGTCATATGTGTCTTGGTGGCATGTGATGGCCATTTCTGGTGAGTAATGCTGTTGCAGGCAGTCGCGCGTTCATTTGTTTCTATCCTGGTGGAGCACGGTTGTCGGAAACATGTATTCCATTAATGCAGGTTGCAAATACAATGAAGGGTTAATGAATGTTACTTTATCATGATAGATGGTTGCTGTTTGTGTTCCTTTTTAAAGGCTGTGATGAATTGGGATCTATTCGGTAAATATGAGATGTCCCGTATCTTGGCAGGGTAACAGCGGCCTGTTGCAGCCATGGCGGGTCTATCCTTTTTGCCTGAATATTTGCCCATCTGAGCCACCTGTTCAGCGACATCCCCACTTCTGTGGTCAAACTCATTGTCGCTTGTTGACCGTTGAGCTGCATTAGCTGCAGTTGCCAAGGATAAAATTGTTGTTGGCTAGGTTCGTTATTCTTGCTGTTTATGTTTGCTTTGTGAGGTGAAATGGTTTATAGCAATCAGGGGTTGGGTTGGCTTTTGTGTTTTTTTGTTTTGCGAAATTACCTTTGGTGTTTTCCACTTTTTTTGATTTTGTGTTTAATTTGTGAGGTTAAGTGTTTTATACTGATCAGGGTTTGCATTTGGTTAAGGGTTTTAGATTTTTGAAATTATTTTTGCCGTTTTCCATTTTAAAGTTTCTCTATTAATTTAATGATGATGATATTAACTCCTCTTTTGATAGTCATTGCCCATTTAGTCTATGTAAAAAAAGGGTAGGCCATCTGCTAATGCGGGTCGAATTAGTTCTTATACCTTAGGTTTAAACATTTTTTGTCAATCAGGTTTTACCAAAATGTTATAACATGTGAAAATGTTTGTTCGCTTCTCATGCTTTCAGGTGACGTTGTGGCAGGATAGGCTTGTTGAGCTGGCATCCATACCAATAACCTGTATCTTGGTGGCCTGTAATGCCTGTTTTTGCTGAAAAATACCGTCGCAGCCAATCGCCTTTTCTTTTTCCATTCATCCTGGCGAGATGCGGTTGTCGGAAACATGCACTTCATCATTGTGGGCTGCAAATACAAAAGAGGCCCAATAAATGTTATTTTATCCTGATTAATAGTTGCCCTTTGTCTTTCTTTTTGGAGGCTGTGATGAATTGGGGTTTGTTCGGTAAATATGAGATGTCCCGTAGCTTGGCAGGGTAACATAGAGCTGTTGCAGCCATGGCGGGTCTATCCTTTTTCCCTGAATATTCACCCATCTGAGCCACCATTCTAGTGACATACCTGCTTTGGTGGTGAAGGCCAGCGTGGCCTCTTAACTGTTGTGCTTCATTAGTTGTACTTTCCAAGAATAAAATATTTGGTTGAGGTGATGATGATGCCTGTATGCAATTGGATATTTGCCTCACGTAATTTGATGATGCTGGTATCTTGGCAAGGCAGTTTGGGTTGCAGCCATGGCCAGTTTTTTGTTTCAGATTTTACGTGTGCAGGTCTGAGCCTTAAGGTAAGATTATGTGCGTGCTGGCAGGCTAGCCCATAATCGTTGCAGCCATGTTCGGTATATTGTTTTTGGCTGCAACTATTTTCGGATCAAAATATCGCCGGATAATTTTCTAGAGGCACGCCTGATTGGATCTAAAAGGTAAACGTATGTTGCCAGTGAAGATGAATAGCCAGCGATTCGGCTAGGCTGAAGCAAATAATCCTAGGGGCCCGAGAAAAAATTAAAAAAACCCCATACTACTATTCATAAGAGGGCAAGATAAATGGAATGGGTCTGCTATTCTAACCAAATATCGATATCTGCTGGCATGAACAAATACGGTAGATATGGGCATTGTGTGAATCTTTCGTTTGCAGCATCTGTCAATACTGGCGTCTTGGCAGGGCAGTTTGGAGCTGCAGCCATGGCTGGTATTTTGTTTCAGGTTTTCAATGTGAAATTTTAAGCATTACAGATACTTGGTGAACCATACACTCACATCAAACGCATGTATCCACTGGCCCTTCTTATGAATAGTCTCCGTGTGTTTTTTTGTTAAAAGAACGTTCACTTTGGGTCAATCTTTTGTTTGCATTATCTGTCGGTGCTCGCATCTTGGCAAGGCAGTTTGGAACTGCAGCCATGGCCGGCATTTTGTTTCGCGTTTTAAATGTGGAAATCTCGCGGTTGCAAATATTGGGTCAAACATATGGCATGTTTTCATACCAACATGCTCCTATTTGGTCGTATGCAACACCATAAAAAACTGCTACTCTTATACCAGCCAGTACATTAAATCTAATGTATGTTTTACAAGGTTTGCCGAGATTTTTATCCTGCAAATTCTTGCAACAACCATCCTTGCAATCTTATGACTTTCGCTGCTGCTATCTTTGACAAAATATGTGATTTGCTAGCATCAGTTAATGCAAGGAGGAACTATGTGTAGGACGAGTTGTATGTGAAAACTGCTTGCATCAGTTGGTGTGTAGATTCCTTGCATCATTTGGCATGTAAATGTAGAAACACCTTAACTATCTATGTACGTTTACATCCATGCTTCATAGAATACACCACGTTTGTGTTCCTTTTTCTCAGGCTATGATGAATTGGAATTTATTTGGCAAACATGAGATGGCCCGTATCTTGGCAGGGCAGCATTCAACTGTTGCAGCCATGGCGGGTCTATCCTTTTTGTTTGAAAATCTGCCCATCTGAGCCACGTGCTTAACGACATGTACAATTTTGTCTTGAAACTGGTTGTCGCCTCTTCAGTGTTAAACTTAAGCTCGCATGTGCGGAGAAAAAGAACGCATTGTATGTGGTTGAGTACCCCCCCCCCCTCACAAAATCTGCTTATAGTGGTACTAGCGTCTTCTTTCCATCTATTACCTTATTACATACGCTCTTTTTTTTGTTCTTGCTGCAGTCACAGTTACTGAAATAAGAATATGTGTGTCATTACAGGGTTTTCATGTTTTGTTGGCTGAATACAATGGAAAAGATGTGCAGCGCATTCTTTTTCAAATGGTGTAACTTTTCTCTGTCTTTTACACAAAGTTTATAGCAGGTGCGAAGAGCGCTCCAAAAAAGTTTCAAATTTAAGATGCTTATACAACTATGTATTATACTTTCTATTTTCTTTATCATCGGACGTACCACGTTTGTGTTCCTTTTTCTCAGGCTATGATGAATTGGGATTTCTTTGGCAAACATGAGATGGCGCGTATCTTGGCAGGGTAGCATTCAATTGTTGCAGCCATGGCGGGCCTATCCTCTTTGTTTGAAAATTTTCCCATCTGAGCCGCTTGCCTAACGACATGTACAATTTTGTCTTGAAACTCAGAGTGCCCTCTTAAGTGTTAAACTTAAGTGCTTGCATGTGCGGAGAAAAAGAAGAGAATGTATGCATTTGAGTACTCCCTTTACAGAATCTGCTTATAGTGGTGCTAGGGTCTTCTTTCCATCTGGTACCTCATTACATATGCTCTTTTTTTTGTTCTCGCTGCATTTGCAGTTACTAAAATAAGAATACGTGTGTGATTACAGGGTTTTCATATTTTGTTGGCTGAAGACAATGGAAAAGATGTGCAGCGCATTCTTTTTTAAATGGTGTCACTTTTCTCTGTCTTTTACACCAAGTTTATAGCAGATATGAAGAGTGCTGAAAAAAGGTTTGCAATTTAAGATGCTTATAAAACTATGTCTTATACTTTGTTTTTTGTTTATCATCGGTTACTGATGCAATGATTTCTATTTCACCATGTCTACTAATCAATAGCCTTATTGTAAGAGATCGCAAATTCTACCGCCAGTAGAGCCAACTACTTATGGAACAGATCATAAACTTACAAGATCGATCAAACGCTGCATGGCTAGAACATTAACATGGCAGCACAACAACGTACAATAAATATCAAATGCAGGTATGTTTCACCAATATTAATATGCTCCATAAAACTTAAATTAATCAACCAGTAAAAACTATGAAAAAAAAGGAGTGTTCAAAGATCCAAAAGCATAAATATTAGAAAGTGTTAGTCAGCATGCCAAAACACCCACACCCATCTAGAATATTGTTTCCACCAAAAATAGATTTCAAAAACACCGAAACTAGACACATTAATACACCATCCCCTTAAGCTTCTCAATGAATGACAAAAGCTCCTGTGCTCGGTTCCGCTTCTTCGTGGCATTCACCAGAATACCCTCAGCTTCATTCAAATCCTCAATTTGCAGCTTGGTAAGCTCCAAGATACTCTGCACAAAGAATCAAATGGATACAAAATCTCCAACTCTCCAATCACGTAGTCTCTCGCAGCCACACGATCCCTAATTTCTTGAACTTTTTTCATCAATTCTCCTTCATCTGCCATGCTCGCAGCTACCTCTCTTTGAAATTGAACAACCATCATATCCATTACAAGGTTAGATCCAGCAACTACAACAAGCTCATCACAAAAAGGCGTTGGTGTATTCATCATTTCTTTTTTCTCGGTTTTTTCCCTTTTTTTTATCCTCTCAAATAGACTCTCTTTGCTGTATGTGTGTTTTAAAGGACAACTTTGCTTTAAACTATTATTGCTATAGTGTGAAGGTGTATCAATTATAAAGTTCTTTGATTTGACTGCATTAGGCAGCCTTTCACATGCTCATTATTGTTTTCAAATGACCTTCCATAAAACACAGGTCTGCTTTTATTTTATTTAAAAAAAAAAGGAAACCATCAAATTAGATTTTAAAAAAATTTGATTCATATATCTGAAAAAAAAACAAAAAATGATGCTCACAAAATTTAACCATTGTACATGCAGAATGAAAGCTAACATATCTTAAATGCGTGTCAATAGAACCGTCACAGAGCATTTCTTTACTTACAATCCAGCTTTGTTGATTGAATGGCATGTCAAACATAGGGTCATTTGTGCAATTTACAGATCATCCTAAATCTGACATGTCATTCAATCGACAAACCTGAATTGCAACTGAAGAAACAATATGAAACAAGCTGCTTGGACTTGCATGCATCGAGACCCTGAAAACATGTATGTTCTGGCAATGAACACAAATGCCACCCTCATGCATACCATTACCCTGTAATTTACAAAAGTGACGATGCTTACCGGTTCATGAGGGTGCAGTTGTTTTCCCATCACATGTTAACTTTATTTCATTATTGTTTTTGCTAATTGTGTCCGCCTTTTTTTTAGATTCATAAACACACTTTCCATCGTGCTATGAATATGAATGAATGTTCACCAACCAACACCACTCGCATTCATTCTAAAGCTGAGGCTGCTGAGATTTTTTAGTTGCCTGAGGATGCTCGCGCCTGGAACGCTATTGCACATAGGCTGCCTTATCACATAGCAAGATCTTTGAATGCTGCGGTGAGTAATCTACCTTCAGAATTTGATCATACTACTGACCATGGTCGATAAGCGCATTGTCATAATTCTTTTCAGTGTCTACTTATGACCAACAGCCGCGACATTTTAACATGCATTTTTTCACACCCAACCTTTATTTAAAGGATTCACCGGTTTCTGAATTTTAAAAAATGTCCAGTACTTTAAGCAATAAACTACGATACACATCCACAGTTTCAGAACTATTTTGTTAATTGATAACACATATTGATATTAAATTTGATCGCCAAAACGGTCCTTGCTAATAATAGTTTATCCTCAACTTATTGTCGCTAACCTTCTGCATACATAATTTACAGCACATATAAGTCTTGCAATGATAAAAAAACATAAAGAATTTATAGTAAAAAAATATTCAGTGCCCAATAAAAGGAAGTTGCACTTGCCTCTACACATTATCCAAATAAAACACAATTGACTCATTCATATCATTGCTTTTCTCCACCACATAAGAAAACACACATATGCAAAATTGCTAGACCACAAAAAAACGTAAATTTTATTCATATTCGACATAAGTTACAACCATACCACCAAATATTAACAACACCCTGTTAATCTAAGACATAACACCATACCATTAAACATAAAGACCATGAAACAAGCCATCACTGACACACAGAGGATGCTACCCTAATCATGCAACTCCATTGTAAACACATGGCGCCTTTTCTCGATGCTCGCTTCCCTAGCCAAATCAAGGACCTGAATCAGTGCAACAAGAATCTGATGGTCCCTGTCCTGTGCCTCCTCCAAGCATTCAACAACGTCACTTGCAGCATCATCATCACCACTCAACCAGCGTCCCTCCTGCAACAATTCAGTCCTGCTCCCAAGTCGGCGGCGAACATCATCACATTTCTCTCCAAGCAGCATGATGAACCCCTCATTTTCACCTTGCTCCTGTAAAAACAGGAACTTAAAGGCGTTGTGGACCTCATTGGAGCCACATGCTTCTTTGAGTTGATTCAAGTTTGGGGTATGAGCCATTTTCTTGACAGATTTTAAAAAAACTCACAAGGTGCAAAGGTAGCTATGTCAAGCTACAAAAAAAACACCTTATATAGGCAGATAAAAGACTGTAGCAGTAGCTTAGTGTAACCAAACTGGTACAGTATACCATTACTTATCATTCCAATGAAATATTCCCAAACAACCCAGCACAGAACTTTGGGTGACCTAGAGGCATCTTTAAACACTTCATGAAGCAGCCACTGATCTAAGATTTTCCAACAAACATTGACTAAGTAGACAATAATCTAAAAGAAACTGCAACATGAATTCCAACAATAAAAAAGGTTGCTCTCTATCATTTCAATCTTTATATCCAAAGCGCACATCCTAACTTTTATTATTTCATTTTATCTGCAGAAATCATCTACATTTCAAGCAACCATTCAAACTCGGAAGGCCCTGATCTTCCTATGCAATGGAAAGCCTGCTTTCCGGTAAACAGCTATGGGTCAAATTCTAAAAAATAAGACGTGGGGAAGCTCAAAACTTCCTGCATTTCCGGATGGCTACTACGGTGAGTGGCTTTTATCTATAACCTGGTCACGCTACTGCCATTATTCACTAAATGCATTTTTATACTTCCTTTTGCTATATGGCTATGACCAAAATTCATGAGATTTTGTGATACTTACTTATGGATTTCAATACATTTTTTGCTAATTACACTTTTAATATTTTGCATGTCATGACGAACGACGTATGTTATACTGCATCAAGAATAAGGTTTGTTCTCTGTTACATGCTACTTGATGCTTCATTTTTATAGGCCAGTTAGATAAAATCAGTTTCTAAGAATGGCAGTGTTTATGTGGCAGCACGGGAATGACTCTATCCCAGTTTCTCACCATCGCTTGACGACCGAGTGGCATCAATTTAAAAGTTAAAATGAACAAAAGCAGAGGGGCCATAGATATGTTAAAGTAGCCATTGTTGCAGTTTGCGGCATTAACAAATACGCACGGTGCTTACAGGTTTATACACCCATCTTAATATTGGTGTTACACTTATATTTGTGTCCTCCAAGTAAAACCATTATGGTTGTAAAATCTGATTTAGAATTCTGAATTTGTCTTCAGGTTTTGGTTTCTTTTCGTCGCAGCTTTATACACCAACTGGAAATCATCCAGGAAAGGTCAACATTGCTGACATTGCAATTAAGGTAATCACTACCACCACTCACATGTGCCAGCTGTTGTTTTTAGTGAAATAAAAAACTATAGTTCTCTGTTTTTTTCTTCACCCATAGGCTGCACATCTATGCATATTCCAGTGTCAAAATATGCTGACACAAAAAACTGAAATATAAAATGTATGTTCTCTGCTTTGGTGACATGAACAGCCTATATATTGACTACTTTAATCAAGTATGCAGCTTTTGAGGCTTACACATTGCCTGCACATATTCCACTCATAAACCATATTTTCATTTAAAATTCCAGCTATAAAAAACATCTCCAACAAACATTGATTCACCAAACAATAGTCTAAAAGGAACCACAGCATGGATTGTGGCAGCAAAAAGGGTTTTTCTTTTTTATCAGAATCTTGATATCAAAAAGACATACCATTACCACATATGCTGACTTTTTTAATTTTTTAATGTGCAGGGACCATGCACAATTCAAGCACTGAATCAAGCTCAGAAGCCGATGACCTTCCTATGCCATGGAGCAGCTACTTTCCGCCTGGTTATTACGGCTCAGGATCCAAAAAAGAAGATGTTAGGAGGCTTAAAACTGAAAAGCAGCTTGCCAAAATAACTGATGACGCCATGGACAAAACTGCAAAGCAGATTGCAAAAGGAAGCTTTTAAATTCAGGATCAAGGTGCTTGGCCTTCCCAATGCTTATTTTTCGAAAGAGATAGGTATGAAGCCATTTGCCAAAGATGGTTCAAAAGGAAAAGGGCAAAAAAAATAGCCCTTACTCAAATATGATGTGTGTTGGTCGTTTCTCAGTGCTTAAATACCTTTGAATAAAAGTATGTGTTTGGTGCAATAACTGCTGTGGTGTTAATTTGCTTATTGTGAACTCTATCAAGCATTGGTAATATTGCCTGTCGTGAGCAGGTTTGTCGACAATTTTTGTGGCTGCACATTGTTGCAGGAACTATCCTTCCAGTGTTATGACTTTGCAGCTGCAGAAATTTCTGCAGACACAATGTTTTTTTATTTTTTTGTGTGAAACTCAAAACAAAAACTATACCATGTTTGCATAGCAAGATACTCCTATTTTGTGTTATGCGATAGTATAAAAAACTGCTACTCTTATACCAATGAGCGCATATGAATCTGATGTATGGTTTACAAAGTTGACCGAGGTTATTATGCTACAGATTCTTGCAAGAACCATCCTTGCAATCTTATTACTTTCGTCGTTCCCATGTTCGAGAAAATGTAGAAACACCTTAACCACCTGTGTACGTTTATATCCATGTTTAATAGAAAATACCGCGGCAACGCGCGGGCACAAATCTTCGTAAGTAACAAAGATGAGGTTGGTCCAATGGCAAATGCATTTCTTATAAGTTTTTTTTCTGGATCCTACTTTCCAGAGTTTTTCCTATAAGTTTTTTGCCAAAAGCAAATGGGGTTTTTTTTTTTTTTTTTTTTTTTTTAATCTTTTTTTTTCTTTTAATGTTTAGGTTTTTAGATTTTATGTTATATATATATATATACTAGCTTATAGACCCGTCAAATTGACGGGATTTTTAACGAAATTATTAATTAAGGAGTTATATGTGTGAATAAAGTAACAAACAACAATGAACGTAAACATGTTCCATTATTTTTTGAAGGAAATAATGAAGAGAGTTATTTTACATACCAAACTTTTCTTACATATCAAGGGATTCATCTCCACCATCCATCTAAAAAGAAATCAATGACTGAGATTAAAATCATTTTATTATTTCACCTATTTTTTATAATTTAAATATCTCTTAAACCGTTAATCGTTAAGTGAAAATATTTACACCGTCGCGAAGAGCATTTAATTATCTTTCTATAGACAGACACTTTGATATACTTTTGAAAAAAGAAAAAAAAATCGTTTTTTTCACGTTTTTTCGTCTTTTTTTACGTTACTTGAAATTTACATGAAAAAAATCATATATGATTAAACACTAATTTGAATATCACATGTGATATTGGTGTTAAATCATATATGATATGTGATATCACATGTGATATTACACTAATATCACATGTGATATTACATATCATATATGATATAACACTAATATCATATATGATATAACACTAATATCACATGCGATATTCAAATTAGTGTTTTATCATATATGATTTTTTAATGCAATTTTCAGTAACGTAAAAGAACGAAAAAACTTTAAAAAAAAAACGTGAAAAATACGAAAAAAAAATTTTGTCGAAAGTATATCAAAGTGCCTATCTATAAAAAGATAATTAGATGCTCGTCGCAATGATATTTTTTTTTTCGCTTAACGATTAACGGTTTGAAAGTTATTAATATTTAAAAAAAAAGAGGATGAAAGTGGGTTTTTTAAAATGTTGGGATTAATCTCATCCATTAGATCAAATAAAATTGGATGGTGGAGATTGATCCCTTAGTATGTAAATAATATTTTGTCCTAAAATGATCTTAAATCGGAAATAATAAGTAATATGTTAATGATAAGATAAACAATTTGTTTTGTAACTATTAAGAAAATAAACGTGCATGTATCGTCTTCTCCTGGTAGATAGTCTTGAAGAGTAAATGTATGCAGTCAACATCAAATACTTTGAGTAGTCCATGTTCATTTATGTGAACACCTAAATATTTAAAGAATAACAAAAGTAAAACTAAAAGGAAGTTGTTGATAATAGTATATGTAAAGTTAAAAAATGGTATAAAGTTATAAACCATGTCATTTATATAGTTGTATATATGTGTTGTAACATCATGGATGTAGGAATCTTATGCATATAATACGCTAAGTCATATAGTATACATATTTTTCAAATTACATTAGCTTCATTATATATCTAAAAAGTAAACAGTTCACTTACTTTGGTGTTAGTATTTTGCATGGATAATCAATCCACTGAGTGTGAATTCCGCTTTCATGTTTGCAAACCATTCTAACAATGCAACCAACTTATTAACTTAGGGTGCAAGACCATTTTGGCGAAAAACATAAATGTACATTTCCAAAAAGGAAGAAATAGTGCACAAGTTGCAAGATTAGGAGTGTTTGGATATGCGTTTGCAAACACATTACTACAATTTCACTAAATTATTGCAAGCAGGTTAAAATAATATAAAAGTCACAATCATAATTGCTTTTTGCCAAGAACTTTTAAACTAATAGGTATGAGTTTTTGACTTAAGTTTCAAAGTAGAGATGCTAATATTAGATGTGTTAGTTTGCAGTTTGATGCCATAAACGTAACAACCATGCCATTTTCTTATTAGCTGTAACTCATGAAAAGATATTTAACGTAGTACATGACCTATATCTTTTGAGGCTACTATTGATAGCCCGTGATCTGGACTCTAGAGTATGTTCAATGAAACAAAATATATTAAGGATATCAAAACATAACCTCAATCAAAGTGAATCCAAATGGCTCTATAAAATCATTAATACATTACTTTGGCTATACTGAGGTTGTTGGTATATACTTGGTTTTGGTTCCATTGATGATATAGATTTTAGGCACTGAAGCAAGGTTAGGTTGTATATGAAATGTTCATTCCTTGTTTTACCGTCTTCATCACTTTCAGTAACTCGCTTATTCCAAAGTCTGCGAGTTTGAGATGTCAAGAATCAGTCCATGAAATATTTCTGCTTTCTTGCACGCAAAGAATTAAATATTCCACAACTACGGTGCATAAAAAGACTTCGCTACTATTTCCAAAGACAGGTGGAATAGCTATGTAATAGTACACTTACTAAGGCTCAAGATCTCTTTGAATAATTGGTTATGGTTATTCTCATGCAAATAGTTCATCCCTCTAAAGAATAACAAAAAGAAAATCATTAGTTAGAATTGTATCGTATCCAAAAATATATGTGTGATGATCCAAATAAATGCCACTAATTTGAGTACCTTGCTATGTCCATGGAAAACTTCAAAGTTGTTATTGGCTTTAGTGCTCCTTTTTTTCTTTAAAAATAGACGAAGATCACCATGCAATACTAAAAAATCATTAAAATATATAACAAAAGTGAATAATATCTAGGTTTCTCAGTTCGGCGCACCTCTAAGAGTATGCGTAAAAAACATTAGACTTGAAAGTAAACGATATGGATTATGCTGAGAGAAATAGACCTTCGGTAAATATAATGTCACGATCATCATTGGATTAATTTGAGTTACAACGCCTAGAAAATGAACCACAGCTGAATGTCGTATCTTCTTTTCTAAAAGGTCTCCTATATGAAACCCGTGAATTAAAAAATCAAACACCATATTATATGGGAAAAACATAACATATTGTTGGTAATTGAGCATATTACATTTTATTTTTATCAGTAAAAAGCTCATCTGCAATCTTTTTAACTGAAATTACACCATAAAAAGGTCACCTAAAGAAAAGTACAATAAATGTTCAAGAAATAAATGCCTTCAGTAGAACCTTCGGCCATGATGGACAATGGCATGAACAACTTAGCAAACTCGCACCTTTTCCAGGAAAGGTTGTTCATATATCAGTTATACCACATTATCAAAGCATATAAATGGTTGTTTGTGGTTACTTCATCAATGTGTGGTTACTTCATCGAAGCACATAATTGTTGCATTGACTTGATCTTTGTTGAAATTTCTTAAAATAAACAGCGAGTAAAGATTGATTAAATTGTTACATTCTAAAAAGGATTAAAGATAAGTAAATATTGAGTAAATTATCCCCGCAGAGACCTTAAACTAATGTAATTTGAAGAAACATTTATTATCAGATTCCTATATCCATGATGTGACAAAAAAAATAGTCGGTAGAACCAAGAGGTTTGTCACAAAGTTACCCTTTCTATTGAACAAAAAATAGTCGGTAGCACCCAAAGGCACCCATTCATCTGAACAAAAAATCCCATTGCATATTAGTATTCGTACAGGGGCGTTTGGATATGCGTTTTAAAAGTAATTACATGATTAAATAATCGAATCGATAATCGACTATAATAATATAGGCTACTGTTGTCGAAGATCAATCTTTGAGTGTATGGAAAGTTCTAATAATTCAAAAGAATATATTTGTGGAAAAACAAAGCAGTACACACAAACTTGATGCAAAATAATAAGATATTTTAAAGAGACAATTTGTGATACCATAAAATGAAGTAAAGACTAACCGTGGGCATTGACTGTAGAAAGACCAACCATCTGTTTATCTAACCGCAAATCCTACATAATGAGGAAAATAAACGCAATTCATTAAACTTAATCTTTAACAACAATAATCATCAATCATACTTACTCTTGCGAAAAAGAATTTGTAAGTATAAGAACAAAAGTTAAAGTTTCATGCAATTACTTACTCGATTGTAAAATCATAATATGTGTGAACCCAGTTCAGTTTGCCAATGCCTGCAACAAAATAATACAAAAACTCATAATAGAATATAAATATGGACCAAGGATATTTCAACAAACACTTGATGTGCAAGTTAAAGTTCACAATTAAAACTTGATTTAATCACCTTAAATTTGATTGTTGACATGTTCTTCATTCGTCATCACCTACAACAATGATCACAAAAATCAGAGGAATATAAAATCGTGGTCACAAAAATTACAAATATAAACATCCCAAAAACAGAGGAATATAGAAATCACTGGAATAGTAATAGCAAGAAAGTGATAATTACCGATTTTAAGATCTGGATAGCAAAAAGCCCACTGTTATGGTCGACTGCTTAGGGATGTTGAATCATGTATAATCAAATCAAAATTGTTTTATGTGTTTTTTTAAATCGGTGCAAAAATTGAAATTGATATCATTTAATGGTTCACAAAAATACAGATTGTGAATTGATATTGGAGCTTGTAGAGGAAGATTGGTTCAATATACATTAAATGACTAATCAAATGTACAATTGTAACTGATTATGTTTTATTAAGTTGGTTTTATGTGGTGTTGTACATTTCAAATTTGAGGACCAATAAAAATGAAGACACATCAGAATATTAATTGCAATGGCTGCTTTAAAGGGTGGTACAAAACTCTTGTTTATTATATTAGATAGATATATATATATATATATATATATATTTTACTTTAATTGTGTTAATTTTCAATTAATGCAATTCAAATATACGATAATCCACTGAAACACAACGTTTACACCGCCAAATAGTAGAGACAATAATTGCATTTACAAGCAATTAACTGCTAAGAGTGTCTGGACGATGGTTGTCCCCAAACGTTACGCGAAGGGCAAACAATCCTCGTTAAATAACATAAGTGAATCACTACATTTTTCCAAAAAGTATGATCGTAAAAGCAATAAGTTCGGATTTAATGTATGCAACTAATTAATATTAAATACTACCTATTGAAAAATATACTAAAGTAACTCATCCTCATCTTTTATTACCTACATTATTATTATTATTTTTATTATTATTATTTTTTTTTATCATACTTTATATAGAAATCGTATACGTTATTCTAATTCTATATTTAGTATTCATTACATACCCCGTTTTCAATCAAATACATTAAAGAGTTGAATAAATATGTGAGTTCGCTTATGTGCTTATTTGTAAGTTTATCGGAAACTCACATTTTTTGAAAGAACTTGCAACAAATAATAAGTTTCAAATTAATTCCCAAGGTAAAACCAGAAAAACATAAAGACGTGTAAGTATGCATATAACATTGTTAATTTACGCACGACACAAGATTTAACTTATTGTCTATTTGAAAAAGGAAGTGATTTGTACACTATAAAAAATGATTTGAACACTCAAATTTTGAATGTTTAGACATTTATACCTTTGCAAAATAAACATAACTAAAAATAATATGAGAGTATAAATGTCCTAACATACAAAATGTGAGTGTCCTAAATCATTTTTTAGTGAACAAATCACTCCCTTTGAAAAAAGGCCCTAAATAGCTATAAGAAGTTTTGTTAAGTGTTAAGTCGTTTCCTTGTCTAAGCATATATAGAAATACAAAACGACAAAGAAATGGTGTACGTATTGGTTTTCAATCATTGTACCGAGCATTGGGTATAATGGTTTGTGATGTCTAGCCAAAATAACATGGCAACTATTTTGGTTGTGTCATCTTTTAGCCACCACATCACTATCCTGTGCCAACATGAAAATAGCCATTTCTCTAACTAGAGTAAAGACAAAAAATATTACCTTTTCATCTTTAAAAGTTTTGATTTTAAAAGTTTAATTATTAAAAAGGTGTATTTTGAGGTTAGTTATTATAAAGGAGTATTTTGAAGTTTGAGTGTTGAAATGATGTGGCACCTGTTGGAGCCTAAATGGCTAAAATTTTGATATCACTATACCTAATGCTCTTATATATATATGGGACGTACTATTCCACCCTCCATACTAGGGAGGGTTTGTACTTCTATTCCTTTTGTCCCTCATTTGTTTCAGTACAACACAGTTTTCTGTCAGTTTATGTTCCGTATTTCTGACAGTTTTAAGCGTTTGACTTTTTAAACTTTATATATTATGTTCCGCATTTTCAGGTTTATAGTTTTTTGATATAAACAAAATTATAAAAATAAAAAAAAATAAAAAAAAGTAAAGAGGGTGGGAATATAAGAATTAGGGGTAGGAATATCTTGTCCCTATATATATATATATATATATATATATATATATATATATATGGAGGGTTAACTGAGATCAAGCTTAAAGTTGTAAAAATAAGATCAAGTCTAAAAAACCAATAAAACATTTATAAATAACAATTTTAGCAATAATACCCAAAAAAATGATATTTTAATACAAATTAACATTTTAGCAACCAATAACCAAATGATACATGAGTTTGGATTAGTGATACACCTGATACATATTATACTAATAAATATTCCAAAGTCTGATACATATACAAAAACCTGATACACATTATACTTCTAATCAAAGTGTATCACCTAGGTTTCGTAAATTTTAAAAAGAAATCTATTGAAACTTTAACAATTTTAGTTGTGGTTAATAGAAAATTTATTTTTCTTGTAAGGAGAGTGTCGCTTGTTAAATTTTAGTTGGATCTCATTTTAACAACTTTAAGCTTGATCTTATTTGATCTAGATTCTATATATATATATATATATATATATATATATATATATATATATATATATATATATATAAACACACACACACATACTAGCAGGGTACCCGCGCGTTGCAGCGGCGGGTGCTCTAAAATAAAAAATTTCGATGAATAACGTATTTTAGTTTATTGTGTTCTTTTTAACAATATATTTACGGATATCAAGAATTTCGTATATTTCGTTCCCGTTCGGGCTCAAACCCGTTGGCGTTGCCGGGCTCGAGCCCGTTTGGTCCGCGCCCGTTCGGGCTCAAGCCCATTTGGCCCCGTTGCCCGTTCGGGCTTGAATATTTGTATAATGTGCTTTATTATTTGTAGTAGTGAAATTTAATGTACGAATTGTGTTTAATTTGGTTGTAAAATATGCTGGATAATTTGTATTTCTTATGTAAGGGGTGTTTTAATAACTCTATTAATTGTATTTATTGACCAGTTAAATAATTGACTATATTAAATAGCATTAATGTGGTGTTTTGTTGTACATTATGCTTATTCTGTTGTAAATCTGAAAATTGGTTGCAGTTATTGTACATTGTGCTTAAATGGTTGTAATTTTTTGCGAATGGGTGTTTTTAATAGCATTAATGTGGTTTGATAGAATTTTGGTCTTAAAATGACACCACGCTTTATTTTGTTGTACAATATGCTTACTTTGTTGTAATTTTAAAAATTTGGTGCATTAAAGTGTTGTAAACCATGCTTTATTTCTTGTACGTCTTAAAATTAAGAGTGACGTGCCTTCGTGCATTATAAGTAGTATAGATATAGATATATATGATTTATGATTATTTGAGGACAAAAGATTCCTTACATACCAAGAGATCAATCTTCACCCTCCATTTTTATTTGATCTAATGGATGAGATTAATCACAACAATTTAAAAACCCACTTTCATCATTTTTTTTAAATATTAATATTTTTCAAACAGTTAATCGTTAAGCCAAAAAAATGTATCACTGCGACGAGCATTTAATTATCTTTCTATAGATAGGTATTTTGATATACTTTCGACAAAAAAAAATCGTATTTTTCACGTTTTTTCTAAGTTTTTCCGTTTTTTTTACATTACTGAAATTTGCATTAAAAATCAGATATGATTAAACACTAATTTGAATATCACATGTGATATTAGTGTTAAATCATATATGATATGTAATATCATATGTGATATTAGTGTAAAATCACATATATAGTATTGATTCAAAAATTGATTCAAGGGGGAACCAATTATAGTATTTGGTAACTCAAACGTATTAGGTTTGAGTCCCCGAATCGTTAATAGCGAAGGATGAATGGAGTTTTAAACTCATGTCGCGTAATTTGGGATTTGAATGGATAAAAGGGATTTTGGTGATTCCTAAACTACGGGGCAAGGAATGATAATGAAAGACATATAAATCTTCTAAATCTATGTTGCAACAAGAACTAAATACGCAAATTTAACTAAAACGTAAATAACGTAATTATTAAAATGTAAATTAAAATGCAAACTAGACTAATATAACTCCTAAAAATGAACTAATATTTTTCAACAGATGAAAATGTGATTTAAAAATTATCTAAAATTTAAAACTAATTTTTTTGGTTTTTCTTGATTTTATTTGAATTAAAAAAACTATTTTTGTATTTTTAAAATTGATTTCAATAGCTAGAAAATATAGAAATTTAAAAGAAAATTTGAAAAACATTTTTAAAAAATCTAAATAAACTAAAAATGATTTTTAAAACTGAAATTATATTTTTCAGACTTTTTCTCTATTTATTATGAATTTAAAACTAATTAAATATACTAAAATATCTAGAAAATACTAAATTAACTGAGAAAAATGTGGAAAAATATTTTTTATGACTTTTTGATTTTTCTAAACCTAAGAAAATTAAATTTATATTTTTGTGATCCTTTTCTGATTTATTTGAATTAAAAGCTATTAAAAAATGGTTAAAAATGAATTTAAATCCAGAAAAATAGCAAATGAAATTGGAAAAATATGAAAACTTGCAAATAAGTCCTAAATATTACAAAGAATCTATGAAAATTATGAAAATCAACTAGCGTAGTCCTAATAAGCACTTGGATAGAAACTAAATTGAATAAGCTGTGATGAAATAAGCAAAAAGCTACAATAAACTACCAAAAGTTGCCAAAAGCTAAAATAAGCTAAGACATACTTAATTCAACATAACTCAACTGAATAAGACCAAGAAACATGCTAATAATTACCTATGAATAAGCTAGAAACCAATCAGACTAGTACTAATGGAACAAGCTATAAATAAGCTAAGGGAACCTGAATAAGCTACTAGGGACAAAAAGGGAAATCATATTCAGCTATGGAAACCTAAATAAGCAATAATCCTAAGCCTAAATAAGCTGCTATATGCAAATGAAATAATACAGGGCTGCTGAGGCAGGGCAAAAAGTAGCCTGACAGGCCAACTTTAAGCCACCTAAAAGCTGATGAGAAGCTGAAACTAAAAATTATAAAAATATGAACCAATTAGATTAACAAGCAAAAAGTATCTAACCCAAATTTCAGATCAAAATCATGATTATTAAGCTATTTAAAAATCAAAAACAGGAGGCTATTGGAAGACTTTAAGTGTGAGCAGGGCACTAAGGGACAGATTAAGCAAATTTGAACTTAAATTAAAGCTATCTAAAAGCTTCTAAATGGAAACTAAACTAAACACAATTAAACTAGGGTGAATTGAGAATTATAAAAAACAACTTTAACTGAATTTGAAACTGATTTAAACCTCCAAATAGATCTGAGAACAAATCATCTCAGAAACTGATGAGACAAAATTTGAATTTTTTGAGAAAACATTAATTTTGACTATGATGAACTTTAATCTATCTAAAATGATTATAAAGGATATAATAAGCTAAATTCAAACCTAATAAAGCTATCTAATCTACTTATGCAGCTAAATGCTTGATGATGCAAACTACTTAACAGATGAGGATGCAGAAAATGAAAATTGAAACGATGATTTGACTTTTTGTAAAAGGACTTTGTAAATTATGAAATAACTAAACTAAATTAACCTAACATTAACTACTTGTACCACTGCAATTCCTTAGAACAGATTTGAACTCTTAAAAACTAACTAATCCAAACACCCCTTTAATGAACTAAAATGCAACTAACACTATAAAATCGAATGAAATTGGAATTAAGCTAAATTCAAAAACTTAAACTAACATTAAACTAAGCTCATTAACTCCCTGAGATCATAATTTAACCAAAAAACAGGTTGACTTTTGAAATTTTGATAGATGTTGACTTTAGTTGACTTCTTTGAAAAACTTGAAATTAAGGAAATGCTTTTAAACAAACAAGCTCACATAAGATTTGTAAAGCTTATGAGAGCTTAGACTGTTGGAATCACTCCTAAACTATAATTCAAGTGTTAGTTATTTTTATGTAATAGGTAGCTTATTATGGCCTTTATGTTTGTTTAAGGTCTAGCTTATGTAGAAGGCCCATAAGCTTAGGCCCATGACCAATAAGGAAAAGGGAAGGAGTAAGAGTGTTGCCCTAGCTCCTTGCCTATAAATACTATGTAATAACCCTCACTTGAGGGTTGGTTGTTCAATATTTCTCTTTCACTCTTACCTACGCGTAACCGGCTAAGTATATCGTGTGTGTGTGTGTTTAATATTGTTCAATCGCCTTTATCTCTTTCTAGTAAGCTTGTGTGGTAAATCTAGTGACCTAACAGTGGTATCAATCACCAACTAGTTGGGTGACACGTTTTGTTTTTTGAAGTTTTTGTTCTTGGTCTTACGCGTAAACGTGGTTGATACTTTGGTTCGCTTAAAAACGTCTTTTTTACACTTTTAAATCCAAGATTCTTGTACTTTCAACGTTTTAAGGTGTTAAAATACGTGTTTTTGGCAAAAAGTTTCAAACTTTATGCGTGGATCGTGGTTTTTAAACTAGTTTTTATAAGAGGGTTTCAACCTACGATAACCGTTTTAAGAGCTTTGGATCATCAAGTTTCACACTTTTGTGTCTTTTGGTGTTATTGAAGCTATTTCATCACACAAAACCTGGTTTAGAAACATATTTGGGCATTATCATTTTACGAGTAATCCTACGTAGAGCAAAACCCTAAAACTACGCGTAAGGTTATCCTTGGTTTGATCTTCGTTTCGTTTACTCCGTGTTTCTTGCTTGGATAAGCCCAAAATACGCCGACTTTGGATATCTTTTTGCACTGCGTGATAGTGTAAAGATCACTTGGGATAAAACCCTAAAATTACGCATAAGCATAAAGCTTACGCGAGAAATCCTACGCATGAGATTCATCTTACGCCTAAGCCTAGTCTTACGCATAAGATAATCCTACGCCTAACTTTCTACGCCTAACTTTGTGACTACGCATAACTTTAGCGTTTTTTCCTCTACGTAAGCTAAATCTACCAGAACTCTTCATTGTTACGTAACTGGTGTTTTACGCTAAGTGCTACTTGGTTATTATGATTTCTACGCCTAAGGACTCTTCATCAACAAAGGTTCATTCGACTACAAAGATCCATTTTTACCAACACAAGTTTATCAACATGTCACAACCACCATACTCTAACTATTCCCTTACACTTATTCTCAACGTCAACAACAACTAACTCCACAACATCAACAATGGAATCAACAACAAGCAATTTATCAAAAACAATTTAATCAACAACATACTCCATAACTTGCTGCAAATCCACAACCTCAAATGGTTCAACCACCACCAAGTCTTCAAGTTCAACCCTACACAACCGAATTCAATCAACATCCATCAAGAACACTATGAAGGAACCCACTTGGTTTGCAAATATGTGTGAAGCTTTAAGTAGCCAACAATCAATTCATGAGGCTGGATCACTTGATAGACCTCCAATGCTCACTCCAGAAACTACGATCAATGGGTCATAAGGTTCTTTAGGTTTTGTGATCTAAAGAAGCCACATGGAAAGTTCTTAAAGAAGGTTATCTTGTAAGGTCCATTTCAGATGCCTACTGTTATCGTACTTGATCCAAATGCTATTCCTCCAAGAGATGAAAAACGAACATTGCTACTGCGTGGCAACTTGAATCCTCAAGAACTTCTACACTATGAAGTCGATGAACTGCAATGCAATACATCCTCTTAGGATTACCTAGCCCAATTCTTCGAAGTGTTGATGCTCAAAAGACTGCAAAGGAAATGTGGGATCATATTCATCTTCTTATGGAAGGATCTAGACTCAATCAGGGAGGATTTGGAATCCAATATTTACTTGGCTTATGAACACTTCATGATTGAACCTGGAGAGACACTAGAGTCTTATCATCATTGTTTTTCAGACATCATCAATGATTTGGATAAACACAACATCATCATGCCAAGAATTGCAGTGAATACTAAGTTCCTGAGTAGTCTTGGTCCTGAATGGGAGAAGTATGTCATTTTTCTCCGCCAAGCGAAGAATTTGCATCATTCTACATATGGATTTTTGTACGATTACTTGAAGCCTCATGAAAAGGAAGTTGATAGGAAAGGATTCTCTGCGCTCAAATTGCTCCAACCCGACATCCGAAAATCAACAACTTGCCTTATATGCTCAAAACAGTTATTCTCCTCAACCAAGAACTCAACCAACTCGCTACAATCACACCATATGATCCTTCATAGCCTAAATCTCAACAAACTCAATTGGTTCCATACAACAACAACAATGCCAAGCACTTGTCGTGAAGCTAATGAGGAATCGATCCGTTTGAAGCATTGAAACAAGGATTTGCTATGATTGCTAATGCCTTTAGCCGTTATACCAACAAATCCAACAACCGTATTCGCTCCTCATCTAATACAAGGAATCAAGCCGCTGTGAACAATGGACTAGTTGAAGTTCGTAATCGTGGTTATGGTCGTCCGATGAACGGTGGTCAAGGGTTTAATGCTATGGGTAGGAATAACAATAGAACTCAAGTGGTGGAACAAGGGAATGCTCATAATGGGTTGAATGGTCTTCGATGTTACAACTGCAATGAGAAGGAACATCTGGCTAATGCATGCCCAAAGCCTAGGACTCGGCTGCTTATTTCAAAGAAGCTCTTCTTTTGGCTCTTAAGGATGAAGCTGGTGGAACTCTCACAAACAAAGAATAGAGTTTTATGGCGAAATGCGCATCGAGATGATGATATGGAGGACTTGCAGCCAATGCAACCAAGTTATGTTGATGGCTAATATGCATGAGTTACACATGAGTGACACAGCCCGCTGTATGCGACCGATGGCTTGTCTCGTGCACCGAACAAACCATATTTATCTCTCGATCTCATATCTTCGCCAACATCCGAATCCCAAGGCTCGAATGTTCAAAATGAGTCGTCCACATCTAATTCGACGATTTTCAACTAGACCCCGTAGTTATATTTGACGATCAAGATGACCAAACGGTTTCCCTTGATAATCAAATTGACTCGGTGGTTATACTTGAGGATCTCGCAGAATGATCATGTTGTGACTCACGCTGAACACGCCGAACTTTTGCCTCCTCCGCATTTTGCTCGCTTAATACAAGACCATCGGACCATAGTGGAAAATGTCATGCCATTAATCGTGACTTGAAAAGCAAATATGCACTGTTAACCAAGGATTTTGAATGTTTACAAAAGCAACTCAACTTTTTCAAAACTCAAGAAAAACGTGAAAACGGTTTTGAAGCGGCCTTTGCCAAATCTCATCAAAACGAAAAATATTTAGAGAGCGATGCGTGATCTAGCCGCTCAAGAATGCTTTGTTGTCTGAAATAGAACAACCGCAACATGAACATAAAAAGCAAATTAACGCTCTCACCTTGGAAAATCAAAAAGCTAAGGTTGAGTTGTTAACTTGTCAAAAAGCTTCTCTGCATACAAAAAGCATTCAACTAAATGAATAGATGATCATCTTGAAGAAATCATCGGCTTGCAAAACAAACTTAAAGAGTTTAAAACTGTTGTTTACAAACATGGCGAGTCGGTCACACCATTGAAAAGTTTACTTTAAAACCCAATCCAAATGGATATGGACCGAATCTTGCTGATTACAAACCTAAGCTTTCAACCAAAGCATTCAAACCAAATCCGAAGTTTCCAAGGTCAGAATATAAAATTGATAATTTTTATGAATGTTGTTGAATATCATCGCCAAGAGGAATTAGATGCAGAAGACGAGAGTCGATCAAAATTAGAAAAAGTTGTTTACAACAAACCTTTTAACTATTCAAAAGTGGTCACTTTCTTCACACCAATGGATTCTTCTAACACACCAAGGGTAATCATCAAAACACCTGAGTCTTCTAATGTTAATCCCCAACCAGATTATGCACAAATTTATGGTCCTTTACCTTCCATCGTGAAGTAAACTCAAAACCACGAAAATCGCAAAAATTCTCGATATTTTGACATTTTCATGGCCGACCTCAAAACTTTACAACATGAGATAGAATATCATTCTGAAATCAAAGTTCAACACTTTCAATCGCCTCTAGCGAGAGAACAAAGAGACATTTTTCAAAAAAATCTTTTACCAAATGTTAAAAATTTGAAAAGTTGTGCATTGTCTTGGGAAAGGGACTTTCATAAAGAACTTGTATTAATGAAGGTCGTTTTAGAAAAGCGAAACATCTATTTCTAATACTAAACGTAAAAAAAATGTTGAGAAAAGATGTTGATCGACTCTTGGAAGATGTCATCTGTACTGATGTCCATAATGCTGTGTTATTGAATTCTTTGTCATATGCATTTGATTATATCTCTGCACGATACTCGTTGATTCTGTGGTAAATGTTGAGAACAATGATAATGTGCTTCAGATCGAGTCATTAAAAGTTGAAAACAAACGATTGTCAAACGAACTTTCAAATGCAATACGCCGTCTTAATTGGTGTCAAAAAGATATTCACGATCAACAACTTGCTTTTCAACACAAAATTGCCCACTTGCGTGCAAAATCTTCTGATCCTAAAATTGAGCAACTGGATGATCAAAACGTGTCTTTAAGTGTCAAATCTCAAAATATGAACAAGAACTTGTAAAAGTTAAAAGGAATATGGTGTCATATTTGATTTACTCAAAAAGACTCGTGATGAAGCATCAAATGAACTTGATCATTATCTTGCACACACTAAAGAAGTTATGCATTTTCTTTGTCGAAATATTCGGTCAAAAATCAAGATCTGACTCACATTATCCTCAAGTTAAGAGAAATGTTAGGAAAGTATGAACAACTTCCGCCTACAGTGATTAAGAGAATAGCCCCAATAACACTTAGTAATCATGAACCTAGAATCACTACTGCCAAATCACAAGTTGCTAACGTGCTTCCTTCTACTAAAACAGGAATAGTTGCGTCTTTTCCAAACGTCCCGCACTTCACGACCTAGGAGCACTACATCGAAGAATAGGAAGTTACGACCTAAGAAAAGATCAATAAAGAATGCTAAAGTAGAAGAACACCCTAGAACTATGAATAAGACTCACGCTTGCTCCACTATAGATATTGCGTCCAGCAAATGTAATAGAAATAGTGATGTAACGAATGCTAAACCGTTAAGTACTTTTGATATTCACCGATGCACCTTGTGATATTTGTCGTAAAAGTATGAATTCTGATTGTCATGACAAATGTGTTGCTAAAGCTATCATCTCGCGTTTAAGGAATCCTAAGAACCGGAATACCTCTAGGCCCACTAATCTTTCTAAGTCTCAGGCTTGGTAGACCGCCTCTTTAGATTCTAAGAAACGCATTGCTGTCCCAGTAGCTCCAGTTTCACCTCCTAGGAATGTAGTACCACCTAGTGCATTCACTAAGACTAAAGCAAATACTAGTTGGAGATGGCGGAAATGGATATATAACACACTAGGATTTAAGTGGATACCTAAAGCTATTGATGTGTGTATATCTACTATAATTGCTACGAAACCCTCTAACATTTCGGGTTCCACATCTACTTCTATTCCATCCGTTCGCCCGTGTGTAATGCGGTGATACAGATCATCCTATGGATTGTTGATAGCGGATGTTCCCGACACATGACAAGCAACCTTAAACTGTTATCAAACTTTATTGCAAAGTTCATTGGCACCGCCGTTCGGAATGATCACTTCGCAGCCTATCATGGGCTAGAGACTATATCAATGGGAACATCAAATTAGCGGGGTTTATTATGTGGAAGGCCACGGTCACAACTGCTTTCAAGAGGCCTTTCTTGTGATGGAGATTTGGAGGTTGCTTTCAGGGAGAAAACTTGTTTCATTCGTGATCTACAAGGAAATGACCTTATGTCCGGCTCGCGTAATTCAAGTCTTTACACTATCTCTATGCAAGACATGGTTGCTTCTTCTCCCATCTGCTTACTTTCAAAGGCAACATCAACAAAATCCCGGCTATGGCACTGTCGTCTCTCACATCTAAACTTTCAAACCATCACCAACCTTGCTCGACACAAACTAGTTGAAGGACTCCCACGATTTCGGTATTCTAAAGATCACCTTTGCTCAGCTTGTGAACAAGGCAAAAGCACTCATGCTCATTTTCCTTCAAAGGTGGAACACAGCTCTCCGCATGTGCTTCATCTTATTCACATGGATTTGTGTGGCCCGATCGCGCTGCGTAAACGATCAATGGTAAATGCTACATCTTAGTAATTGTTGATGACTATTCACGCTGGACTTGGGTCTACTTTCTTCAAGCAAAGACCAAGCTCCACAGATGATCATCACCTTTCTCAAGAAAATACAAGTTCATACGTAATAATCACCGTCGCCAAATCGTAGCGTATTGAGGCAATTTGAATTTGTTAACCAAACTCTTCGTGAATTTTATGAGAAAGTGGGAATTCAAAGATCGTACATCTATTGCACGTGCACCGAACAAAACGGAGTTGTTGAAAGATCTAAACCGAACGTTAGTGGAAGCCGCAAGAACAATGTTAATCAATGCTAAACTTCCGTGATTACTTATGGTAAGTCGTATTCGCGATGCTATACTCAAAACAGTTCTATGATTACAAAACGCCACAACAAAACACCTTTTGAGCTTGTCCACAACAGAAAACGAATCTCAAACACTTTCATGTATTTGGATCTCTTCGCTATCCGAATAATGATCGTGATGACTTTGGAAAGCTCAAAGCCAAAGCACATTGGAATCTTTATCGGATACCGTGATAATTCAAAAGGTTTCCGAATCGGAATCGTCCGTACAAAACAGGTGATGTAAACGATTCATGCTCATTTTGATGAACTTACGAAGATGGCTTCGAAAGTATACCAGCTTGGAACCCGGACACAACCGCTTAAAGTTCCCCAAACCCCATCATCACCGAACAAAGCCCCTTTTACTCGTCAACAAATGGAAAGGTTATTTGCTCCGCTTTTCAGTGACGATATTGATGAACGTGCTCGTGTGTATCCGCTATTTCCATTGCTCAACCCGATAATAATCTTATACCGATACTCGCTACAACAACTACGGTTGAAGAAGCACCACCAGTTGACTCCAACAACAAATTGAACAAACCGCCTCAACAATGATGAACCGGCCGATGATATTCGAATGAAGTACCCCCACCTGCAGATTTTGATCCAAATGCGTTATTCAATCCGTTTGCTAATGAGATCCGCTGGCACGGATGTCGTGGAATCTTCAACAAGCCATTTGAATCCTCAAAATCCGCACAATGTATACCAACATCAACCCTCCACACATAGATGGACAAAAGACCATCCTCTGGAAAATATTATTGGCAACCCGAATCAACCAGGCGTTACAAGACAACGTCTTCACTCAGATGGTGAACATTGCATTTATGCACTCACTGTCAGCCAATCGAACCTAAAACATCAAAGACGCAATGACAAAAGACAACCGGATTGAATCCATGCAAGAAGAACTCAACCAATTCAAACGTCTTGAAGTATGGGAACCGGTTGAAAGACCAACAGGGGTCTACGTCATTGGTCTCAAATGGATTTGGAAAAACAAATTGGATGTCTGAAGGGAATGTTATCCGAAATAAGTCACGTCCGGTGGCTAAGGGTTATCGTCAGGAAGAGGGTATTGACTTTGAAGAATCTTTTGCTCCGGTTGCTCGCCTTGAGGTCGTTCGATATTTCTCGCGTTCAGCGCTCATATGAATATAACGTCTTCGGATGGACGTCAAAACGCGCTTTCTCAATGGGCAACTTAAAGAAACGGTTTATGTCCCAACCGTGGATTCGTTGATCCCGAAGTTCCCGAATCATGTCTACAAACTGAACAAAGCTCAGATGGTCTCAAACAAGCTCCTCGGCATGGTACGATAAGCTATCATCTTTCCTAATTGCCAATAATTTCACCAAAGGTTCGTTGACCCACTCTTTTCATATAATATCACAGGGAACATATTTTAATTGTTCAAATTTATGTGGATGACATCATTTTTGGGTCAACTCATAAAAGTACTCAATCGCTTTTGCAAAACTAATGAAGAAACATTTTGAAATGTCCATGATGGGTGAACTTACGTTCTTTCTAGGACTACAAGTTCATCAATCACCGCGTGGTATTTTCTTGAGTCAGTCCAAATATGCCCTTGAATTGTTAAACAAATTTGGAATGAAAACTGCGGACACTTATGCCACACCAATGGCTCATACCAAGAAGCTTAGACGATTTACATGGGTGGACCCTACAAAAACCGTAGTATTATTGGGTCTCTATGTATCTAACAAATAGCAACCCGATATTGTCTTTGCCGTATATCTTTGCTCGCATCGGCGACCAACTAAAACCCACCTCTCTGAGGCTAAAAGAATCCTCCGATACATAAGGGGAACCATTAACTTGGGGATCCGTATCCGAAGGATTCGGTTTTGAACTAATCGCTTTTCGACGCCGACCACGCAGGATGCTTAGATTCACGAAAAAGCACTTCCGAAGCTTTACAATTTCTTGGTGACAAACCGTGTCATGGCAATGGAAGCAGGATTGTACATCGCCGTCCTCAACAAGGGAATATGTAGCCATGTCGGCGGGTTGTGCTCAAGTCATTTGGATGAGAACACAACTCAAAGACTATGGTTACGATTTGACGTAATCCGATGTACTGCGACAATCGAGTGCCATATGATCTCGCGGCAACTCGGTTCAAAGACTAAATCAAAGGACACCGATCTTCGATATCATTTCATCAAGGACCACGGAACAGGTAATCGTTGAATTATATTTTGTGGGTACGTAATACCAATTGGCGATCTCTCACCAAAGCCTTGCCTCCCACTAGGTTTAATGAGTTGGTCCACCGGATTGGCATGAGGTGTTTGACTCAAGAGGAATTGGATGAACTCATAAAACAGCCTTTAAAAACCTCACAAACACCAAAATCTCTTTTTTAAATATTCTTCAAAAACAAAATTCAAAAATATAAAATCTGATAAAACAACAAAAATATTCTTCTATCTATTTTCTTTCAACATTGTAAGTACATTTCTTCCACAACACTATAATCTTTCAAAATTCAAGATTTTTCGATCAAGTGTTTAGGGAGAAAATAATCTCTTAACTGCTTCAAAACATTCGTATGTTACTCTATTCCGTTGTTTCTTGTATAAATGGTGGTAAACTTTTCGGTTAAACCGACACTGGATAAAATTATAACCTTTCATTCTTTTCTTAAGTCAAGGGGGAGTTTCGTCAAAGTTTCTTTCTTAAAATCTTTGTTTGGTAACCAAAACGGAAGTTAAATGGCTTTGTATGAAAAAGGAAAAGGTGGAGGGACCAAAACTCCCAAAAGTTGAAAGTCATTTTAATAAAACTCTTTCACCCAACATTTCACTTCACATTTATTACTCCTAACCACCATATCCCACGATAGAAATCATTCAAGAAATCCAAAGTTTTGATCATAAATTGTAAGTGTTTTGTATTGTAACACGCTTTTAAACATTGGTTTTGATTTTCAAACGAATCCAACGGTTAAAATTAGCGGTATGGTTGATTTTGTATAATGATATGCAGTAAGAACACATGATCATACTGTGTGTTGGTGAAGATAAATTGGTCAAAACGGTTCTTTAACATCAAGAATACTATTGTTATCCTCTCAATCCACCGAAACACAAAATGATGGTTTTTCAATATTAGGGTTCTTGAGTCGAATTGGGTGTTTTCAAATGTGAAGGTTTTTGGTCAAATATATTGTTGTGTGATGTTTATATCATGTTGAATTAATGTTATCCAGCCCTATAACAACCTCAAAACACTAATTAAGTCAGCATTAGGAATTAGGGTTTAATGTTCTTGAGTTTGGGTATTTTTGATTCACCATGAATTGGATGTTAAAACTTGGTTATTAGACTCTCATAACACCTAAGACCTACCGTAAAAGTTTGGTGCAATTTACATGGTTAGAAATCTTACGCGTAATTCATAACCCTTAGGGTTTTGACCTACTGCATGTGTTTCTACGCCGAAAATGATTAACATGTTTTTTATGTTTAATCATATGACTGGCTTATGTTAAGATTGCTGATTTGATGACTTTATTTCGGCTTGCTACGCTTAAAATTCGTAATCAATGTCATTTGAATCTCACGCGATAAGGATCACCCACGCCAGAAAGTTATGCGAAGACAAATCCCACGCGTAACTATTACGCGAAGGTTTCTACAATGGGACTACGCCGTATCCTGTGAAGGATATGCGTAAACAAAGGACTCTACGCGATAAGGTCTACTCTTACGAGTAAGCTTACGCGAAGGTCTTATATACGCCACGCTGCAAGCCCCACGCTAAGGTTCTTTTCTTACGCTGCAAGTAAGGATCCTACGATAAGCTTGCGCTTCACGATATATTTCTTCCGCTTACGCAGAACTTTATCATTTCTACTTAAGCCCGGATTGACCTTAATTTTGAATTGTTACGTGTACAATCTTGTAAATAAACAAATCATATCGTCACGAAACCAATAATGTCACTAATAAACTTAAACGTTTGATATGTTGTGAACTATAAGTGATAACATAAACTTTAAAACTTAAAGTTAACTAACTCACGAAATGTTTCACGACGCCATTGGACTATTGACAAACAAGTGACTTAGGACTCGAACAATCATTAGCACTGCATATTCAATAATTAGACAATAAAACCTTCGTTGACTAACATTATGTCTTCGATATGTTGGTTCTATGGCTAATGTTTTTCATCACGCATGGTCGCACAAATGAATGTGGATGCACCAGGTTCTCACAATTGCCACAAATGGCTATCCTAGAAAGATTGGAAAAAACAACCTTAGGTTTGACTTTGAAACCCTCACATGCTCGTAATCTTCTTTATTCATCTCGGAATCATCCCTACTAGAATATGCTCACACTGCCACGCACTGAATCTACATTCAAAGAATTGAATTCAATGCAGAGGATCACAGTCAAAGTGCAAAGGATAAAGGACACTTAATCACAAACAAGTCACCATCACTCCTCGCAGATTTACGGGTCAGACTCTATCATTCCGACATCGCTCCAACCTGACTTCTTTGCCACACCCATCAAGAGACAGCCTGCAATTTCTACTTGATATTGGTTATGATGAAGCCGTGAATTATTAACAAGCACTCTCACGTGGAGCTGAAGAACATTCCTCAACCGCGTAGAACACTCTACATCATCATCACTAAGTCTGTCTCGTCGTGATAGCATATGAGCATCCCAAGCTCATGGAACTGCAAGTCTTCTCGTCATTGATCAAGAAGGACATTGAAATCGATGAGCATAGGATGGCATGATGACATTTCACAAGAAACTTGGCTTAAAGATTCCCTATGTCAGATACACAAAGCTTTTGATCCAGAGAGCACTTGACTTAATCCCGATATTCCCAAGAGGCTCAATGACCCCGACAATCATGACGGTTGTCCGAACCTATCCTTTCTATCGTAATCAAGGAATCAACAACAAAGAAACAAGGTGCCGTGGCTATTCTGATCACCTTCGACAAATGAAATCAAAAGCTTGAAACATACAAAGGTATCAAGTAGCAAGACGGTGAAGGAAAAGTTGGTCATCTCGATGAAAAGCCTTCTGAACTCCAACTCTGAGAACCGTAAGAGGAAGTGTCGAAGTGCAATAAGCACAGAGTCAAAGGAAGGTCCCAAAGAGGAAACCTAAGAAGAAAGTTCCTCCAAGGAAGCTGCTCCTCTTCCTACACTTGAACCACAAAGAAAGCTACTGGATCTAAAAGCTCAAGATACACAATCGCATCGAGAGGTCCACACCAAAATCAAGAAAGGATGACTCTCCATCAAGATTCAAAACCTCCTAGTCCAATAGCCGAACATGGCAAAGGAAAGACTCCTGTGATTTGTGCCATATGATGAAAGTCAGAAAGTGATGAAGAGCAACTGGATAAATCATACAGAAGAAGTTCAAATTGCTCGACTTCAAACACGCTGCACAAACAATTTGCTCAAGAACAAATGGGTGGCCCCGGAGGTCAAGTGGTACTAACCTTCACCATATCCCCGATCCTGGTTAATCAACCCGATAGGGATCCGTGCTACCACTTTGGTACAACAACAAAAAACGGTTGAAGACAATTTCGAGTATGATTTCAAGAACATGAATCCAGAAGTTAGAGAAGGTAAAAGCCGATGAAGGCCGCAGTACCAAATCCAAAGCTGATGAACAAGCTAAGACTGGCAATGAAGAAGATGTTGAGTGATTTCTCATATAAAAACCAATAATAGAAGAGAAGTGTGTAGTATTGTAACCTAAACGTGGTTTGAGCACTGAGATCGCTCCAACGAGGGTTGAATGGAATTTCCAACTCACGTCGCGATTATCGGATTTGAATGGAAGGGATAATTTGAAGTTTTCTAAACTACATGGCAAGGGAAGCATAAAAGGGAAATTACACTACGGGAATCCTAAGTTATTTAAATTATACTAAAACGAATTAAAAGAAACGTAAATAAAATGCAACTACGTCTATTCTAAGTCCTAAATATAATCTAAAATTACTTTCTAACTAAAAATGATATTTAAAAACTATTTATGAATTAAAACTAATTTTTATGATTTTTCTAGAATTTATTAGAATTAAAACTAATTTTTAACTTTTAAATCTAATTTAAAATACTAAAAATTATGAAAATACAAGGGAAAAATATGAAACTATTTTTTTATAAAATCTAAAATATCCTAAGAGAATTTTCAAAACTATTTTTTATTTTTTCTGATTATTTTTCTATTTTCTACAAATTTAAAACTATTTAAATCTAATTTAAATTGTGAAAATACCAAATAAAAGGGAAAAAATAGGGAAAAATCTTTTTATTCTTTTTATATTTTTCTTAAACTGGGAAAATTGAAAAATTATTTTTTGGAACTTTTTCTTAATTATTTGCAATAAAAGCTATTTAAAAATGACTAAAAACTGTTTAAAATTGAGAAAAATAGCAAACAGTGACTAAAAATTATGAAAAACTCAGGAAAATTATAAAATATTAATCTAAATCTATGAAAAATATAAAAACATGGGCTTATGTGAGAGAAAAGAGAGCTGTAGTGTAAACTGTTTACCAATAAGCTAATGAAAATAAGCTAAACAGTGAAATAAGCTACCAAACTGTAACTGAAGCTAAGTTATGCTAAGATATGCTAATTACAACTAAATCCACCTAATCCTAACAAGCTACAAGCTCTGTCTAATGATTTAAGCAAACTGTCTAGTCTATCAAAATAACTTCTGACCCCTACTTTTGAGCTTAATCACAAGCTTATTCAATAAGCCAAAATTATAACCAAATGTGCAGTCCTCAAGACCACCAAGAAAAGAGTAATGGTACCAAATTTCAGATCACAAAAAGCTCAATTGAAGCTAATACAAGGCCTAAACAATTTGATGAAAACTGATTTTGTTACAACTTTTACTTTTGAAAACAGTTGTGCAATTTGACTAAACTGAGATTTGATTCAATTCTATGAACTGAGATTGATGAATTATGATGAAATGAAGCTATACTAAGCTAAGTTATCTATATCCTAACCTATTTGCCAGATGGAATCAACTGTTTCAAACAGAATCTGCATCAAGAGCAGATGAATGATAATTTTGACTTTGAGTCATCTTAGGTGCAATTTAAAACCTGACATGGCTGAGTTATAGCTAATAGGAACTGAAACAACCAATCTATACTACTGAATCATCTTAAAATCAGATAAACTGAATAATCCAAACACCCCTAAATCTTATCTGATGTGAAAATAAATGCAACTAAACTTAAATCTACACCATGACTAACTATAACTCAGATTCTAGTAATCACATAAGGTCTAACAGAAGAGACTAGGACAGCAAAATAACACAAAAAACTTAAGTACCATATATTGCATTCTTCAACAGTTGAGTATGCAGAATATAAAACAAAGCTAAATCAAGCAAATGCCAATTATATAAGCAACATAAGAAATCATAAAAGCTATATTGAATACTAATAGACCTAAATAGTGAACTAAACTTAAATTGAAAGTGATGTTAAAATGGAAACTTACAAAAGGACCAAGCTAAAGCTACAATTAATCGAGATCCTTAAAGAACTAATCAACTCCCATATCAGAACCTTATAATGCTCAAATCAACCCCAATCCACTATAATCAACCCATTTCCAACTCCATTCCAGCAATCCAGTAACAATTCTGCCGTGTTGACTTTAGTTGACCATTGATAATTTTGAGATTATAAGCAGAGTAGTGAGAGTAATTTTAAGCTAAAGTGAAATTATAACAAAGAAATGTAATCATAAGAATGAATTTAGGTTTAAACTGAAAATTCAAGCTAAATGAGTTCTTGATAAAAATTGAGTACAAAATGGAATTTAACAACTGAATTTAAATTGAAACATTGAAAATATTAAAAACTACTTGAAAATTAAACTACTCTCTACTCCTACTCTACTTCTATTCTCTAAACTACTTGAGATTACAAAGAAAATGAAAGGGTATAGAGAAGAATCTGGAAGGCTGAGCTTGTGCTTTCTCTGGAGCGTTTTGGACCCTTAGATCACTCTTCCATCTTATCCATCATTCAGAACCCTTGGATGAATGTTTACACGTCTCTTGGACCAATCAGAGGTAAGCATTTGGGATGTGACACACGGATCAGTGACCTGGCAGTCCCTATGTGTCAGTGGTGTCAGATGAAAGTACAATAATACCCTTAATTTCAGTTAAGTTGACTAATTGACCAGAGGGCATTCTAGGGTTTATGCACTAGCAGATTTGGGGACGTTTTTTTGGCGCGTGTGTTTGTTTAATATATTTCATATAGTTTTGACCGGGTATAGGTAGGATTTGACTAGGATCCAAGGGAAACGTAAGATAGTTTGGGCATGGGTTGTTGGACTTTGGACTTGGACCGGGTAAATGGTTTTTGGGCCGTGAGTATTGGTTTGGGTTTTGGACTAAATAAATGATCCAAGTGATATTCAAAGGACCAAATGTGCAATTACTGAAACTTCAAGGACCAAAACTGCAAATCTGAAAATGTCTTCCAAGGGCCATTGTTGTCATTCTTCAATAAACCAAGGGTTGAAATTGCAACTTTTGAAACTTGAAGGGTCACTTTTGCCAAAAGCTCAAAGTTCAGGGACTAAATCTGACAATTCTTCAAATATGATCATATCTTCTAAAAATCATCCTCAGAGAATAAAATCTTCCAAAATGCACAATCCCGACCTTCCCAAGCTCAAACTCTCTTGATCTCTCATGCTCGGATTTACGTCTGATTTGGCTTCTTTTCGTGTGTTTTTACATATCCGTACCTGCACAAGCACAAACTCAAGAAAACCACAAATATTAGCAATAAACGGCTCTTTCTTGGTTATTTTGGGTCTATTTTGATAATGAAAAGGTATGTGTATTAGCTCATACCAAAATACCCCAGACGAGACCATTGTCGTGTCCTCACGCAATGCTATCAACTCACGCTTCTAAAACCAAGGATTTCAATCTCTTTCTACTAAACTTATGAAGAAGTAGCAAAGATTCCTCAAAAGAGATTAAGAAAGCCTTAATTCTAAAAATGCCCCGTTTACCTTTCAATTCATATGTATAGATATTACAATTAAGCACATTCCGATTATGAATGACGGTTTGTTGAACTTTCATGTCGATTAATAACTCCAACATTTTTCAAAAGACATGTTAGGATCACGAAGTAAGAAACACAACACAGCGTGAAGTGACCATACGGATAGAATACATCGTCCCTGATTTTTCACAAGTCCCCAAACTAAGCGTAAAACCGAAATCATTGTTAAATATGATTCTAGATGCTAACACTACCCATGGAAGTTACTTGTGTAAATACCTTTTGTTCCCATTTTCCTATTTTCCTCTAGATTTTTTTATTTTTGTGAGAAATGAATTTCTTCAAATTTCTCGTTTCGATAACTTTTATTCCAATAAAGATATGAAGCTAAGTCGATAATTAGTTATCCATCTTCTCTCGAGAAACATTGTTCCAAAAATGAGGTTCACATCAAGGAATTTTTATTCACTTATATTTTTGATTTTTTCAACACTTTTCATCAATAATTTTTTTTTTCTACTTACACTTTTATTTATATGAGCTATGAACTACGGAGCTTCACGGGGTAATTCCAAGACTATAGGCTTCATGAAATGAGGATCCCGGCTGGCTAGGCTAAGACCTCACTCAATCCCGGCTAAAGATCCAAGGTCCGATCTCATTACACCGTGCAGACTCATAACTTTACTTATTACTTTTCACATATCACTTATTGCTTATTTATTACGGATCCTTGATGTGTACCCAATTTTTAAAACGAAGATTCTTTTAAGAAGATAAAGAACTAACTATCGCCAAAAACTCGACATCTCTAATTATTTATTAGACAGATATGGGGTGAAACAATTTTGTGGGAACAAAAAGCCATAAGTACCTTCGATGGGCTCTAAAGAGAACCAACTACTCCACGCTTAGCATCTAAACTCATAAGTAACTCTATCATTTCTCGATCTCCGCAAATTTAAAATCCCAAATAATGAGATCCGCGGATGCTTAGCCGATAATTTTTTAGATTATCTATGGTTAAGGGAACAAGCTAGGGCTCAACACGCCCGGTCAAGTCGTAATTCTATTCCTACTCTCACCAGCGGAAAGTCAACAAGGTGTCAAAACATATATTAACTTAGCAAATGCTTCGTCTAATGAAATCAAGTTATGCATATTTAAAATCACTCAGGGAAACTTGCAAAGTCTTGGCCTTGTGAGCTAGAATTCGCTTTTTTATAGCTTCTTGTCTAAGAGACTAGCAAACTTTTCAATCAAAAAGACTTAACAAAAGCTTACAAAAATTTTTAAATTTTGCTCATTTTTGCACAATTTTTTTTTCATTTTATAAGGAAAAACGGGGTTGCGAGAGAAACACGACAAAAATAAGCAAGTGCGGTCAAATCAAATCGAAGATTACCCTACCCCAGACTAGAACGAAACATTGTCCTCAATGTTTAAAAGCAAGGGTATCAACGAAAATATAAAAGCCGTTTATTAAGTATGCTCAAAGATAAACGTTAGTCGATAAGATTAGGATATCGGATTTCCATCAGCATCGATTATGAAACTCGAGTGGAGAAAATGACAAACTTTGAGCACGAGAGTCTTCATATCGGGAAAATCCTACACAGAACATCACAAATAACCAAACACGAAATCAAGAGGCTAACCCCTTCACATCACTTATTAGAAAATAGAAAGAAAATAGAATGATAAGCATGGGGTGCCTCCCACGAAGCTTACATCGTTTTTCTTAAACGAGTCGCTACCCTGACTCGTCCCCGAATTCATTTGTCCTTGGGGAAGAAAATGGTAGAGATAACAGGTCAAAACGGTGTCCTCATTCCCGAAAGAATGAGATCAGGGTGGGTTGGGTGGAGAAGAAAATGGGTGGATAAGGAATATGATGTAAGAAGGATCCATCATCTGGTGGTTTTGCGGGTGGACGAAAGGATGACGGATCAATAAGAGAAAACTCCAAGAAATATGGGAGCTCATGGTAAAAGATAAGAGGTTTAGGTTCATAAATGAAGGCATCCATCCGAGGATCCTTTTCTCCAGAAATGATTTTAACAAAAGGCTCATCAATGCATATCCCGGGTTTAAAGATCTTGTCTTCACATGCGGGCTCAATGGGATAAAGGATGGTGGACTCGTCAGAGAAAGGGGAGTCAATAAAACCATCAAGAACAACCATATCCTCATCAGGATCATTAACAACAACCTCAATACCCGGTGGTATTGGGTCATCAAAAGTGAGAAATGAATCAGCATTTTCAATGATCGGGTCATTTGTCGGAGTATCGGAAATATCGTTCAAAACCTTGCTCATATCAACCTCGAAGTAGAATCGCTCAAGAATCGGAGGATAAACATCGACAATAGTGGGACTGCCACTAATCTCTTCATCAAATCGAAAAGTCTCAAGCTCGAGAGAGAAATCACTATCTTTAACGGAGATAGGATGCGAACTCGAATTATCGTTAAGGGCTTCAATCTTAGAAATGAGAAGATGGACATTCGACAATGTTTCACGTAATGCTTCATCCTCGATCTCTATATCAACGGGCTCAATCTCTACAACTTCCGGCTCAAAATCGTTTTCTTCTTCTATGTGAACGGGCTCAGAAGGTAAATCGTCGACGAAATCGATGTCTCCATAAGAATCATCATCGAATCGAATCGAGAACATCTCATCGTGATCATTTGAAATATCAAGAGAAGGCTCATCACAAATATCATCAACAACCCCAGACTCTCTTGGGATTGGGATAAGGATCTCAACATTAGACACTTCCGTTTCCGGAATAGTACTAAGATGCTCATCCCCCATTATGAGAGAATCAACGGGTTCAACGATGTCCGTAGAAATATGATCATCGACCTCTTCCAAAACGACACTTCTCTCAACCGGTGTGAGAGAAGGGGAAGGGTCGGAAATGAAAGGCTCAGAAACGGGAGTGGGATTTCCACTCGGAGGAGTATAATCATCATTAGAATCAGAATCGTAATAATAAGTAGTTGGACGATGTTGGATCACTTTTGCGGCTTCTTCAGCTAATGATTCACGATAGGTATTCTGATGAGGATCTTCTTTTCCGTGGGTAATTTTATCAAGAAGATTCTTAAGATCACTCATCATTTCCAGAAATTTTTGATTAAAATCTTTAGAACATGGTGAAGGTTGTGGTTGAACTTCTTGGTATTGTGGAGGTGGGTTATAAGAATAATCGTAATTGTCACAAGGAACTTGCTCGTAAACAATCGGATTTTGCATCTGACAATCGGAATTAATGTGCGGACCTCCACAATACTCACAACAATACGATTGTTGTGACGAATAAGGGTAAGGTTCATAACCAAAGGTTGAGTTGTTAAATTGAACTTGACATTGAAAACCTTGGTGAGGACCACCACAGTACTCACAAGAGTATGATTTCGGCTCATGGTACAGAGGTTGGTTAGGAAAATCGGTTGTCTCATAGTTAGGATTGTGGTGAAACTCGGTTCCAGATTTTCTATTGCTACAAGCGGAAATATTCCCACCATATTCGGGTCCGCTGCACCATATGCACAAGAGCTGATAAATCGTAGAATTATCTGGATAAGAGTTAGCTATTTCCACCATTTCCGTGATAGGCTCTCGATTCTTGAACGGAGTCATCTCGGCTCGAAACATATTCCATTTCCTCACCGAGAGGGAGTAGGAATCGAGGGTTCTCTAATTAGAGCACTCTTTTGTTCTAGCCGTGCATAAAGACGAGCGAGATCTGGATTTGGATTGATAAAATTCTGGCATACATCACAAAATCCATCTCGACAATTATTTCCGCACCAATCACATATACATTTCAAACATCGATATTGATTTTCTTCCATACGGCTTTGGCAATGAAGGCAACGACGATAAGAACATATCTCGGGTTGTGGCGGATGGTCGGAAAAACTTTTAGAGTCATCGAGAGATTGTTTGTCGGCTAAGTCGCACCAATAGCAAGATTTTTAGAACCGGTATCCACATCGCTCACATACATTCGATTCAAACAACAATACTTATCTTCTTCCATACGGCCTTTGCAATGAAAACAATGACGATAATTGATTGTTTCCATGGGAATCAAACATATAGAGGGTTAAGGAAAAAGAATTATCGGGTTCAGAGGATAAAAGAAGAATATTTTTGGGTTTTTAAAACAAATTTTGAAAAGGAAAATCTTTTTGGGTTTTATATAATTAAGAAAACCTAGAAAACACAATATTTTTGTAACCTTCACGTCAACCGGTGCTCGGTAGCTCTCAAAAGTACGCGCAGCGGAGCGGTAACGAAGAGTGGATCGTTCTTCACCTGCAATTTAATGTCAAGACTATCCTTATACCCCGTGTATAGGTTGTACCTTCAAGGTGAGCCGAATGCAATTAACGTTCGGGTTCTTTTTGTGGAGTTTTTTACTTTTTATGGGGTTTTGCAAACACTCTAGGAAGAATGTTTGGTTTTAGATGTTTTGGGTTTTGAAAAAGATATATATACAAAAATAACAGTAAAATTTCTTCACTGGGAAGGATCTTCAAAAGCACGCGATTCGAGACGGAATACGAAAACTCGCTACAAGCCCTCCCCGGCAGCGGCGCCAAAAATTGATTTCTCATATAAAAACCAATAATAGAAGAGAAGTGTGTAGTATATTGGGTAACTCAAACGTGTAAGGTTTGAGTACCGAGATCGTTCCGAACGAGGGTTGAATGGAATTTCCAACTCACGTCGCGATTATCGGGATTTGAATGGGAAAAGGGGATAATTTGAAGTTTTCTAAACTACGGGGCAAGGGAAGCATAAAAGGGAAATTACACTACGGGGAATCCTAAGTTACGCAAATTATATTAAAACGTATTAAAAGAAACGTAAATAAAATGCAACTACGTCTATTCTAAGTCCTAAATATAATATAAAATTACTTTCTAACTAAAAATGATATTTAAAAACTATTTATGAATTAAAACTAATTTTTATGATTTTTCTAGAATTTATTAGAATTAAAAACTAATTTTTAGCTTTTAAATCTAATTTAAAATACTAAAAATTATGAAAATACAAGGGAAAAATATGAAACTATTTTTATAAAATCTAAAATATCCTAATAGAATTTTCAAAACTATTTTTTTTTATTTTTCTGATTATTTTTCTATTTTCTACAAATTAAAAACTATTTGAATCTAATTTAAATTGTGAAAAATACCAAATAAAAGGTGAAAAATAGGGAAAAATATTTTTTATGCTTTTTATATTTTTCTTAAACTGGGAAAATTGAAAAATTATTTTTTGGAACTTTTTCTTAATTATTTGCAATAAAAGCTATTTAAAAATGACTAAAAACTGTTTAAAATTGAGAAAAATAGCAAACAGTGACTAAAAATTATGAAAAACTCAGGAAAATTATAAAATATTAATCTAAATCTATGAAAAATATAAAAACATGGGCTTATGTGAGAGAAAAGAGAGCTGTAGTGTAAACTGTTTACCAATAAGCTAATGAAAATAAGCTAAACAGTGAAATAAGCTACCAAACTGTAACTGAAGCTAAGTTATGCTAAGATATGCTAATTACAACTAAATCCACCTAATCCTAACAAGCTACAAGCTCTGTCTAATGATTTAAGCAAACTGTCTAGTCTATCAAAATAACTTCTGACCCCTACTTTTGAGCTTAATCACAAGCTTATTCAATATGCCAAAATTATAACCAAATGTGCAGTCCTCAAGACCACCAAGAAAAGAGTAATGGTACCAAATTTCAGATCACAAAAAGCTCAATTGAAGCTAATACAAGGCCTAAACAATTTGATGAAAACTGATTTTGTTACAACTTTTACTTTTGAAAACAGTTGTGCAATTTGACTAAACTGAGATTTGATTCAATTCTATGAACTGAGATTGATGAATTATGATGAAATGAAGCTATACTAAACTAAGTTATCTATATCCTAACCTATTTGCCAGATGGAATCAACTGTTTCAAAAAGAATGCATCAGAAGCGTATGAATGATAATTTTGACTTTGAGTCATCTTAGGTGCAATTTAAAACCTGACATGGCTGAGTTATAGCTAATAGGAACTGAAACAACCAATCTATACTACTGAATCATCTTAAAATCAGATAAACTGAATAATCCAAACACCCCTAAATCTTATCTGATGTGAAAATAAATGCAACTAAACTTAAATCTACACCATGACTAACTATAACTCAGATTCTAGTAATCACATAAGGTCTAACAGAAGAGACTAGGACAGCAAAATAACACAAAAAACTTAAGTACCATATATTGCATTCTTCAACAGTTGAGTATGCAGAATATAAAACAAAGCTAAATCAAGCAAATGCCAATTATATAAGCAACATAAGAAATCATAAAAGCTATATTGAATACTAATAGACTGCAAATAGCTGAACTAAACTTAAATTGAAAGTGATGTTAAAATGGAAACTTACAAAAGGACCAAGCTAAAGCTACAATTAACTGAGATCCTTAAAGAACTAATCAACTCCCATATCAGAACCTTATAATGCTCAAATCAACCCCAATCCACTATAATCAACCCATTTCCAACTCCATTCCAGCAATCCAGTAACAATTCTGCCGTGTTGACTTTAGTTGACCATTGATAATTTTGAGATTATAAGCAGAGTAGTGAGAGTAATTTTAAGCTAAAGTGAAATTATAACAGCAAATGTAATCATAAGAACAGAATTTAGGTTTAAACTGAAAATTCAAGCTAAATGAGTTTACTGATAAAAATTGAGTACAAAATGGAATTTAACAACTGAATTTAAATTGAAACATTGAAAATATTAAAAACTACTTGAAAATTAAACTACTCTCTACTCCTACTCTACTTCTATTCTCTAAACTACTTGAGATTACAAAGAAAATGAAAGGGTATTTATAGCAACTGCTTGAGCTAGAGAAGAGTCTAGAAGGCTGAGCTTGTGCTTTCTCTGGAGCGTTTTGGACCCTTAGATCACTCTTCCATCTTATCCATCATTCAGAACCCTTGGATCAATGTTTACACGTCTCTTGGACCAATCAGAGGTAAGCATTTGGGATGTGACACACGGATCAGTGACCTGGCAGTCCCTATGTGTCAGTGGTGTCAGATGAAAGTACAATAATACCCTTAATTTTAGTTAAGTTGACTAATTGACCAAAGGGCATTCTAGGGTTTATGCACTAGCAGATTTGGGGACGTTTTTTTGGCGCGTGTGTTTGTTTAATATATTTCATATAGTTTTGACCGGGTATAGGTAGGATTTGACTAGGATCCAAGTGGGAAACGGGTAAGATAGTTTGGGCGGGGTTGGCTGGACTTTGGACTTGGACCGGGTAAATGGTTTTTGGGCCGTGAGTATTGGTTTGGGTTTTGGACTAAATAAATGATCCAAGTGATATTCAAAGGACCAAATGTGCAATTACTGAAACTTCAAGGACCAAAACTGCAAATCTGAAAATGTCTTCCAAGGGCCATTGTTGTCATTCTTCAATAAACCAAGGGTTGAAATTGCAACTTTTGAAACTTGAAGGGTCACTTTTGCCAAAAGCTCAAAGTTCAGGGACTAAATCTGACAGTTCTTCAAATATGATCATATCTTCTAAAAATCATCCTCAAAGAATAAAATCTTCCAAAATGCACAATCCCGACCTTCCGGCTCAGCTCAAACTCTCTTGATCTCTCGTGCTCGGATTTACGTCTGATTTGGCTTCTTTTCGTGTGTTTTTACATATCCGTACCTGCACAAGCACAAACTCAAGAAAACCACAAATATTAGCAATAAACGGCTCTTTCTTGGTTATTTTGGGTCTATTTTGATAATGAAAAGGTATGTGTTTTAGCACATACCATTGAGTATGATACGTTTCTTCTAGATAGTCTTGCACGATCAAAGGAAGAAACTTCTGAACCACCAAAGGACCCGGAGTCTCCTCACATCTCATCATCATCAGATTCTTCTTCTCACTCTTCACCACCACCATCAAAAAGATCAACCAAATCATCATCCAAATCTGTGAAGAAACCACCTCGATCTTGGATTTCTCATACTAATGAAAGAATTGTGAAAGTTGTCCAACAAGTCTAAAGAAGGACATGCTCTACGAAAATCAATTGGTTGCTGACCAAATACAGATTCTACATGATGAGAATGACAAGATGTAGAATGAAAGGGAATATGTACGAAGCTCATGCCGGATGATCTACAAGGGAAGATGGACAAAATGATCGAAGGCTACACTCACAAGTACCTTCTAGATATCGTTCCTAAAGTCACAAAGGAGATGTTTACGAAAAACTATATCCGAATCTCATGCAGATAGCCAAGCAAACTATAAGATCAACACCCTTAACCGTCACAATCAATCCATCCGATCCTCGTAGTTTTCGGATAATGAATTGGCTGGCAAGCTTGTCACACAAATGTCTAAACGATCGAACATTTACTGATGAAGGAAAGTTGTTTCAAGCATTGCTGGACTACCAACCCAAGAAACATGCAGACTTCGGCCGAAGGTCTAAACGCCCTAGAGACGATGAAGATAAGGATCAGGATAAGAATGATGAAGCTAAACGACAGAAGAAGTCCGGTGAATCATCTTCTATGCCACCACCTCCCCAACGGCCTCCCTCGCCAACAAAGGTCTCCTCCTCGTTCTTCTACCGATAAACCTCATGATTTCGAGACACCACCAGCACTCAAAACCGTGATTACTTTGAGTATACACGGGTGGTGACGCAAGAACACCATGAGCCCCAACAACAACCCACCTCTCCCAAACAAGTACAAAAACCAGAATCATCATCTAGGCCTTCGAAAAAGAAGAAGAAGAAGACACCTCGGACTAACGTCAGATCATGGCTAGATGATGAAAAAACAGAGGAATTTGAATGGTTCTCTACTCTTGTTAATAACACTCCCTACCCCTCAAGAAGGTCAAGATCCGGTAGACGGTAATACTTTGGAGCATGCTAAAATTTCGCAAGAAAAGTTCCACGAAAGAAGATGACGAATCCGAAGGCGGCGAAATCAAGAATTAAGCTTTTCAATTGTGGAAAGATAGCTCAGAAAGTTCCATCGAGGTCGAATATCACCTTGATAACATTGCTCGAGCTATGTATAATAACATGGATTGGCTCAACCCAGAAGCAAACATCGACTTTACTAAGAGGGACAACCTCCTTATTACACCGACTAGTCTAAACCACTACCAAAGATCGGCCAACCAGATGAGCCTAGAATTCCTTTCCGACATTTCTTCAAACAAAGACCGAATTTCTTCTTTATGGTGGCGATGATTCAAGGAAGTATGCTACATCTCTGACACTTCCATTCCCAAAGCAATTTAATACTCAAACTCAAAACCGTATAGCTATCGAGGAAAGAGCTAATCACTTGTTCTCCAACAAAGTGGAAGCATACGACCAGATGCACTGTACGGATTCATCATTGGCCGAAACGCGAAAATAAGAATCTACTACGAAGCGTTAGTTCGAAGTCTCAACATGCAGATTCGCCTAAAGTATCGTTGCCATCAAACACGCGATCTTTCATCTAAGTGGAACTACACCTTCAGTTCGGGTTGCAACAGAAACCGCCAAGTTCTCTCTAATGCGAAACGTAAGGAAACTTAAACCGCTTAAGCACGAAATCAATGAAGATCTAGAGGAGTATAGGGTCTCCCCGGGTCGTTATGTCCCAGAAGCTATGCGATGGATCAATCAACGTCTAGAGATCGAGAAGTTTGAACGAAAAAGGAGATTTGAATATGATTATAACTACAGAAAAATCAAACAAATACAAAGGCTAAAATGCAAATGAGAGGAAATTAAAAAGATAAAACCTATTAAATAAACGCTATCACTAAAATTAAAATGATGTTTTTGTTTTTATGTTTTTACGAAACTGAAATTAAAATCTACGCGACGTACAAATTAAAAAGTGAAACTAAAGCAATATTAACCCTAAAAATATGAAAATGATGTTTTTACAAACCTAATGATAAAAGAAAATATTTAGAAAAAGAAAATTATTTTTAAAACTAATTATCTAATTAAAAACTATTTTTAACTATTAATTAATTACCTAAAATACAAGAAAATAGGAAATTAAGCTAGAAAAATAAAATTAAGACTTGGAAAAGTCTAAAATATCAAAATAGACTTTTCAAAACTATTTTTGTATTTTTCTGATTATTTTTCTATTTTCTATGAATTTTAAACTATTAAAAACTAATTTAATTACTAAAAATTACCAAATAAACTATGAAAAATCTGAAAAATTACTTTTTCTAATTTTTATATTTATCTAAGCCTAAGAAAAATGAAAACTTATTTTTTTGAACCTTTTCTGAATTTTTTTGTATTTAATGCTATTTAAAAAGTGCTAAAAACTAATTAAAATCAAGAAAAATAGCAAAACAGCTAGGAAAAATCTGAAAATTTCAGAGAAACTCTAAAATAATATTAAGAAGCTATGAAAAATGGAAAATCAGGTGGTTGCTTGCAAGAAAATGAATCTGATGAAACAAGTGCTTATTGAAATAAGCACTTGATACGCAAATGAGCCAAACAAGCTACCTACTGCTGACAGAAGCTATGATATACTAAATATGACCAAATCAAACAGAAATCAACAAGTTACAATCACAGATTAACAAAATAAAACAGATTTGGTGATTTTGATTTTAAGCTAAGAACAGATTTTGGTACCTACTTAATGCACCAAAATAAGCACCCAAATAAGCTACAAACTAAAATCCAATTATCAAAACTTAAACTAGACCTAGAAGCTACGATAACCAAAAAATAGATGTAAACAAGCTACAATGAATCCTGTAAGCTTGATAAAGCTGAAAAATCACTTAATTACTGAGTTGGCAGGGGCAATTGAGGCTCCTGCTTTTTGAGCTGACAAGCTAATCCAGAGTGCTAAAGCTAAAACCAGAAGTGAGGACTTAAAGACCACCTATAGGACTACTTGTATTCCAAAACCGAACCTAAATAGCTTTGATGACACTGTGGCAGATGCAAGAATGACATCTGCCAAACCCAAGTTTTGACTCATTTTGACTTTTTGAAAATGAATACACAGTTGACTTTGGTGGATTTTGATTCCAATTCAATGACTGATGTTGATCTCTTTTGATGAAATGAACCCAAAATAAGCAATGTAAGGCTTTTGAACACAAGATAAGGTTTTTCTAATCCAAATCCACAACAGGGACAAGTGGACAGGCCGAATCAAAAGAAACTTTGACTTTTAGAGTTGCTAGCACAAATTTTTGACTCCAATAAGTTACTTAGAGTTAACTAAACTTGAACCAATAGATAAAACTACCACTGCACACGAAGGTCAAGCATACATGAGAACCAAACACCCCTTATTACAATCGACAATTTAAAACAAGATAACAACTGAATAATCTTGCACAAATGATCAAACCAGGTTTACTTGACCTAAACTCTGATGAACTAACAGGTTTTAACAACTTTAAACTACCAAAACTAATTATGCTAAGAATTGAGGAAAACCACTTACAAGTGTCCAATAGCCACTATGGCTAGCCAATACCAAACCAAGAACTCTAACCTATCCAATTCAACCCAATGCTTCCATTTCAACCCATTTTAAGTTCTGAATCACCCCATATCATCCATGCACCATTTTCTGCTCTTGTGTTGACTTTTGTTGACCAGTAACTCAACTTGTTTAAAAATGAAATACAAACTTATAAAAAGCTATTACAAGCTTATATAAGCTTGTATGAGATTAAAACTGAACTGTACCGCTTTAACAAAGGTGTTTGTAGTTGAAAATATCAACATTAGAGACATAAGATATGCAATTTTGAACATTAACTTGAATTAAAGCTTAATAAAGGTTTCAAGATTACCGGAAATGCTAAAGTGAGTACAAAACGACTTAAAAATACAATTTAGAAGCTAATTAGGACATATTGAAATTAAAACGACATACAATTATCTAAAACTAAAACTCACTCTCTCTATCCTTCCTTCTGGCTTCTTATACACCCAAAGTCTCTTTTCTCTCCGACACTTCCCAAAGAACAATCTGAGCCATAGATTGGCTAGAACTCATCTTAGCCGTTTATGCAATTTTGGCGCCAAATTACTTTTTGGATATCTAGGACAGGAAAGAGGTGTAATTAATGTGGTGGGATGGTTGGTGAGGTGGGGGGAGACAAATGGTGTGGTAGAGTGGGTTGGTAGGGATGTTGGTGGTGGGGTGGAGTGCACAAGGTTGTCGGGGAAGACAAACCGGGCGGGTTTTGTTTATTTTAAATAGTTGGTTGGTCGGGTCGGACTGGACCTAAAAGACATTTGGCCAAAGGTGTTAATAATTGGGCTTGGGTAAAATACTAGGGTCCGGTTTGGTTTGTTTGAAATAATAACACCAAGGACCATATTTGCAACTTCTCAAAACCAAAGGACCAATCATGTAACTTATGAAAATGTAGTCAAGGGTTGGTTTTGCCAAACTTAAATAATCCAAGGGCTAACTTTGACATCTTTGAAACTCCAAGGATTATTTTTGAACAATTTAAAGCCAGGGACCAAAATAATAAATTTTCTCAAAACTTTTGGATTTTCCACCAAAGGACTAAATATGACAATTTATGATTTTAAAAAGACCTTTGGTGACTTTTCTTTTGAAGTTTTGGCTCAGGGACTATTTTTGACAATTTTATAAACTTGGGGGACTAAAACTGCAATTTTTGCAAATTTGATATGTTTTTCATCTGATTTTGATATTTTTGTATTTAAAACACATAAAACACTGATTTGTGATATTTTGATCATTTTGATGTGTTTCGAGTGTTTTCATGATTTTTGCAGTTTATTTTGTACAAAAATGATGAGTATTTACACACTCATCAATCCCCACACTGAGATATTGCTAGTCCCTAGCAATGATTTGAGAAAACATAATGGATTTTAAACTCTTTACCAAAAGCCATTACTTCTGGAGTAGCCAAATGTTTCAGTTCAAGCAAGAACCATGGTACACCGATAACCATCTGATTTATTGGCAAATCATAAACCATATAACGGATTTGATGTGTCTTTACCGAAGCCGTACCCTTTCGGACTAGCCAACTCTTAGATAAATTATCGAAATTATCTTTGGTGAGATGATTACCAATTATGGTTTTTCCACTGCCTTTACCACAAGCCATAACCTTGCGGGCTAGCCAACTCTTCACTTTTTAGGACATGGTGAGTTGAGAACCATACAATTTTGGGCAAATTGCAAGCCATATAAACGGATTTGAGAAATCTTTACCAAGAGCCGTTTGCTCTAGGATTAGCCAATCCTTTTGTCTTACAGACAAGGCGGACTGATAACCTGATGAGAAAGTGTAGAACACTTACTCCAAAAAAATTTTTGGCCAAAAACGGGGGAATTGGGTGGTATAAATACATGATAAAATCGTGAGAATCCCCCCCCACACTAGAGATGAATATTGCCCTCAATATTCAAAGTACCGGCGGTTATGCAGAAACAAAGAACGTGAAAGGGAAATACTACGGCCATTATTTAGAAAGAAGATTTTTTTTTGGAAATGTTTATACACAACATGGGGCAACCCCCACACTAGGGTGGTAGAAAATAGAAAGAAGTCAGAAATATGGGTGAAAACCCATACAGTGTGCAATTGTTTTTGATTACCGAGTCGCTAGCTTGACTCGACCTCGAATTCATTTGTTCATGGGGAAAGTAACGTGGAAAACCAATCTCGATCGGACTTTCGTTCACAATGTTAATAAACATATGAACATCGGAAAGTTCCACACCGACGAGACACGACACGCGGTATTGTTAATAGTAAAACTATAAAGAATGATAACGGGGTCAAAGATGGTGTCCTCATTCCCGAAAGAGAAAAGGGAAAGAGCAACCACACCATCCGTGAAGAATGGAATAAAGACGATATGAGAATGCAAGTCCATTCCTCAGCAGAGAGAAGCAAATCACCAGTTTTGACATCGTTAAGCTTAAACTTGAAGCTTAGATGGTGATTGTCAAGAAAAGGTCCGGTAGGGAGGGTGGGAAACGGTTCTTCAATCAACAAACTTTCCAGAAAAAGGATGTCTCCTCCGATCAAAGTAAGTATTAACAATTCCCGTTGGAATTGACTCATCACTAAGAAATGCATCGACTTCATTCCAAAGTTGTCATCTTCCTCATCAGGAGTGAGAGAAGGGATGGAAGAGTCGGGAATAAGACTAGAGGATGATGGATCATTTTTTAGCAATTCATCAATGGGAAGAATGTCTCCCATTGGATCACAAACATCATCATCCAACTCGATGAAACGAAGATAGTTTGGTTTCATCCACAGACGTAACAATCTCGATGCGACAAGCGACTGATGCCGAGGTGGGACAAGTGGTGTGCTCTTAGAGCTAGCAGTTTCCACCACTTCCATGAAGTCTCCGAATCTAGATCATCATCATCATCAAGAACACTTGACTTCCCGGCAGCTTTCAAACCATTTGTTTGAACCAGGGGTGATTTTCAAAGCTTTGAGCTGACACGTGGTGACTCCTCTTAACCGTGAAGTTTGAGAGTGTTGCATTGAATCTTTCGGATCTTTGATCAATTGTGGCAACACTCTGTTTGTACAGAGGTTTGGAGTTCTGGTTGATATTTAACGTGAGCTCTTCGTTGTCAACCCGTATGGTCAACTCTTCAGAAACACATCAATCGAGAGCACGACTCTCGTTCTAAGAAAGCTCTCCCTAAGATAAGGGGAACTCTAGGATCTGATCGTCTACTACAACAAAGTCAGATGAAAGTGAAACTTTCCCACTTTCATCACGCACATCCTCGGCTATCCCAAGTGGACGAAGTTACGGTACGTCCGCTAGCTCGAGTGTCATACGAAGTGGATGAAAGTTCGGAAGAGACAGTTTTCCATACCGAGAGTGGCATGAGGTTAATGCTAGCGCCAAGATCGGCCAAGGCGGAGCATTGAAACATCCCCAAGAAATCACACGGGATTAAAAACTGGCCAGGGTCTTCAAGCTTTTCGGGAAGCTTATTAAGAATGGCTGCTGAGCATTGCTCATTTAGAGGGGTTTCGCCATCCGCATAACTTATCTGTTGGTGAGTAAGCCTTTAAGCGTGGATGCAAATTTAGGCATTAGAACAAGAGCATCAACGAAGCTTATATCAAAGTGAAGCTCATTGAAGATTTGGAAAATTTTTCCATTTGCTCTTTGTTTTTGTCTTTGAGCTTCTCATCATTCATTCTTGATGGGTAAGGAAGCCGACTAGACTTTTGAGCCGGATGGAAGGTTTCGGCTCAGATTTTTCTTCGAACTTCGGGTTCCGGACTTGAAGCTTGGACTACCAAGGTGGACGGTGCGTACTTCGTGGGCTTGAGTAATGCACCTTGTCCGTTGTCTCCTTGGTAACTTGACTCAATGCCACAGGAGGAGGGGGCATTGGAGTCGAGGTCCATTGTGCGTCTTACCACTACGAGTGGTGACGGCTTTCAACTCGGCATTAGGATTGGGAATAGTATTGCTTGGGAGTCCCCTAGAAGATGGTGAAGCTTTGTTCATATTCATGTTCATGAAACTGCTCATCATATTCTTCAACTCATTTGTCTGCCGAGACAATGTGGTATCAATTTCCCTTTTAAGCTCACCTCTCATGTTATTGATCTGAGTTTGCATTGAACGCATGTTTGACTCATTCATTTTCATGAAGTCATTTGGCATGGGAGCTTGAGGAGGTGGTTGATAACTTTGATGATTTGGAGCTTGATAATGTTGGTTGACATTGTTCCGGTTCTGATTGAAATTTTGAGAGTTATTGAAGTTTTGTCCTTGATTCGGAACAAAGCGATTTTGATTGCCATGGTTTTGATTGCCATGGTTTTGCAATGGAGGAAACCAGGTGGTGTCATACCGCTAGGTGCACGGTAGTGAGGATCACCGTGGTCGGTATTGATTGTGTTTACCGCTACGGGAGCTTGGTAAAAGAAGCATCGGTTGCTTGACAATCATAATGCTGTGGACCACTACAAACTTCACACACCTTGTTTATGGCTTTGATTGGTTCCGGCTTATGAATTTCGCTTTTGATTTCCACCTTACCTTTTATCATACATGGATCATATCCGTTAGAGCTGCTAACGGAGCTGCTAACTCGAAGAGCTATGGATGAAGGCGAGTGTTCGGAACATTGACTTTGTTTCAAGAAATAGGAACTTTTGATTTACTCTCGCAAATTTCAAGCACATCTTTAGGTTTACGATTCAAGATATTGCCACCACGGATGTGCTCAAAGAATTGATCATTACCGTTCAACCCATTATAAAAGATATTGACTTGTTGAAGCTCCGTGAATTCATGATGGGGCATTTCCTGAGGAGATCTTTGAATCTCTCCCATGCCTCTCCAAAGTTTTCATCGAAATTTTGACGAAATCCAAAAATTTCATTTTTAAGATTAGTCGTCTTTGATGGAGGAAAGAAATAATTCACAAACTTTTGAACAAGATCCTCCCAAGTTTCGATGGATCGAGGGGGTTCTTTTCAAACAAACCGGGCTGTCCCCTCAAGTGAGAACGGAAAAGCATCAACTTGATTACTTTTTGTGGCACATCCTTGAAATTGATAGTTGAAGTCAACTTGTTAAACCAACGGATGTGTGCATACGGGTCTTCTGTCGAACCCGCGGAATTGATTTGTAGACACAAGTTGATCAAATGTGTCTTCAATTCGAGTGATCGAAGTTGATTACGGTAAAACGATGGCAGCTCCATAACCCTCGGTGGGTGCTTGGAGCATTTCCGCCATAGTACGTTCGTCTGCCATGGTGTTGTTAGAAATAGTACGAATCTCGGGTTCGACTATTTGGGCAGACGCCACGAACGTCTTCTAGGAATTTCTGCTAGATCACGCAAAGGACTCAATGATCTAGAAGAACGAAAAGGCGATGCACTAGAGTAACTCTAAGGACTCTGAGTTAAGGAGAGAAATGGAATTATGAAGATCTTCGGATGAGAACGAATTATGAAGACGCTTTATAAAAATGGGGTGAGAAGAATCTTTATGGGTTTTCTGGTTCTCAAACGTCGATATCACAACAAAATCAATTAACACAAAATCGAGGCAAAACAATAGTGAACTTAACCAATAATCCAAGATGAATGGCTTCTTTGAAAAAGGTACACCAATCACAAGGACACAAAGGCAAGTTTTATATCTTTAGTTCGGGAACTTATTATGGTCGCACCCCCGTTAGGTAGTGCACGCCTTGGTTTTGGTGGTAATCTTTTAAGTTGTTAATTATTAAAGAAAACTAATGATTCTTTTGTATTTTTATTTTTGATACATATATAAAACAAAAGGAAAAAATATTTTTTGTGTTTTATGTTTTGGCTTTTTGGGTTTTTGGAATTTTTTAGAAGAAAATATGGATATATATATATACAGAGATGGATGATATAAACAAAGAGTGAGGATTCAAACAACTAATCTGCTAAAACGGAAGATAGATCAAGATACCACCGCGCGCCAAAATTTGGTTGCTACAAGAAAACCGCCAAGTTCTCTCACGCAAACGTAAGGAAACTAAAACCGCTAAGCACGAAATCAATGAATATCAGAGGAGTATAGAGTCTCCCCGGGTCGTTATGTCCCAGCGAGCTATGCAATGGATCAATCAACGTCTAGTGATCGAGAAGTTTGAACGAAAAAGGAGATTTGAATATGATTATAACTACAGAAAAATCAAACAAATACAAAGGCTAAAATGCAAATGAGAGGAAATTAAAAGATAAAACTATTAAATAAACGCTATCACTAAAATTAAAATGATGTTTTTATTTTTATGTTTTTACTAAACTAAATTAAAATCTACGCGCCGTACAAATTAAAAAGTGAAACTAAAGCAATATTAACCCTAAAAATATGAAAATGATGTTTTTACAAACCTAATGATAAAAGAAAATATTTAGAAAAAGAAAATTATTTTTAAAACTAATTATCTAATTAAAAACTATTTTAACTATTAATTAATTACCTAAAATACAAGAAAATAGGAAATTAAGCTAGAAAAATAAGATTAAGACTTGGAAAAGTCTAAAATATCAAAATAGACTTTTCAAAACTATTTTTGTATTTTTCTGATTATTTTTCTATTTTCTATGAATTTTAAACTATTAAAAACTAATTTAATTACTAAAAATTACCAAATAAACTATGAAAAATCTGAAAAATTACTTTTTCTAATTTTTATATTTATCTAAGCCTAAGAAAAATGAAAACTTATTTTTTTGAACCTTTTCTGAATTTTTTGTATTTAATGCTATTTAAAAAGTGCTAAAAACTAATTAAAATCAAGAAAAATAGCAAAACAATTTAGGAAAATCTGAAATTTCAGAGAAACTCTAAAATAATATTAAGAAGCTATGAAAAATGGAAAATCAGGTGGTTGCTTGCAAGAAAATGAATCTGATGAAACAAGTGCTTATGAAATAAGCACTGATAAGCTAAATGAGCCAACAAACAAGCTACCTATCACAGAAGCTATGATATACTAAATATGACCAAATCAAACAGAAATCAACAACAAGTTACAATCATGCAATTAAAAATAAAACAGATTTGGATTTTGATTTTAAGCTAAAACAGATTTTGGTACCTACTTGCGCACCAAAAATAAGCACCCAAATAAGCTACAAACTAAATCCAATTATCAAAACTTTAACTAGACCTAGGAAGCTATGATAACCAAAAATGATGTAAACAAGCTACAATGAATCCCTGTAAGCTTGGATAAAAGAGAAAATCACTCAATTACTGAGTTGGTGCAGGCACTGAGGCCCTGTTTTGAGCTTCTGCACAAGCTAATCCAGAGTGCTAAAGCTAAAACCATGGTGAGGACTTAAAGACCACCTATAGGACTACTTGTATTCCAAAACCAACCTAAATAGCTTTGATGACAATCCGTGTGATGCAAAGAACATCTGCCAAACCCAAGTTTTGACACATTTTGACTTTTTGAAAATGAATACACAGTTGACTTTGGTGGATTTTGATTCCAATTCAATGACTGATGTTGATCTCTTTTGATGAAATGAACCAAAATAAGCAATCTGGTAAGGCTTTTGAACACAAGATAAGGTTTTCAAATCCAAATCCACAACAGGGACAAGTGGGATGTAATCAAAAGAAACTTTGACTTTTAGAGTTGTAGCACAAATTTTTTGACTCAATAAGTTACTTAGAGTTAACTAAACTTGAACCAACAGATAAAACTACCACGACAGCCCTGAAGGTCGCTTATGACAAGTAACCAAACACCCCTTATTATTAATGAATTGCAATTTAAAACAAGATAACAACCTAATAATCTTGCACAAATGATCAACCAAAGTTTACTTGACCTAAACTCATGAACTAAAGTGTTTTAAACAACTTTAAACTACCAAAACTAATTATGCTAAGAATTGAGGAAAACCACTTACAAGTGTCCAATAGCCACTATGGCTAGCCAATACTGAAACCAAGAACTCTAACCTATCCAATTCAACCCAATGCTTCCATTTCAACCCATTTTAAGTTCTGAATCACCCCATATCATCCATGCACCATTTTCTCTTTTGTGTTGACTTTGTTGACCAAGAACTCAACTTGTTTAAAAAATGAAATACAAACTTATAAAAAGCTATTACAAGCTTATATAAGCTTGTATGAGATTAAAATCAAACTGTACCAGCTTTAAACAAAGGTGTTTGTAGTTGAAAATATCAACAAGAGACATAAGATATGCAATTTTGAACATTAACTTGAATTAAAGCTTAATAAAGGTTTCAAAGACACTGAAATGCTAAAGTGAGTACAAAACGACTTAAAAATACAATTTAGAAGCTAATTAGGACATATTGAAATTAAAACGACATACAATTATCTAAAACTAAAACTCTACTCTCTATCCTTCCTTCTTGGCTTCTTATACACCCAAAGTCTCTTTTTTCTCCTTCGACACTTCCCAGAACAATCGAGCCATAGATTGGCTAGAACTCATCTTAGCCGTTTATGCAATTTTGGCGCCAAATTTCGTTTTGATATCTGGGACAGAAAGAGGTGTAATTAATGTGGTGGGATGGTTGGTGAGGTGGTGGGAGACAAATGGTGTGGTAGAGTGGGTTGGTAGGATGTGGTGTGGTGGTGGAGTGCACAAGGTTGTCGGGGAAGACAAACCGGGGGCGGGTTTTGTTTATTTTAAATAGTTGGGTTGGTCGGGTCATGGACTGGACCGTAAATGATTGGGCCAAAGGTGTTAATAATTGGGCTTGGGTAAAATACTAGGGTCCGGTTTGGTTTGTTTGAAATAATAACACCAAGGACCATATTTGCAACTTCTCAAAACCAAAGGACCAATCATGTAACTTATGAAAATGTAGTCAAGGTTGGTTTTGCAAACTTAAATAATCCAAGGGCTAACTTTGACATCTTTGAAACCCAAGGATTATTTTGAACAATTTAAAAGCCCGGGACCAAACTGTAATTTTCTCAAAACGTTTAGATTTTCCACCAAAGGACTAAATATGACAATTTATGATTTTAAAAAGACCTTTGGTGACTTTTCTTTTGAAGTTTTGGCTCAGGGACTATTTTTGACAATTTTATAAACTTGGGGGACTAAAACTGCAATTTTGCAAATTTGATATGTTTTTCATCTGATTTTGATATTTTTGTATTTAAAACACATAAAACACAGATTTGTGATATTTTGATCATTTTGATGTGTTTCTGAGTGTTTTCAGATGATTTTGCAGTTTATTTTGTACAAAAATGATGAGTATTTACACACTCATCACCTTCCTAAAGAATATCGTGGTCAAACGACAAGATGAAAGGGATTGTGCATTTTCTGAAGCTGACTTTGAGAATTTGTCTATCAACGACATCGAAGACATGTACCTTGCCAAAGTAATGGTCGTATGAGACAATTCTCCACCAAGTACAACGTGAATTCATCAAGTCGTGCTCATCTTCATCGACGATAGTTATCAAAGAAGCGTAGAAGATCTCCAACTGGCAAATTGAATCTTACCGTAATCCGTGTCAACTTCACTCCACCTCAGCTTGATCTTCCCGACATCAACCAACTTCCACAATATACGCCATCAAGAAACCTTTCTACGTTGCTACGTAGTGAACTTCAAAGAAATTGCTTGATGGCGCAAGTGAGATCTTCACAAATTTGGAGATCACACTTTGAAGTTGGTTAGGGATGGATTAGCTTACCGGTTGAAGGATATACACCAAAAGATCGGTCTCCTGCGATGGAATTCTTAGGATCGGAGGGATGTGAAGAGATCATCACCATGATTGATGAACGGTTGTATAGAAGGGATCTGTTCGTAAGATTGGAAAGTATGTTGGTGGTTTTAACCCAAGAGAAACATCATCGGCTTTCAACGCCGACTCACATTCCCTGGCGACATCTCCGACTACCGGTACCCCTTGAACTGCTTCTTTCATTATAAATTTGATGTATGATCTATTATTATGTCTATGGCTTGTGCATATATTACGTTGTACAACCCGTATTTGTAATAAACGAATTGCGGGTACGCCAGGCCACAACCTTATAAAAGGAGCGAATGCTTCTTACTTTTGAGTAAAACCTATCAAACCTTTCATTTTTCAAGGTTTTGCTCCAAAAGAACAAGTACTTTCCTTATGATTTTCAAACCTCAACCGTTTATATCACTCGTGAGGGGGGAGTACTTGACTTAAAAACTTTGTTCACAGATTGTTCAAAGTGGTCATTCTTTCCAACACCCTCGAAATGGTCATATTTATTTCCAACTTTTCAAAAATAACATTTTATATGCCATCTTTTAGGGGGAGAAAATACGTGATAAGAAATATGTTAGTTGATTTCTCGTGTGAAAAGACTTAACCCATGAATTGACGAGATCTTAATGTTAGTAACTCAAAATACTTGTCCGACGGTAATAATTTCAAGCTAGTTCGCTAGTGATGTAAACGTGTCTCGAAGGACTTGTCCGAGTAGAATGTACCATTCGAGAAACTCTTGGTAGACATGAACTCGGACGGGTTTGACAACCTTTTACAGGATTGTCTACACCTTCAAGGTAGTTATTAGAGCTAGTTGTCACCTAAAAGCTGACAATGTATCTCTTTAACTACGCAACATAACCGTCTCATGCGGTGGAATTGTCTATCTAAAGGTGAATCAATTCAAAATGTATGCGCCTTTCCTCACTGCATTTTAACCGTTAAAACACTTAAGCACATGTGGAGGGGAGTATTTATGCAAAATCTTATCTCAACAGTGGTACTAAAATGTTTTCATTCACAAACACTTTGAGAGATTTTTCACAACAGTGGTTTTAATGGCAACATAGGTTAGTCATGGAGTTATAAGGTGACTAAGGTTAGGAATAACCGTCCTATGATCCGTAGTCGGATGGATCTACCCCAGGACACCACAAATAGTTAGAATTTAGAAGTCCTTAGGTATGATTGTAAAAAGGAGAAAATGAGAATCGGAGAAAGAAGGAGTTGAAGAATCAAAAAGAAATGTAAAGTAAGGGTGAAAAGAAATAGCCCTCCGATTACTCAACTTAGGGCGCATTAAGGGTTCAATTCATATGCTACTAGTTGTCACTTGATGACACCGGTATTGAAGATTAAAAGTCGTCATGGACCCATGACGATGCACTAAACCTTTAAGCCACTCAAGTTTCTCTCAATAGAAGCTTGTTTCATTCTCACAGGGAACCCTACATAACTGGCCGGCTTTCTCTAGAGATTGTGATATTGAAGAAGGAGACCCTCTCCCTAGTCTCCGCCAGAAAACCAAAATGCATAATTGAGTCTAGAGCCACGAGATTCATCAAAAGATCTCTTAGGAACACTTGACATTTCATCACTTGTTGATCAACAAATAAGATCTTCAAGGGTACGTTATCGAAGTCCTTCACAGATCTTAGAAATCATTGAGAACATTTATGAGGTTCACATTTGTGATCCTCGATTGAATGGAAACTCGCCGTGGTCAACATCAAACAAATTTGGATACAGGTCGCTTCGCAACTCCCCGGATTGCGCTTAGTGGTGTCAAACGGTCTACGCCAGTGAGGGATGCTTCGTGTACCTCAAGAACTCATTCAATCGTAGGTGTACTGTACTTTGTGTTATCTCACTTGTGGGACTCATTCCGTAGAACGGCATTTGTAAGAATTAGAGTTGTGTTTTCACACTATGCTGTTAACACTCTCGAAGTTCAAACTTGTAAGTGTCGGAATCCGCTTATTACTAACCATTTTTATGTTTACTTCTTATGGAAGCTCTGGAGCGGAATGATCGTATGCATTCTCCACTTGTTCACACCAAAACATCATCAAAGAAGTTCTATCTTAAAGCAACATAAAATCTAATGATTCTTCGTCAAACCAAAGAATCTACAAAGTTAAAGACTTAAAGAACTTCATCAGCATGTTATCCAACGTTAAACAAGATGTGAGCATATTGGAGAAAGACTTGAGATTAAGCACAAAATGTTGTCATGAGAGACTTGATGCGCAACAACATATATCACTTTCATCACAAAGAACAATGATCAAAGAACAAAGTTAAAGATGACGTCAAAGCATAACTGTTCAAAGTAAACTATCTCTACACCGGGAGATTGTTCAATCAAGACATTCCTTCTCACAAGAAAAGAAGAATGACAAGATCAAAGCTTCTATTACATCAACGCCTTCGCCGTTATTAATCACCAACACTTGAAGGGGAGATTGTTGGAATCACTCCTAAACTATAATTCAAGTGTTAGTTATTTTTATGTAATAGGTAGCTTATTATGGCCTTTATGTTTGTTTAAGGTCTAGCTTATGTAGAAGGCCCATAAGCTTAGGCCCATGACCAATAAGGAAAAGGGAAGGAGTAGGAGTGTTGCCCTAGCTCCTGCCTATAATATATGTAATAACCCTCATTTGAGGGTTGGTTGTTCAATATTTCTCTTTCACTCTCACCTACGCGTAACCGGCTAAGTATATCGTGTGTGTGTGTTTAATATTGTTCAATCGCCTTTATCACTTTCTAGTAAGCTTGTGTGGTAAATCTAGTGACCTAACATAGACAAACAGTAATAAGTACTTGTTGAGGCTAAAAGTAAATGAAGTCAAACAATGATTTTAAGAGTAAAAACTGAACATTCATTAAACCACTCAGATTACAAAAAGTAAAATTACATCTAATTAGAAAAGTAATTAACAAGACAGTAAAGTAAAATGGTAACAAAATTCTAAAAACGTGAAAACTGGACGAAAAACAATTGTGAATGAGAAGGCTTTATATAGGCAGCTGGGAAGAGCTTGGGTTGATCTTCATAAGGTTCTAGGTCTTCAAATCTCCACCTTAGATTTACTCTTGCATCACCTCTGTGGAAAACTAGAAGGGGGGTTGAATAGTCTACCGATTAAAAATCTTTATTTTGAAACTTATTGAAGGATCAATTGATATTGATCTTAGATATGTTAATGAAATATGTAAACAATATGTAAAGAGTAAATAAGGAAAGAAACGATCAAACCACAACAAGTTGTTTATAATGGTTCGGTCTACAAGGACTCTTTTTCCTTGCCCTACTCCACTCCCCGAGTCTCACACTCGAGAGTTTAACTTCACTAGTCAACAAGCTCCTTTCACCGGCAGAGAAACCTTTACACTTCGCTTACACTATTTCCGACACTAAGCTAAATGTCGAGTTCTTTCCAAGGGTACCACCACTCCCACACATAATGTATTTTGAGGACTAAAATACTAACCATTCACACTCACAAGATTATGATAGTTTGGTACAACAAAGAAGCATGAATCAACACAAGATCATACAACACCAAACAAACAAGACTTCCAACTTCTCGTTGAAGCTTGAATGTGACTTGATCTTCTTTGCTACAAAAGAGATCACTAATATGATATGAAACTGAGTTAGAAAGGTTAGAGAGAATATATGTATGAGAGTATAATGGAAAGGGATGAAAAACTACTTGGTTTGGCTTTGCTATTTATAGCCAAAACCATCAAATAGCACCACGGACCGCTGACCCCTTAAAAGGGTTCCTGCTATAGGTTTTGGTGCCGAGGTCTGATGAAGATATCAAGATCTTGCCAAAGTCAACCATATCTATGGAAGATTGTGTAAGATATGAAGAATCCAAATCTACACAAAATATCTAATGAAATCTTTCAATGATTTCCATGATGCATCACATGATGTCATGTGTTGTTTTTCTATTTTTAGGAACATGTAAATACATAAGTAATGTTTAGTTTTTAAGAAACTAAAACATTCTAAGAACTACTATCATACATTATGGTTAGAGTCATATCAAGATATGATTAATCACAATGTAAATGCTTGGGTGATGAAAATATTATTTGAAAAAGCTTGTTTTAATATCTATTAAACTTGACAAGCTTTTAAGCTTTATAAAAATTAAATTTACTTTTGTCGCATAAAACTTAAAGATCAAAAATATAGATAACGTTTAATGACGATATTTGTATTAACAATCTCCCCTTTTTGTTGAGGACAAAATATAAATTTTATTTTTATAAAAGATGTAAAGATTGTACAAGAGTTATAAAAATATTAGTTTTAGAAGTTGAAAGAGAAATGATAATGCAAATATATGATGTTTGACTTTTTCGAAAGTCAAAGTTCTACTAATTGAAGCATGATGTTGACTTTTCAGAAAGTCAAAGTATGAAGTTTAACTTTTCGTAAAAGTCAAATATTACCAATGAAGTGTCATGTTGACTTTTCAAAGTCAATGTTTGCAGTTTGACTTTTTTTAAAGTCAAATGTAACCAAGTTCTATATATTTCCCTTTATCTCAACAAAAGAAGATGAAGGAATGTGTAATGAGCCAGAGCCATTATCTCTCCCTTGACCAATGCTCCCCCTAAATTGGGTGCCAATGAGAGGATACATGGATTGTGAAAAAGCTACAAAAAGATTTGTTAGTAATAATCATCATTCACAAGCATTTCCGTATACTATGTAATAAGCACCAACAATATAGAGAACACCATTCATTAGTTAAAATTCTTCATGATTTATAAACCATGAAAAAG